>OZ024742.1:24390970-24625970 GCA_964016885.1 Eledone cirrhosa
GTGCCAGTCTTGGAGGAAATTATGATTTATGCATTAAATAAAGCTCAATTTAAAATTAAAACTGTTTCACTCTCTTCTTACAATATGCCAGTGTGTGTAGTTATGTGTAATGGATGGGATGTTAATGGTAGTATGTTGGTTATAAGATGCCAGTGTGTGTAATGTGTAGTTATTGCTGGCATATTAACAAGATATGTGTGGTGATTTGTAATTATTCCTGGGATATTAACACTAGCATGCTGGTTACAAGATGTGTGTGGTGATTTGTAGTTATTCCTGGGATATTAACACTAGCATGCTGGTTACAAGATGTGTGTGGTGATTTGTAGTTATTCCTGGGATATTAACACTAGCATGCTGGTTACAAGATGTGTGTGGTGATTTGTAGTTATTCCTGGGATATTAACACTAGCATGCTGGTTACAAGATGCCTGTGTGTGTAGTTGTGTAGTTACTGAGATATTAATGCTCGTATGCAGGTTATAAGATAACCTATGTGTGTGGCTATTTGTAGTTATTGCGGGGATGTTAATACGAGCATACTAGTTACACTGTGGCACTGTGTAGCCACAGCAAGAGATATAAAACTAAAACATCACTTCACAGTACTTGTAATTCAAACACCCATTCTTGTTCCTCACTGTGTTATGCTGATTCTCCTTGAGAATTACATTGAAGGTACACATGACAGTAAAATGCTCAGCTACTTACATGTTAATATTTGAAGGAGGCTATTCCAGGTATTAAACAACTGTAGCACTCATCTTGAAACTAACTGCAGTCCATTCCATATGGAGGGCTTAGTTGTTTTTTCTTTGTGTATATTTTAGTTTTACTTTGAAAAAAGGAAAACAAACTAGAAATAAATAACATAGAGAATTAAACTCGTTAGTTCTGTTTCTCTAAATTCTGTCTTGAAATTCTGCTGGGAGTTGAGCACTGTAATTCTTTGGAATAGAAATACTTATTAATATGTAGAGAATATCTCTGGGGAGTATAAAGTATGTCAAGATTGTTTTAAAACATTACCATTTTATTTTTTATGAGAATAAACTGTTTTCTAAAATACAAGCTAAGTATTATTTTAATGACACATTTAAGATATTAGGCTTGTGATGTGACATATATATTAATGTTGTTTCAATGCAAAGATATGGTATGTTCCTGTAACTCCTGATGGAGTCATAGGGTGCACTGTATTGATATATGGCATTTCTATGGCATCTTTTCAAATCTGTTGGAACCCATCTCTCTCCAGTCCAGGTCTGAATACGACAGATTTCTTCCAGAGAGGGATAGAAAGTAAGAAAGGAAGTGAGAAAGAGATATAGAGGAAGACTTGATCCCTGTACAAAACAGATACTCTTTTATCATTAGTTGCATAAACAATATCAATGTCATGTCTTACATGGAGAGAGAGACACACATGTGTATTATATATATATATATATATATTTATATATATATTAAGAGAGTAAAACAAAGAATCCTTTAATACATCAAAAGATTTTATTAGCCGACAATGTTTCGTCCTATTAAGGACTCATCAGGGCAATCAAAACAACAAGAGGTAATATCGGCAGATACAAGCCAGAAACTCTGAAGAATATGGAGTGTACATACACTAATGTCTTACAAAGATATACGATAATAAAAATGAAAATAAAGATAAAAATAATAAAAAATATATAATAAGAATAACTAAGGATGTAGATAACATTAAGAACCATATTACAAATATAGTCCAAAGCAACCAACCTAAATCTAAACAAATTTGGTTATATAGAGCAGGAATTATATATAACACAATATAATACATTATAATAATAATATACTTTTACCAACATTAAAATTCCAAATTAAAAATCAAAAGGTACAATATATACATGTATATATGTGCGCGCACACACACACTCACACACATATAACAACACACATATCTATGTTCGACTACACAGAAATTAAGCCCTATTAGAAGTTTGAATATTAAAAATAAGCATGGTAATAGTGAAAATAATACTATTACATCTACCCAATATACATGAGGCAATAATATGATATAATTACAAGAAACACATATAACAAATAATAAACAACAAAATTATATAATTCAATATAATATAGTAAAATAGAATAGATAATCCCCGGTTAATTTACAGAAACAATATAGATGTCACAATGAAATACAATGATAAAATGTTAACAGTATATTAACATGTACAATAAAAAATATGATGTTACAGAAAAAAATATGATGTTACAGAAAAAAATATACAGACATCTAACATGATATGTAAAGTCTAAATATCATAATGTTACATATTATAATATTAAAAAAATCCAGATATCTTACATGATATATAAAGTTTAAATATCATAATGTTACATATAATGAACAGTAATTAATAATGATCTATATAACATACAATATAATATAATATATTTTAAAATTGGCATAAAATATATAAATACTTATAATTACAAGGTTAGTAGACAGACATATGTGGATGAGTGAGCGAAGCCAGACAGTGAATAGTAAATAGAATATAGAATAAAACAAATAAATACAATCAACCGGAAATTACAAAACAAAAGCAAATGTATACACATTTAGGCCTCGCGTGCATTTAAGAAACTAGGTAAACACCAAGGAAAGCCATCATTTTAAATGACTCCAAACCCTATTTGATAAATTAATATTAAAAATATCGAACCCGTCCAATAAGGTAGTATAATATTAACTGTAGTTTTTAGTCATTAAAGTATATAAACTTTAATGTATCGTTACAAATGTTTACAAAAAGGAATAAAATTATACTATCATATACGCAACGATATCCAAAAAACTGACTTAAGTAGAGTTAAGGTAGGCTAATGGGGACAGAATTGACAAAATATATGGAGGGCGCGAAGTGGCATAAAATATATTCGATATACTATAATAAATAATAGAACGGAGCATAATAGAGGGGGGGGGGGTTAAATATAATCATATTATTAAATATAATCATAACTCTAATATAATCATATTATTAAATATAATCATAACTCTAGTACCAACAATGTAGAACTTAATAAGGAGAAGCTTTATAAGTTTTTTAAAAGCTACAACCTTTCAATCACGATAGATAGAAATGATAGAGCGGTTAACTTTTTAGATGTGACTTTGGACTTGGCCACTAATAGTTTTAAACCCTTCCATAAGCCTAATGAAATTCTTTCTTATGTTAGCCCCAATTCTAACCACCCTAAGTCTATGATAAACTCTATAATTAAGGGCGTTTCTAATAGGATTTCCACACTATCTAAGGACATAGGAACTGTTAATGAACATGCGGAGTACTACAATAATGCCCTAGCAAATTCAGGTCACTCTAGTAAAATAAATTATAATAATAGTAACTTTAGAAAGTCTCCGCTTACTCTTAATAATAATAACATTATATCACATAACATGGCCATGAATGGGAGTAGCAAAAATAGTAACCGTAGAACTTATATAGGAGTATCTGAACCCACCCATAAGTTATCCCACCGGACTCGTAATAGCAAATATAATACCTCTAAGAGACAAGTCGAGCCCCCTATGCGCTCACGCATTGGTGTTGGTTTGGCTGGATCTTATTCTAGTAATGTTGCTCCTACTGATCCTATCATTGGCCTTAATCCTCTTGTAGGGATTCCGGACAACAGCGGATCTACTGGAGGTAGAAACTATAATAGACATAACGAAATTATGGCTGATCCTATGAATGTGGTTTCAACTATTCCCGATAGTAACCCTAGTCTCGACGGTGGGACGTTTGATAGAGGTAGGGTCGGTAAGAATAAAAATAAAAATAGAAGGCGATTAAATACTTATTTCAACCCGCCATATAATCAGGATGTATCAACTAATATCCCTAGGTCTTTCTTCACTATCTTAGAGAAAAATTTCCCCCCTTCTCACAAATACCATGGTATTTTTAATAAAAATGTTATTAAACTCTCATTCTCTACCACCCCTAATATTAGTTCTCATTTAGCTAGCACTAATAATAGGAAAATTAGGGATGGATTCTCCTCTCTACATACTACTAGTCTGAATGCATCGGACAATGCTTTACCACCAGAACAGTCCTTATCTAATAGAGGTCCTACGTGTAATACATCACCACTCGAGCCAACCAGTAACACCCGGAAGTGCAATTGTAGAGTGAGCGCTAACTGCCCTCTAAACGGTAACTGCCTTTCTAAGAACATTGTCTACGCTTGCGAGGTTATAACTAATTCCTCTAAAAGAACGTATATAGGATCTACTTCAAACACTTTTAAGACTAGGTTTAACTCTCATATCTCTAACTTCAAACATGTTAGGTTTAAGAATTCTACCTCTCTAGCGCATTATATCTGGGATCTTAATGGAGCTTATATACCATATAGCCTTAACTGGAGTTTAGTAGCACGATCTAACCACCTTTCTGCACATAGTAAGTTTTGTAATCTCTGTATACTTGAGACACACTCTATTATTTTCTCTAGCGTACCCTTACTGAATAGAAAGTCTGAGATATTCTCTTCTTGCCCCATGCCATTTCTAATTCTTATTTTTATTATAAACCCAAATGTTCTAGTAGTACAAATTGTACCCATTAGCAGATATATTCCATTACTTAGTTTTTTGTTTGGGTTCTTTTGTTTGCCAACATTAATGTTATCATTGGTTTTTGATGACTCTTCTTTCCAGCTCTCATAATCATTTGGCCACTGTACCATATCTATGTCTTCACTATTACACATAAGATTACACACTTTACGCCACTTACGTTATTCCATTATTATCTTTATATTTTTTTTATTATTATTAACTTTAATTTTAATTTTAATTTTATTTTTATTTTTAATTCTATTTTTATTTTTATTTCTAAGTCTATTCTGATTTATCTATCGACCCCCCCCCCCCCCCTTCTCCCCCCCTCCCCCCATGCACACATAAACTTATTGTTAACCCCTCCAGATTGAATATGATTATATTTAACCCCCCACTCTTTTATGCTCCGTTCTATTATTTATTATAGTATATCGAATATATTTTATGCCACTTCGCACCCTCCATATATTTTGTCAATTCTGTCCCCATTAGCCTACCTTAACTCTACTTAAGTCAGTTTTTTGGATATCGTTGCGTATATGATAGTATAATTTTATTCCTTTTTGTAAACATTTGTAACGATACATTAAAGTTTATATACTTTAATGACTTAAACTACAGCTAATATTATACTACCTTATTGGACGGGTTCGATATTTTTAATATTAATTTATCAAATAGGGTTTGGAGTCATTTAAAATGATGGCTTTCCTTGGTGTTTACCTAGTTTCTTAAATGCACGCGAGGCCTAAATGTGTATACATTTGCTTTTGTTTTGTAATTTCCGGTTGATTGTATTTATTTGTTTTATTCTATATTCTATTTACTATTCACTGTCTGGCTTCGCTCACTCATCCACATATGTCTGTCTACTAACCTTGTAATTATAAGTATTTATATATTTTATGCCAATTTTAAAATATATTATATTATATTGTATGTTATATAGATCATTATTAATTACTGTTCATTATATGTAACATTATGATATTTAAACTTTATATATCATGTAAGATATCTGGATTTTTTTAATATTATAATATGTAACATTATGATATTTAGACTTTACATATCATGTTAGATGTCTGTATATTTTTTTCTGTAACATCATATTTTTTTCTGTAACATCATATTTTTTATTGTACATGTTAATATACTGTTAACATTTTATCATTGTATTTCATTGTGACATCTATATTGTTTCTGTAAATTAACCGGGGATTATCTATTCTATTTTACTATATTATATTGAATTATATAATTTTGTTGTTTATTATTTGTTATATGTGTTTCTTGTAATTATATCATATTATTGCCTCATGTATATTGGGTAGATGTAATAGTATTATTTTCACTATTACCATGCTTATTTTTAATATTCAAACTTCTAATAGGGCTTAATTTCTGTGTAGTCGAACATAGATATGTGTGTTGTTATATGTGTGTGTGTGTGTGTGTGCGCGCACATATATACATGTATATATTGTACCTTTTGATTTTTAATTTGGAATTTTAATGTTGGTAAAAGTATATTATTATTATAATGTATTATATTGTGTTATATATAATTCCTGCTCTATATAACCAAATTTGTTTAGATTTAGGTTGGTTGCTTTGGACTATATTTGTAATATGGTTCTTAATGTTATCTACATCCTTAGTTATTCTTATTATATATTTTTATTATTTTTATCTTTATTTTCATTTTTATTATCGTATATCTTTGTAAGACATTAGTGTATGTACACTCCATATTCTTCAGAGTTTCTGGCTTGTATCTGCCGATATTACCTCTTGTTGTTTTGATTGCCCTGATGAGTCCTTAATAGGACGAAACATTGTCGGCTAATAAAATCTTTTGATGTATTAAAGGATTCTTTGTTTTACTCTCTTAATTTTTTGGCTCTGTTTAACTGCATTGAGCTATACCTTTTACTGTCATTTCTATAATACGAAGAGGGTGTTTTACTCAAATACGCTCCAGTATTCTAATCCTTATATATATATATATATATATATATATATATATATATATATATATATATATATATATATTTAGCTTTGACAGTGTTGTCCCACTCATGTATGTTATTGAAGATGAAAAGAAAGACTGTAAACACTGGCTTATCTTTATAATTTAAAATTGATACACACTTCGATACTCTGTACATGCCAAACTTTTACTTCTGCCTCATGACAGCTAGTTTTACACGCCGAAATCTTAGATACACTATACCCCCCACCTAAGTAATGTCAGGGTCTCCTCAAATAATTTATTAATAGCATTGTTGTAATTGTTGTTATTGTTCTAACTGAATGCCATTACTACTTCATATAGTAGCCTGTATATTCTTTTCTTGCCTGTGTATTCTCTTCATTCTCGCATGCTCCGAAGAACTGACTGGTTATAATTTTGTATTGGCGATCGAGTAACGTGAAAACAAGTGAATAGCGATCTCTAGACCTACCAGTTCAGAGAAACAATTGTCAGTAATGAGATTAAAAACCTTTTTTGTATAGCAAACCATGTCAACCTTCTTTCCTGATTTATTATTACTCCAAGTGTTTACAACATAGGAATTACAGCATACCCGCAGCATCACTATGAAAACGCCTTGTTGAGTCAAACCAAGCGAAGCGTTGATATCATCCACTACCTGGAATACCATAACTGGACTATATCTAAGTGGACTGCATTTAACTATTATTTGTTACCCCGTATATATATATATATTAAAATAACAGATGAAAGTTTAAGCAGATCCTGTTAAGGGTGAAAGCAACGATTCTTTGCTTAAACTTTAATCTGTTATTTTCATAAATACTTGCTCTAGGATTCTTATATATTTGATATATATTTATCCTTATAAAGACCTCTTTGGATTTTAGTCTTCACACTTATTATTATTGCTATATATATGAAGGTGTGTGGCTGAGTGGTTAGAGAATTGGACCGAGCAATGCGTTATTTCCTTGAGCAAGACACTTTATTTCACGTTGCTCCTTCTATCTGGAGTTGCGACCAATAGATAGTACTAGCAAGTGGAAAGACCGACGAAAACAGTTTCCTCAGTCCGATTTTACGAAAGTTGATCGAACCTTTTTATATATATACATGGTTTAGTGTTTAGAACATTGGCCTTGCAATCAAAAGGTTGTGAGTTCAATTCTCAGACCGGGTGGTGTGTTGATTCCTTGAGCAAGACACTTTATTTCACATTGCTCCAGTTTACTCAGCTGTAGAAATGAGATGATAGGGACTGGGGTCCCTATCATTCCACTGCAAAGTGGTCGTGGAGGTGCCACGGCAAAAAAGCACCCAGCCCACACTGTAAATGAGGTTGGTGTTAGGAAGGGCATCCAGCTGTAGAAATCAAGCCAGAATCAGTTCCCGTCCAACTCTTGCAAGCAGGGAAAAGCGGACGTAAAATGATGATGATGATGATGTGTGTGTGTGTATGTAAATAAGTCTGTTATTGCTCCAATCAGTCAACTAACGCTCAGCAAATACCCTAAACAAAATACCAACGTGGACCCATGACTCCTGCCAAACAAACCACTCTCATCCTACAAATTCTACAAATCAAATGCAAACCTCCCATCTTTCCAAACTTGGCTTATGCAACCACACTGTAATGGGAAGACATGCATACACACACACACACACACACACATATATATATATATATATATATATATATATATATATATATATATATATATATATATATATATATATATATATATATATATATATATATATATAGAAAATTGAGGTTGGTAATGGCACATGGAATATATAAGAGACAGAATACTTTTTTGTGAAAAAACATAATTTTATAAGGTAAGGAAATAATAAAGGGTATAAAAAATGACCGGTTTCGATGGGTCTGCAAAAGCCATCTTTTCAAATGTTGATTAATATTAAGAAAAATTAATAATACGAAGAGTTAAAATTTGAGATGAAAACTGCTATGAAATCCCACAATGAATTTTATACTTGAATTTTCAAGTCTCAAATTTTAACTCTTCGTATTATTAATTTTTCTTAATATTAATCAACATTTGAAAAGATGGCTTTTGCAGACCCATCGAAACCGGTCATTTTTTATACCCTTTATTATTTCCTTACCTTATAAAATTATGTTTTTTCACAAAAAAGTATTCTGTCTCTTATATATTCCATGTGCCATTACCAACCTCAATTTTCTCTATAACCTTCGTTTTGTGTAGAAAATTACACTTTTCATATATATATATATATATATATATATATATATATATATATATATATATATATATATATATATATACACATATACACACTAGTATTCATAGTGATCAACTATTATTATGCTCATTTATATTGGGAAGTACACATTTCAAATTTTCTCAGCAGTTCATAAGTCAACCAGTCGTTTTATAGACAACTAGCAGTGGTACCCGACGTTGCACGGGATAATGTATTTTGGAACGCAGGCCGCCAATAGACCTAATCGGGGAAAAACTGCATGCCTGGACAACATGTAAAGAAAATAAACCGAATACTGTGATGGCTGGATAATCTTTAAGATTTTCCTTGATGAAGCAGGAAAAATGCAGGTTTTCACCTAGGGGATAAAGAAAATGAATTTTTTTATGTGCATAATATGCCTTGAAATTTCGAACAAATCGACTAGACGTAACGCCTCCAAAAAGCCCTAAGAAGCTGAAAAAATGAAGTTTTTCACCTAATGCGGGCCCTAGGCCATAAGAAAGTTGGATTTTCTTTACTTACGGTATGAAGAAGAGACTGATTAATACATAGTTACAATTTCAAGTAAATCGGTCTGACGTAACGCCTCACAAAACCCCTAAAAATGTTAAAAAACGCATTTTTTCACCTAATGCGGGCCCTAGGAGATAAAAAAGTTGAATTTTTTATGTGTATAACACTCCCTGAAACATAAGTAATACACATGTAAAGTTTGAAAAAATCGGTTGGGTACTTCTCGAGTTTTAGGGATTCAAAGTCACAAACACACACACACACACACAGACAGACATCCTCAGGGAAGTGACGTAATGCAGACAGTCAGACATACAGACAGATATTATAAGGGCGCGACGTTATGAGTATGTATCTATCTAAAAAGAGAAAGACTAAGAATTATAGAACGAGATTGCTAAATTGCCTAATGCAGTCCCTAGGGGAATGAACATTTGAAATTTATTTTGCTCAGAACACTCCCTGAAACATAAGTATTACATGTGTAAAGTTTGAAAACAGTCGGTTTGGTGCTTCTCTACAATACTAAGCGGTAAAATAGTAACTTTTGTTCTCATAAAGGCACGTAAGTAAACAAACTGAAGCTATTACAGCAAGACAGATATTATAAGGGCGCAACGTTATATGTATGTATCAATAGGACGGTGGATTGGCAGTATCGGTGGAGGGTCGGACGCCATGCTTTCCAGCATAGTTACGTCCCTTTACGATCTGAGTTCAAATCCCGCCGAGGTTGACTTTGCCTTTCATCCTTATGGGGTCGATAAAATAAAAGTACCAGTAATGCACTGGGTAATTGCTGGCCTTGTGCCTAAAGGAGAAACAGTTATATGTATGTATCAATCTAAAAAGAGAAAGACTAAGAATTATAGAGAGAGATCGCTAAATCGCCTAATGTGGTCCCTAGGGCATAGAAAATTTGAAATTTTGTTTGCCCAGAACACTCCCTGAAACATAAGTATTACATATGTAAAGTTTGAAAAGAGTCGGTCGGGTGGTTCTCGAGTTTTAGGGTTTCGAACTCACACACACACAGACAGACATCCTCAGTTTTATATATATAGACTAGCAGAATGGCCCCGCGTTGCTCGGGATTTGCTCTAGGGTTCTTATATATTTGATATATATTTATCCTTATCGAGCCTCGTGAAATAAATACGTTTGTTTATATTTTGTTATTGTGTATGCAAAAATATCTGTACACGAATATATAATTATATATATATATATATTAAAATAACAAATTAAAGTTTAAACAAAGAATCACTGCTTTCACACTTAACGGGATCTTCTGAAACCAAAAAAATCAATCTGTGAACGCAGAAAATGAATCGCTGCTTTCACCCTTAACGGAATCTTCTACCTAAAAGCAGTATGAAGTACACTAAGACTAACTGATGTAATCGTTGGCCTTGTTGGTTTATATTTTGTTTTTGTGTTAGCAAAAATATCTGTCAGTGATGCATGTGATTATGTAATCGCCAGCCTTGTTTGTTTATATTTTGTTTTTGTGTATGCAAAAATATCTGTACACGAATATCTATATTAAAATAATATATTAATGTTTAAGCAAAGAATCGCTGCTTTCAACCTTAACGGGATCTTCTGAAACTAAAAAAAATCAATCTGTGAACGCAGATGTAAATATTTCGAAAAACGTTGCAACCGAAGGAAAACAAGAAGACGATACTTTGGTTCGTGAAGACGCTCCCTGGCATAAGAATATATATATATACACACACACACTATATATGTACATATATACACACACACACTGATCGCGTCATAATGTCGTAATGCAGACAGCCAGGCATACAGACAGATATTATGAAGGCGCGACGTCATATCTATGTATCTATCTAAAAAGAGAAAAACAAAGAGAAAGAGAAAGAGATCGCTAAATCGCCTAATACGGTCCCTAGCTCAGAATAATTTGAAATTCTTTTTGCTCAAAACACTTCCGGGGCCATACGGGTTACATGTGTAAAGTTTGAAAAAAAAACGGTTGGGTACTTCTCGAGTTTTAGGGAAACAGACACACAGACAGACATCCTCTGTTTTATATATATAGATAACTGACTACATACGTGCTTTTACTAAAAAAATTGTTTTTCCATTCCTTATCGTTTATTTCTCCTATCTTCCAATCAAGGAATTGTGTTCAAAACATTAAGACTCTTTTCCTACTATATCAAATGTAAAATAAATATATTTTTTTCAATGTATTGTGTCATTTGTTTGTTGTGTCTGTTTGCGTTTTGCACACGTACACATGCACATTCACACACACATGCCCATACGCACACACGCACATACACACATACACCATTGTTTTTTTTAAAGTGTGCTTGGAAAATATATATAATATATATATATATATATATATAAAGAAGATGTGGGATGATGTGATAAAAGCCGACTTTACTCAATTGCACTTCCCAAGGGTGATGACACACGACCATGACCTCCTCTGACGTCACGCAGTAATACAGAAGACCCGACTTCCCACGGGTACAAGCCGAAGCTGAAGCATATAGACAATATGCCCCCAACCCCTCCCACTGCAAAGTGGTCGTGGAGGTGCCACGGCAAAGAAGCACCCAGCCCACTCTGTAAAGTGGACGTGTAGGCGCCATGGAAAAAAAGCACCCAGCACTCACTGTAAATGAGGTTGGTGTTAGGAAAGGCATCCAGCTGTAGAAATCAGCCAGAATCAGTTCCTGTATGAGCAAGACAAGGTCAGCCTACTGGACCCTGCCCACAACAGGACAACCCATCTAACCCATGCTAGTGTGGAAGAACAGACGTAAACCGGTGATGATGATGATGATGATGATGATGATGAAGGATAAAGATCCCATAGCTCCTTGTGGAGTCTTAGAGGCACCGTCATACGGCGTGTCTAGGGCACGATTTTTTCTATAGAAGAAGAATCAACCCCAGTACTGGATTGGTACCTTTATTGACCGTGAAAGGATGACAGGCAAAGTTGACTTCCACGGGATTTGAACACAATGAGGTGGGACGAATACCGTAAAGCATTCTATCCGACATATTAACGACTCCATATAATATATATATAAACTCTTATAATACATAATGCATTCTCTCTCTGCCATACTCGCTTTCCAATCCCAAGGATCTGCGGTTTCATCTTACATTTGTCCTTGTTAATACTTATTTAATTAATCACTTATTTAATGGTGTATGTCATTTGTACACAAATCCTCAGCATTTATGTAATTATAGCCTGGAATTTAATTATCAAAATATTATTTTCTTTAATCACCTACATGTAATCAGCATAAATTATCAGGTTTCTCTTATTCAACTCATTAATTTATCAAAACAAATATTCTCAGTTTGTATAATTGTTCATGTATTCAGTAAACCCAAAGTCTATGATAAAGTTATTTCTGTGTAAATACCAAGACTGCATGGTGTATAAATATATACACATATTAGATATGTAGGAATGCCAGAAAATTCAAACTTCACTGTAAATTGAAAGAAAAAAAAACGTCTTTAATCAATTTTCATATCTGATTGGACCCTCATCAGAAGACAAGTACATCATCTAATCAAACACAAGGAAACATGTATTTGATGGGTATATATACCCATTCACTCTTTGTATTATTCTGAAATGGACATACTATTTTACATATAATTAGCACTCATGTTGGTAATTAAGATATATATATATATATTAAGAAGTGCACTAGCAGCCAATTTGTATGATAAAGTTATATCTGTATAAATACAGTGTGTAACCAGGACTGCACCAAAGAATATCAATATATACACATATCTAATATGTAGGCATGTATACATGACAGAAAAAATATACATATGATATACTAATCCTGGACTCAAAGGATTAAATAGATTCAATGCTATCATTATTGACAGGAGGGGTCCACTTTTATATGAGAAAAACAAACTATTAATTAATGGGCGACATGTTTTAGAGTGGTGGTTGTTTAGATGGTTGAACCATCAGCAGGAATATCTTGCTCTAAATATGTTGTTACAGTATGCACTTTGATAGGTTTACCTGGCCTCTTCTTAGTTTACATTTCTAGGTTTCATGGGTTGTTTAATGATAGTGATCACTCATTCCAATCATGTCACTTCTTTTTCCAATACCAGGTGGGGGGATTTGAACTCAGGACACACACACACACACATACAGAACTGTAACAGATATGAGGCATCCTGAAAATTCTACCAATCCAGTGCTGTGGATTGTGGCTTGTTGTTGTGAGGCTGAAGGTAAGAGATGACTGCTGTGGATTGTGGCTTGTTGTTGTGAGGCTGAAGGTATGAGATGACTGCTGTGGATTGTGGCCTGTTGCTGTAAGGCTGAAGGTATGAGATGACTGCTGTGGATTGTGGCCTGCTGCTGTAAGGCTGAAGGTATGAGATGACTGCTGTGGATTGTGGCCTGCTGCTGTAAGGCTGAAGGTATGAGATGACTGCTGTGGATTGTGGCCTGCTGCTGTAAGGCTGAAGGTATGAGATGACTGCTGTGGATTGTGGCTTGTTGTGAGGCTGAAGGTATGAGATGACTGCTGTGGATTGTGGCTTGTTGTGAGGCTGAAGGTATGAGATGACTGCTGTGGATTGTGGCTTGTTGTTGTGAGGCTGAAGGTATGAGATGACTGCTGTGGATTGTGGCCTGTTGCTGTAAGGCTGAAGGTATGAGATGACTGCTGTGGATTGTGGCCTGCTGCTGTAAGGCTGAAGGTATGAGATGACTGCTGTGGATTGTGGCCTGCTGCTGTAAGGCTGAAGGTATGAGATGACTGCTGTGAATTGTGGCCTGCTGCTGTAAGGCTGAAGGTATGAGATGACTGCTGTAGATTGTGGCCTGCTGCTGTAAGGCTGAAATATGAGATGACTACTGTGGATTGTGACTTGTTGTTGTGAGGCTGAAGGTATGAGATGACTGCTGTGGATTGTGGCCTGCTGCTGTAAGGCTGAAGGTATGAGATGACTGCTGTGGATTGTGGCCTGTTGCTGTAAGGCTGAAGGTATGAGATGACTGCTGTGGATTGTGGCCTGTTGCTGTAAGGCTGAAGGTATGAGATGACTGCTGTGGATTGTGGCTTGTTGTTGTGAGGCTGAAGGTATGAGATGACTGCTGTGGATTGTGGCTTGTTGTTGTGAGGCTGAAGGTATGAGATGACTGCTGTGGATTGTGGCTTGTTGTTGTGAGGCTGAAGGTATGAGATGACTGCTGTGGATTGTGGCTTGTTGTTGTGAGGCTGAAGGTATGAGATGACTGCTGTGGATTGTGGCTTGTTGTTGTGAGGCTGAAGGTATGAGATGACTGCTGTGGATTGTGGCTTGTTGTGAGGCTGAAGGTATGAGATGACTGCTGTGGATTGTGGCTTGTTGTTGTGAGGCTGAAGGTATGAGATGACTGCTGTGGATTGTGGCCTGTTGCTGTAAGGCTGAAGGTATGAGATGACTGCTGTGGATTGTGGCCTGCTGCTGTAAGGCTGAAGGTATGAGATGACTGCTGTGGATTGTGGCCTGCTGCTGTAAGGCTGAAGGTATGAGATGACTGCTGTGAATTGTGGCCTGCTGCTGTAAGGCTGAAGGTATGAGATGACTGCTGTAGATTGTGGCCTGCTGCTGTAAGGCTGAAATATGAGATGACTACTGTGGATTGTGACTTGTTGTTGTGAGGCTGAAGGTATGAGATGACTGCTGTGGATTGTGGCCTGCTGCTGTAAGGCTGAAGGTATGAGATGACTGCTGTGGATTGTGGCCTGTTGCTGTAAGGCTGAAGGTATGAGATGACTGCTGTGGATTGTGGCCTGTTGCTGTAAGGCTGAAGGTATGAGATGACTGCTGTGGATTGTGGCCTGCTGCTGTAAGGCTGAAGGTATGAGATGACTGCTGTGGATTGTGGCCTGCTGCTGTAAGGCTGAAGGTATGAGATAACTGCTGTGGATTGTGGCTTGTTGTTGTGAGGCTGAAGGTATGAGATGACTGCTGTGGATTGTGGCTTGTTGTGAGGCTGAAGGTATGAGATGACTTCTGTGGATTGTGGCTTGTTGTTGTGAGGCTGAAGGTATGAGATGACTGCTGTAGATTGTGGCCTGTTGCTGTAAGGCTGAAGGTATGAGATGACTGCTGTGGATTGTGGCCTGCTGCTGTAAGGCTGAAGGTATGAGATGACTGCTGTGGATTGTGGCCTGCTGCTGTAAGGCTGAAGGTATGAGATGACTGCTGTGAATTGTGGCCTGCTGCTGTAAGGCTGAAGGTATGAGATGACTGCTGTAGATTGTGGCCTGCTGCTGTAAGGCTGAAATATGAGATGACTACTGTGGATTGTGACTTGTTGTTGTGAGGCTGAAGGTATGAGATGACTGCTGTGGATTGTGGCCTGCTGCTGTAAGGCTGAAGGTATGAGATGACTGCTGTGGATTGTGGCCTGTTGCTGTAAGGCTGAAGGTATGAGATGACTGCTGTGGATTGTGGCCTGATGCTGTAAGGCTGAAGGTATGAGATGACTGCTGTGGATTGTGGCTTGTTGTTGTGAGGCTGAAGGTATGAGATGACTGCTGTGGATTGTGGCTTGTTGTTGTGAGGCTGAAGGTATGAGATGACTGCTGTGGATTGTGGCTTGTTGTTGTGAGGCTGAAGGTATGAGATGACTGCTGTGGATTGTGGCTTGTTGTTGTGAGGCTGAAGGTATGAGATGACTGCTGTGGATTGTGGCTTGTTGTTGTGAGGCTGAAGGTATGAGATGACTGCTGTGGATTGTGGCTTGTTGTGAGGCTGAAGGTATGAGATGACTGCTGTGGATTGTGGCTTGTTGTTGTGAGGCTGAAGGTATGAGATGACTGCTGTGGATTGTGGCCTGTTGCTGTAAGGCTGAAGGTATGAGATGACTGCTGTGGATTGTGGCCTGCTGCTGTAAGGCTGAAGGTATGAGATGACTGCTGTGGATTGTGGCCTGCTGCTGTAAGGCTGAAGGTATGAGATGACTGCTGTGAATTGTGGCCTGCTGCTGTAAGGCTGAAGGTATGAGATGACTGCTGTAGATTGTGGCCTGCTGCTGTAAGGCTGAAATATGAGATGACTACTGTGGATTGTGACTTGTTGTTGTGAGGCTGAAGGTATGAGATGACTGCTGTGGATTGTGGCCTGCTGCTGTAAGGCTGAAGGTATGAGATGACTGCTGTGGATTGTGGCCTGTTGCTGTAAGGCTGAAGGTATGAGATGACTGCTGTGGATTGTGGCCTGTTGCTGTAAGGCTGAAGGTATGAGATGACTGCTGTGGATTGTGGCTTGTTGTTGTGAGGCTGAAGGTATGAGATGACTGCTGTGGATTGTGGCTTGTTGTTGTGAGGCTGAAGGTATGAGATGACTGCTGTGGATTGTGGCTTGTTGTTGTGAGGCTGAAGGTATGAGATGACTGCTGTGGATTGTGGCTTGTTGTTGTGAGGCTGAAGGTATGAGATGACTGCTGTGGATTGTGGCTTGTTGTTGTGAGGCTGAAGGTATGAGATGACTGCTGTGGATTGTGGCTTGTTGTTGTGAGGCTGAAGGTATGAGATGACTGCTGTGGATTGTGGCCTGTTGCTGTAAGGCTGAAGGTATGAGATGACTGCTGTGGATTGTGGCCTGTTGCTGTAAGGCTGAAGGTATGAGATGACTGCTGTGGATTGTGGCTTGTTGTTGTGAGGCTGAAGGTATGAGATGACTGCTGTGAATTGTGGCCTGCTGCTGTAAGGCTGAAGGTATGAGATGACTGCTGTAGATTGTGGCCTGCTGCTGTAAGGCTGAAATATGAGATGACTACTGTGGATTGTGACTTGTTGTTGTGAGGCTGAAGGTATGAGATGACTGCTGTGGATTGTGGCCTGCTGCTGTAAGGCTGAAGGTATGAGATGACTGCTGTGGATTGTGGCCTGTTGCTGTAAGGCTGAAGGTATGAGATGACTGCTGTGGATTGTGGCCTGTTGCTGTAAGGCTGAAGGTATGAGATGACTGCTGTGGATTGTGGCTTGTTGTTGTGAGGCTGAAGGTATGAGATGACTGCTGTGGATTGTGGCTTGTTGTTGTGAGGCTGAAGGTATGAGATGACTGCTGTGGATTGTGGCTTGTTGTTGTGAGGCTGAAGGTATGAGATGACTGCTGTGGATTGTGGCTTGTTGTTGTGAGGCTGAAGGTATGAGATGACTGCTGTGGATTGTGGCTTGTTGTTGTGAGGCTGAAGGTATGAGATGACTGCTGTGGATTGTGGCTTGTTGTGAGGCTGAAGGTATGAGATGACTGCTGTGGATTGTGGCTTGTTGTTGTGAGGCTGAAGGTATGAGATGACTGCTGTGGATTGTGGCCTGTTGCTGTAAGGCTGAAGGTATGAGATGACTGCTGTGGATTGTGGCCTGCTGCTGTAAGGCTGAAGGTATGAGATGACTGCTGTGGATTGTGGCCTGCTGCTGTAAGGCTGAAGGTATGAGATGACTGCTGTGAATTGTGGCCTGCTGCTGTAAGGCTGAAGGTATGAGATGACTGCTGTAGATTGTGGCCTGCTGCTGTAAGGCTGAAATATGAGATGACTACTGTGGATTGTGACTTGTTGTTGTGAGGCTGAAGGTATGAGATGACTGCTGTGGATTGTGGCCTGCTGCTGTAAGGCTGAAGGTATGAGATGACTGCTGTGGATTGTGGCCTGTTGCTGTAAGGCTGAAGGTATGAGATGACTGCTGTGGATTGTGGCCTGTTGCTGTAAGGCTGAAGGTATGAGATGACTGCTGTGGATTGTGGCTTGTTGTTGTGAGGCTGAAGGTATGAGATGACTGCTGTGGATTGTGGCTTGTTGTTGTGAGGCTGAAGGTATGAGATGACTGCTGTGGATTGTGGCTTGTTGTTGTGAGGCTGAAGGTATGAGATGACTGCTGTGGATTGTGGCTTGTTGTTGTGAGGCTGAAGGTATGAGATGACTGCTGTGGATTGTGGCTTGTTGTTGTGAGGCTGAAGGTATGAGATGACTGCTGTGGATTGTGGCTTGTTGTTGTGAGGCTGAAGGTATGAGATGACTGCTGTGGATTGTGGCCTGTTGCTGTAAGGCTGAAGGTATGAGATGACTGCTGTGGATTGTGGCCTGTTGCTGTAAGGCTGAAGGTATGAGATGACTGCTGTGGATTGTGGCTTGTTGTTGTGAGGCTGAAGGTATGAGATGACTGCTGTGGATTGTGGCTTGTTGTTGTGAGGCTGAAGTTATGAGATGACTGTTGTGGATTGTGGCTTGTTGTTGTGAGGCTGAAGGTATGAGATGACTGCTGTGGATTGTGGCTTGTTGTTGTGAGGCTGAAGGTATGAGATGACTGCTGTGGATTGTGGCCTGTTGCTGTAAGGCTGAAGGTATGAGATGACTGCTGTGGATTGTGGCCTGCTGCTGTAAGGCTGAAGGTATGAGATGACTGCTGTGGATTGTGGCCTGCTGCTGTAAGGCTGAAGGTATGAGATGACTGCTGTGGATTGTGGCTTGTTGTTGTGAGGCTGAAGTTATGAGATGACTGCTGTGGATTGTGGCCTGCTGCTGTAAGGCTGAAGGTATGAGATGACTGCTGTGGATTGTGGCCTGCTGCTGTAAGGCTGAAGGTATGAGATGACTGCTGTGAATTGTGGCCTGCTGCTGTAAGGCTGAAGGTATGAGATGACTGCTGTAGATTGTGGCCTGCTGCTGTAAGGCTGAAATATGAGATGACTACTGTGGATTGTGGCTTGTTGTTGTGAGGCTGAAGGTATGAGATGACTGCTGTGGATTGTGGCCTGCTGCTGTAAGGCTGAAGGTATGAGATGACTGCTGTGGATTGTGGCCTGTTGCTGTAAGGCTGAAGGTATGAGATGACTGCTGTGGATTGTGGCCTGTTGCTGTAAGGCTGAAGGTATGAGATGACTGCTGTGGATTGTGGCTTGTTGTTGTGAGGCTGAAGGTATGAGATGACTGCTGTGGATTGCGGCCTGTTGCTGTAAGACTGAAGGTATGAGATGACTGCTGTGGATTGTGGCTTGTTGTTGTGAGGCTGAAGGTATGAGATGACTGCTGTGGATTGTGGCTTGTTGTTGTGAGGCTAAAGGTATGAGATGACTGCTGTGGATTGTGGCCTGCTGCTGTAAGGCTGAAGTTATGAGATGACTGCGGTGGATTGTGGCCTGCTGCTGTAAGGCTGAAGGTATGAGATGACTGCTGTGGATTGTGGCTTGTTGTTGTGAGGCTGAAGGTATGAGATGACTGCTGTGGATTGTGGATTGTTGTTGTGAGGCTTAAGGTATGACATGATTGCTGTGGATTGTGGCCTGCTGCTGTAAGGCTGAAGGTATGAGATGACTGCTGTGGATTGTGGCTTGTTGTTGTGAGGCTGAAGGTATGAGATGACTGCTGTGGATTGTGGCTTGTTGTTGTGAGGCTGAAGGTATGAGATGACTGCTGTGGATTGTGGCTTGTTGTTGTGAGGCTGAAGGTATGAGATGACTGCTGTGGATTGTGGCTTGTTGTTGTGAGGCTTAAGGTATGAGATGACTGCTGTGGATTGTGGCTTGTTGTTGTGAGGCTGAAGGTATGAGATGACTGCTGTGGATTGTGGCCTGTTGCTGTAAGGCTGAAGGTATGAGATAACTGCTGTGGATTGTGGCCTGCTGCTGTAAGGCTGAAGGTATGAGATGACTGCTGTGGATTGTGGCCTGCTGCTGTAAGGCTGAAGGTATGAGATGACTGCTGTGAATTGTGGCCTGCTGCTGTAAGGCTGAAGGTATGAGATGACTGCTGTAGATTGTGGCCTGCTGCTGCAAGGCTGAAATATGAGATGACTACTGTGGATTGTGGCTTGTTGTTGTGAGGCTGAAGGTATGAGATGACTGCTGTGGATTGTGGCCTGCTGCTGTAAGGCTGAAGGTATGAGATGACTGCTGTGGATTGTGGCCTGTTGCTGTAAGGCTGAAGGTATGAGATGACTGCTGTGGATTGTGGCCTGTTGCTGTAAGGCTGAAGGTATGAGATGACTGCTGTGGATTGTGGCTTGTTGTTGTGAGGCTGAAGGTATGAGATGACTGCTATGGATTGTGGCTTGTTGTTGTGAGGCTGAAGGTATGAGATGACTGCTGTGGATTGTGGCTTGTTGTTGTGAGGCTGAAGGTATGAGATGACTGCTGTGGATTGTGGCTTGTTGTTGTGAGGCTGAAGGTATGAGATGACTGCTGTGGATTGTGGCCTGTTGCTGTAAGGCTGAAGGTATGAGATGACTGCTGTGGATTGTGGCTTGTTGTTGTGAGGCTGAAGGTATGAGATGACTGCTGTGGATTGTGGCTTGTTGTGAGGCTGAAGGTATGAGATGACTGCTGTGGATTGTGGCTTGTTGTTGTGAGGCTGAAGGTATGAGATGACTGCTGTGGATTGTGGCCTGCTGCTGCAAGGCTGAAATATGAGATGACTACTGTGGATTGTGGCTTGTTGTTGTGAGGCTGAAGGTATGAGATGACTGCTGTGGATTGTGGCCTGCTGCTGTAAGGCTGAAGGTATGAGATGGCTGCTGTGGATTGTGGCCTGTTGCTGTAAGGCTGAAGGTATGAGATGACTGCTGTGGATTGTGGCCTGTTGCTGTAAGGCTGAAGGTATGAGATGACTGCTGTGGATTGTGGCTTGTTGTTGTGAGGCTGAAGGTATGAGATGACTGCTGTGGATTGTGGCTTGTTGTTGTGAGGCTGAAGGTATGAGATGACTGCTGTGGATTGTGGCTTGTTGTTGTGAGGCTGAAGGTATGAGATGACTGCTGTGGATTGTGGCTTGTTGTTGTGAGGCTGAAGGTATGAGATGACTGCTGTGGATTGTGGCCTGTTGCTGTAAGGCTGAAGGTATGAGATGACTGCTGTGGATTGTGGCTTGTTGTTGTGAGGCTGAAGGTATGAGATGACTGCTGTGGATTGTGGCTTGTTGTGAGGCTGAAGGTATGAGATGACTGCTGTGGATTGTGGCTTGTTGTTGTGAGGCTGAAGGTATGAGATGACTGCTGTGGATTGTGGCTTGTTGTTGTGAGGCTGAAGGTATGAGATGACTGCTGTGGATTGTGGCCTGTTGCTGTAAGGCTGAAGGTATGAGATGACTGCTGTGGACTGTGGCCTGCTGCTGTAAGGCTGAAGGTATGAGATGACTGCTGTGGATTGTGGCCTGCTGCTGTAAGGCTGAAGGTATGAGATGACTGCTGTGGATTGTGGCTTGTTGTTGTGAGGCTGAAGTTATGAGATGACTGCTGTGGATTGTGGCCTGCTGCTGTAAGGCTGAAGGTATGAGATGACTGCTGTGGATTGTGGCCTGCTGCTGTAAGGCTGAAGGTATGAGATGACTGCTGTGGATTGTGGCCTGCTGCTGTAAGGCTGAAGGTATGAGATGACTGCTGTGGATTGTGGCTTGTTGTTGTGAGGCTGAATGTATGAGATGACTGCTGTGGATTGTGGCCTGCTGCTGTAAGGCTGAAATATGAGATGACTACTGTGGATTGTGGCTTGTTGTTGTGAGGCTGAAGGTATGAGATGACTGCTGTGGATTGTGGATTGTTGTTGTGAGGCTTAAGGTATGACATGACTGCTGTGGATTGTGGCCTGCTGCTGTAAGGCTGAAGGTATGAGATGATTGCTGTGGATTGTGGCTTGTTGTTGTGAGGCTGAAGGTATGAGATGACTGCTATGGATTGTGGCTTGTTGTTGTGAGGCTGAAGGTATGAGATGACTGGTGTAGATTGTGGCCTGCTGCTGCAAGGCTGAAATATGAGATGACTACTGTGGATTGTGGCTTGTTGTTGTGAGGCTGAAGGTATGAGATGACTGCTGTGGATTGTGGCCTGCTGCTGTAAGGCTGAAGGTATGAGATGACTGCTGTGGATTGTGGCCTGTTGCTGTAAGGCTGAAGGTATGAGATGACTGCTGTGGATTGTGGCTTGTTGTTGTGAGGCTGAAGGTATGAGATGACTGCTGTGGATTGTGGCTTGTTGTTGTGAGGCTGAAGGTATGAGATGACTGCTGTGGATTGTGGCTTGTTGTTGTGAGGCTGAAGGTATGAGATGACTGCTGTGGATTGTGGCCTGTTGCTGTAAGGCTGAAGGTATGAGATGACTGCTGTGGATTGTGGCCTGTTGCTGTAAGGCTGAAGGTATGAGATGACTGCTGTGGATTGTGGCTTGTTGTTGTGAGGCTGAAGGTATGAGATGACTGCTGTGGATTGTGGCTTGTTGTTGTGAGGCTGAAGGTATGAGATGACTGCTGTGGATTGTGGCTTGTTGTTGTGAGGCTGAAGGTATGAGATGACTGCTGTGGATTGTGGCTTGTTGTTGTGAGGCTGAAGGTATGAGATGACTGCTGTGGATTGTGGCCTGTTGCTGTAAGGCTGAAGGTATGAGATGACTGCTGTGGATTGTGGCTTGTTGTTGTGAGGCTGAAGGTATGAGATGACTGCTGTGGATTGTGGCTTGTTGTGAGGCTGAAAGTATGAGATGACTGCTGTGGATTGTGGCTTGTTGTTGTGAGGCTGAAGGTATGAGATGACTGCTGTGGATTGTGGCTTGTTGTTGTGAGGCTGAAGGTATGAGATGACTGCTGTGGATTGTGGCCTGTTGCTGTAAGGCTGAAGGTATGAGATGACTGCTGTGGATTGTGGCCTGCTGCTGTAAGGCTGAAGGTATGAGATGACTGCTGTGGATTGTGGCCTGCTGCTGTAAGGCTGAAGGTATGAGATGACTGCTGTGGATTGTGGCTTGTTGTTGTGAGGCTGAAGTTATGAGATGACTGCTGTGGATTGTGGCCTGCTGCTGTAAGGCTGAAGGTATGAGATGACTGCTGTGGATTGTGGCCTGCTGCTGTAAGGCTGAAGGTATGAGATGACTGCTGTGGATTGTGGCCTGCTGCTGTAAGGCTGAAGGTATGAGATGACTGCTGTGGATTGTGGCTTGTTGTTGTGAGGCTGAAGGTATGAGATGACTGCTGTGGATTGTGGCCTGCTGCTGTAAGGCTGAAATATGAGATGACTACTGTGGATTGTGGCTTGTTGTTGTGAGGCTGAAGGTATGAGATGACTGCTGTGGATTGTGGATTGTTGTTGTGAGGCTTAAGGTATGACATGACTGCTGTGGATTGTGGCCTGCTGCTGTAAGGCTGAAGGTATGAGATGACTGCTGTGGATTGTGGCTTGTTGTTGTGAGGCTGAAGGTATGAGATGACTGCTATGGATTGTGGCTTGTTGTTGTGAGGCTGAAGGTATGAGATGACTGCTGTAGATTGTGGCCTGCTGCTGCAAGGCTGAAATATGAGATGACTACTGTGGATTGTGGCTTGTTGTTGTGAGGCTGAAGGTATGAGATGACTGCTGTGGATTGTGGCCTGCTGCTGTAAGGCTGAAGGTATGAGATGACTGCTGTGGATTGTGGCCTGTTGCTGTAAGGCTGAAGGTATGAGATGACTGCTGTGGATTGTGGCCTGTTGCTGTAAGGCTGAAGGTATGAGATGACTGCTGTGGATTGTGGCTTGTTGTTGTGAGGCTGAAGGTATGAGATGACTGCTGTGGATTGTGGCTTGTTGTTGTGAGGCTGAAGGTATGAGATGACTACTGTGGATTGTGGCTTGTTGTTGTGAGGCTGAAGGTATGAGATGACTGCTGTGGATTGTGGCCTGTTGCTGTAAGGCTGAAGGTATGAGATGACTGCTGTGGATTGTGGCTTGTTGTTGTGAGGCTGAAGGTATGAGATGACTGCTGTGGATTGTGGCTTGTTGTGAGGCTGAAGGTATGAGATGACTGCTGTGGATTGTGGCTTGTTGTTGTGAGGCTGAAGATATGAGATGACTGCTGTGGATTGTAGCCTGCTGCTGCAAGGCTGAAATATGAGATGACTACTGTGGATTGTGGCTTGTTGTTGTGAGGCTGAAGGTATGAGATGACTGCTGTGGATTGTGGCCTGCTGCTGTAAGGCTGAAGGTATGAGATGACTGCTGTGGATTGTGGCCTGTTGCTGTAAGGCTGAAGGTATGAGATGACTGCTGTGGATTGTGGCTTGTTGTTGTGAGGCTGAAGGTATGAGATGACTGCTGTGGATTGTGGCTTGTTGTGAGGCTGAAGGTATGAGATGACTGCTGTGGATTGTGGCTTGTTGTTGTGAGGCTGAAGGTATGAGATGACTGCTGTGGATTGTGGCCTGTTGCTGTAAGGCTGAAGGTATGAGATGACTGCTGTGGATTGTGGCCTGTTGCTGTAAGGCTGAAGGTATGAGATGACTGCTGTGGATTGTGGCTTGTTGTTGTGAGGCTGAAGGTATGAGATGACTGCTGTGGATTGTGGCTTGTTGTTGTGAGGCTGAAGGTATGAGATGACTGCTGTGGATTGTGGCTTGTTGTTGTGAGGCTGAAGGTATGAGATGACTGCTGTGGATTGTGGCTTGTTGTTGTGAGGCTGAAGGTATGAGATGACTGCTGTGGATTGTGGCCTGTTGCTGTGAGGCTGAAGGTATGAGATGACTGCTGTGGATTGTGGCTTGTTGTTGTGAGGCTGAAGGTATGAGATGACTGCTGTGGATTGTGGCTTGTTGTGAGGCTGAAGGTATGAGATGACTGCTGTGGATTGTGGCTTGTTGTTGTGAGGCTGAAGGTATGAGATGACTGCTGTGGATTGTGGCTTGTTGTTGTGAGGCTGAAGGTATGAGATGACTGCTGTGGATTGTGGCCTGTTGCTGTAAGGCTGAAGGTATGAGATGACTGCTGTGGATTGTGGCCTGCTGCTGTAAGGCTGAAGGTATGAGATGACTGCTGTGGATTGTGGCCTGCTGCTGTAAGGCTGAAGGTATGAGATGACTGCTGTGGATTGTGGCTTGTTGTTGTTAGGCTGAAGTTATGAGATGACTGCTGTGGATTGTGGCCTGCTGCTGTAAGGCTGAAGGTATGAGATGACTGCTGTGGATTGTGGCCTGCTGCTGTAAGGCTGAAGGTATGAGATGACTGCTGTGGATTGTGGCCTGCTGCTGTAAGGCTGAAGGTATGAGATGACTGCTGTGGATTGTGGCTTGTTGTTGTGAGGCTGAAGGTATGAGATGACTGCTGTGGATTGTGGCCTGCTGCTGTAAGGCTGAAATATGAGATGACTACTGTGGATTGTGGCTTGTTGTTGTGAGGCTGAAGGTATGAGATGACTGCTGTGGATTGTGGATTGTTGTTGTGAGGCTTAAGGTATGACATGACTGCTGTGGATTGTGGCCTGCTGCTGTAAGGCTGAAGGTATGAGATGACTGCTGTGGATTGTGGCTTGTTGTTGTGAGGCTGAAGGTATGAGATGACTGCTATGGATTGTGGCTTGTTGTTGTGAGGCTGAAGGTATGAGATGACTGCTGTAGATTGTGGCCTGCTGCTGCAAGGCTGAAATATGAGATGACTACTGTGGATTGTGGCTTGTTGTTGTGAGGCTGAAGGTATGAGATGACTGCTGTGGATTGTGGCCTGCTGCTGTAAGGCTGAAGGTATGAGATGACTGCTGTGGATTGTGGCCTGTTGCTGTAAGGCTGAAGGTATGAGATGACTGCTGTGGATTGTGGCCTGTTGCTGTAAGGCTGAAGGTATGAGATGACTGCTGTGGATTGTGGCTTGTTGTTGTGAGGCTGAAGGTATGAGATGACTGCTGTGGATTGTGGCTTGTTGTTGTGAGGCTGAAGGTATGAGATGACTACTGTGGATTGTGGCTTGTTGTTGTGAGGCTGAAGGTATGAGATGACTGCTGTGGATTGTGGCCTGTTGCTGTAAGGCTGAAGGTATGAGATGACTGCTGTGGATTGTGGCTTGTTGTTGTGAGGCTGAAGGTATGAGATGACTGCTGTGGATTGTGGCTTGTTGTGAGGCTGAAGGTATGAGATGACTGCTGTGGATTGTGGCTTGTTGTTGTGAGGCTGAAGATATGAGATGACTGCTGTGGATTGTAGCCTGCTGCTGCAAGGCTGAAATATGAGATGACTACTGTGGATTGTGGCTTGTTGTTGTGAGGCTGAAGGTGTGAGATGACTGCTGTGGATTGTGGCCTGCTGCTGTAAGGCTGAAGGTATGAGATGGCTGCTGTGGATTGTGGCCTGTTGCTGTAAGGCTGAAGGTATGAGATGACTGCTGTGGATTGTGGCCTGTTGTTGTGAGGCTGAAGGTATGAGATGACTGCTGTGGATTGTGGCTTGTTGTTGTGAGGCTGAAGGTATGAGATGACTGCTGTGGATTGTGGCTTGTTGTTGTGAGGCTGAAGGTATGAGATGACTGCTGTGGATTGTGGCTTGTTGTTGTGAGGCTGAAGGTATGAGATGACTGCTGTGGATTGTGGCCTGTTGCTGTAAGGCTGAAGGTATGAGATGACTGCTGTGGATTGTGGCTTGTTGTTGTGAGGCTGAAGGTATGAGATGACTGCTGTGGATTGTGGCTTGTTGTGAGGCTGAAGGTATGAGAAGACTGCTGTGGATTGTGGCTTGTTGTTGTGAGGCTGAAGGTATGAGATGACTGCTGTGGATTGTGGCCTGTTGCTGTAAGGCTGAAGGTATGAGATGACTGCTGTGGATTGTGGCCTGCTGCTGTAAGGCTGAAGGTATGAGATGACTGCTGTGGATTGTGGCCTGCTGCTGTAAGGCTGAAGGTATGAGATGACTGCTGTGGATTGTGGCCTGCTGCTGTAAGGCTGAAGGTATGAGATGACTGCTGTGGATTGTGGCCTGTTGCTGTAAGGCTGAAGGTATGAGATGACTGCTGTGGATTGTGGCTTGTTGTTGTGAGGCTGAAGGTATGAGATGACTGCTGTGGATTGTGGCTTGTTGTTGTGAGGCTGAAGGTATGAGATGACTGCTGTGGATTGTGGCTTGTTGTTGTGAGGCTGAAGGTATGAGATGACTGCTGTGGATTGTGACCTGTTGCTGTAAGGCTGAAGGTATGAGATGACTGCTGTGGATTGTGGCTTGTTGTTGTGAGGCTGAAGGTATGAGATGACTGCTGTGGATTGTGGCTTGTTGTGAGGCTGAAGGTATGAGATGACTGCTATGGATTGTGGCTTGTTGTTGTGAGGCTGAAGGTATGAGATGACTGCTGTGGATTGTGGCCTGCTGCTGCAAGGCTGAAATATGAGATGACTACTGTGGATTGTGGCTTGTTGTTGTGAGGCTGAAGGTATGAGATGACTGCTGTGGATTGTGGCCTGCTGCTGTAAGGCTGAAGGTATGAGATGGCTGCTGTGGATTGTGGCCTGTTGCTGTAAGGCTGAAGGTATGAGATGACCGCTGTGGATTGTGGCCTGTTGCTGTAAGGCTGAAGGTATGAGATGACTGCTGTGGATTGTGGCTTGTTGTTGTGAGGCTGAAGGTATGAGATGACTGCTGTGGATTGTGGCTTGTTGTTGTGAGGCTGAAGGTATGAGATGACTGCTGTGGATTGTGGCTTGTTGTTGTGAGGCTGAAGGTATGAGATGACTGCTGTGGATTGTGGCTTGTTGTTGTGAGGCTGAAGGTATGAGATGACTGCTGTGGATTGTGGCCTGTTGCTGTAAGGCTGAAGGTATGAGATGACTGCTGTGGATTGTGGCTTGTTGTTGTGAGGCTGAAGGTATGAGATGACTGCTGTGGATTGTGGCTTGTTGTGAGGCTGAAGGTATGAGATGACTGCTGTGGATTGTGGCTTGTTGTTGTGAGGCTGAAGGTATGAGATGACTGCTGTGGATTGTGGCTTGTTGTTGTGAGGCTGAAGGTATGAGATGACTGCTGTGGATTGTGGCCTGTTGCTGTAAGGCTGAAGGTATGAGATGACTGCTGTGGATTGTGGCCTGCTGCTGTAAGGCTGAAGGTATGAGATGACTGCTGTGGATTGTGGCTTGTTGTTGTGAGGCTGAAGTTATGAGATGACTGCTGTGGATTGTGGCCTGCTGCTGTAAGGCTGAAGGTATGAGATGACTGCTGTGGATTGTGGCCTGCTGCTGTAAGGCTGAAGGTATGAGATGACTGCTGTGGATTGTGGCCTGCTGCTGTAAGGCTGAAGGTATGAGATGACTGCTGTAGATTGTGGCTTGCTGCTGTAAGGCTGAAATATGAGATGACTACTGTGGATTGTGGCTTGTTGTTGTGAGGCTGAAAGTATGAGATGACTGCTGTGGATTGTGGATTGTTGTTGTGAGGCTTAAGGTATGACATGACTGCTGTGGATTGTGGCCTGCTGCTGTAAGGCTGAAGGTATGAGATGACTGCTGTGGATTGTGGCTTGTTGTTGTGAGGCTGAAGGTATGAGATGACTGCTGTGGATTGTGGCTTGTTGTTGTGAGGCTGAAGGTATGAGATGACTGCTGTGGATTGTGGCTTGTTGTTGTGAGGCCGAAGTTATGAGATGACTGCTGTGGATTGTGGCCTGCTGCTGTAAGGCTGAAGGTATGAGATGACTGCTGTGGATTGTGGCCTGCTGCTGTAAGGCTGAAGGTATGAGATGACTGCTGTGGATTGTGGCCTGCTGCTGTAAGGCTGAAGTTATGAGATGACTGCTGTGGATTGTGGCCTGTTGCTGTAAGGCTGAAGGTATGAGATGACTGCTGTGGATTGTGGCCTGCTGCTGTAAGGCTGAAGGTATGAGATGACTGCTGTGGATTGTGGCTTGTTGTTGTGAGGCTGAAGGTATGAGATGACTGCTGTGGATTGTGGCTTGTTGTTGTGAGGCTGAAGGTATGAGATGACTGATGTGGATTGTGGCTTGTTGTTGTGAGGCTGAAGGTACGAGATGACTGCTGTGGATTGTGGCTTGTTGTTGTGAGGCTGAAGGTATGAGATGACTGCTGTGGATTGTGGCTTGTTGTTGTGAGGCTGAAGGTATGAGATGACTGCTGTGGATTGTGGCTTGTTGTTGTGAGGCTGAAGGTATGAGATGACTGCTGTGGATTGTGGCCTGTTGCTGTAAGGCTGAAGGTATGAGATGACTGCTGTGGATTGTGGCCTGCTGCTGTAAGGCTGAAGGTATGAGATTGACTGCTGTGGATTGTGGCCTGCTGCTGTAAGGCTGAAGGTATGAGATGACTGCTGTGGATTGTGGCTTGTTGTTGTGAGGCTGAAGTTATGAGATGACTGCTGTGGATTGTGGCCTGCTGCTGTAAGGCTGAAGGTATGAGATGACTGCTGTGGATTGTGGCCTGCTGCTGTAAGGCTGAAGGTATGAGATGACTGCTGTGGATTGTGGCCTGCTGCTGTAAGGCTGAAGGTATGAGATGACTGCTGTGGATTGTGGCTTGTTGTTGTGAGGCTGAAGGTATGAGATGACTGCTGTGGATTGTGGCCTGCTGCTGTAAGGCTGAAATATGAGATGACTACTGTGGATTGTGGCTTGTTGTTGTGAGGCTGAAGGTATGAGATGACTGCTGTGGATTGTGGATTGTTGTTGTGAGGCTTAAGGTATGACATGACTGCTGTGGATTGTGGCCTGCTGCTGTAAGGCTGAAGGTGTGAGATGACTGCTGTGGATTGTGGCTTGTTGTTGTGAGGCTGAAGGTATGAGATGACTGCTATGGATTGTGGCTTGTTGTTGTGAGGCTGAAGGTATGAGATGACTGCTGTAGATTGTGGCCTGCTGCTGCAAGGCTGAAATATGAGATGACTACTGTGGATTGTGGCTTGTTGTTGTGAGGCTGAAGGTATGAGATGACTGCTGTGGATTGTGGCCTGCTGCTGTAAGGCTGAAGGTATGAGATGACTGCTGTGGATTGTGGCCTGTTGCTGTAAGGCTGAAGGTATGAGATGACTGCTGTGGATTGTGGCCTGTTGCTGTAAGGCTGAAGGTATGAGATGACTGCTGTGGATTGTGGCTTGTTGTTGTGAGGCTGAAGGTATGAGATGACTGCTGTGGATTGTGGCTTATTGTTGTGAGGCTGAAGGTATGAGATGACTGCTGTGGATTGTGGCCTGCTGCTGCAAGGCTGAAATATGAGATGACTACTGTGGATTGTGGCTTGTTGTTGTGAGGCTGAAGGTATAAGATGACTGCTGTGGATTGTGGCCTGCTGCTGTAAGGCTGAAGGTATGAGATGGCTGCTGTGGATTGTGGCCTGTTGCTGTAAGGCTGAAGGTATGAGATGACTGCTGTGGATTGTGGCCTGTTGCTGTAAGGCTGAAGGTATGAGATGACTGCTGTGGATTGTGGCTTGTTGTTGTGAGGCTGAAGGTATGAGATGACTGCTGTGGATTGTGGCTTGTTGTTGTGAGGCTGAAGGTATGAGATGACTGCTGTGGATTGTGGCTTGTTGTTGTGAGGCTGAAGGTATGAGATGACTGCTGTGGATTGTGGCTTGTTGTTGTGAGGCTGAAGGTATGAGATGACTGCTGTGGATTGTGGCCTGTTGCTGTAAGGCTGAAGGTATGAGATGACTGCTGTGGATTGTGGCTTGTTGTTGTGAGGCTGAAGGTATGAGATGACTGCTGTGGATTGTGGCTTGTTGTGAGGCTGAAGGTATGAGATGACTGCTGTGGATTGTGGCTTGTTGTTGTGAGGCTGAAGGTATGAGATGACTGCTGTGGATTGTGGCTTGTTGTTGTGAGGCTGAAGGTATGAGATGACTGCTGTGGATTGTGGCCTGTTGCTGTAAGGCTGAAGGTATGAGATGACTGCTGTGGATTGTGGCCTGCTGCTGTAAGGCTGAAGGTATGAGATGACTGCTGTGGATTGTGGCCTGCTGCTGTAAGGCTGAAGGTATGAGATGACTGCTGTGGATTGTGGCTTGTTGTTGTGAGGCTGATGTTATGAGATGACTGCTGTGGATTGTGGCCTGCTGCTGTAAGGCTGAAGGTATGAGATGACTGCTGTGGATTGTGGCCTGCTGCTGTAAGGCTGAAGGTATGAGATGACTGCTGTGGATTGTGGCCTGCTGCTGTAAGGCTGAAGGTATGAGATGACTGCTGTAGATTGTGGCCTGCTGCTGTAAGGCTGAAATATGAGATGACTACTGTGGATTGTGGCTTGTTGTTGTGAGGCTGAAGGTATGAGATGACTGCTGTGGATTGTGGATTGTTGTTGTGAGGCTTAAGGTATGAGATGACTGCTGTGGATTGTGGCTTGTTGTTGTGAGGCTGAAGGTATGAGATGACTGCTGTGGATTGTGGCCTGTTGCTGTAAGGCTGAAGGTATGAGATGACTGCTGTGGATTGTGGCCTGCTGCTGTAAGGCTGAAGGTATGAGATGACTGCTGTGGATTGTGGCCTGCTGCTGTAAGGCTGAAGGTATGAGATGACTGCTGTGGATTGTGGCTTGTTGTTGTGAGGCTGAAGTTATGAGATGACTGCTGTGGATTGTGGCCTGCTGCTGTAAGGCTGAAGATATGAGATGACTGCTGTGGATTGTGGCCTGCTGCTGTAAGGCTGAAGGTATGAGATGACTGCTGTGGATTGTGGCCTGCTGCTGTAAGGCTGAAGGTATGAGATGACTGCTGTGGATTGTGGCTTGTTGTTGTGAGGCTGAAGGTATGAGATGACTGCTGTGGATTGTGGCCTGCTGCTGTAAGGCTGAAATATAAGATGACTACTGTGGATTGTGGCTTGTTGTTGTGAGGCTGAAGGTATGAGATGACTGCTGTGGATTGTGGATTGTTGTTGTGAGGCTTAAGGTATGACATGACTGCTGTGGATTGTGGCCTGCTGCTGTAAGGCTGAAGGTGTGAGATGACTGCTGTGGATTGTGGCTTGTTGTTGTGAGGCTGAAGGTATGAGATGACTGCTATGGATTGTGGCTTGTTGTTGTGAGGCTGAAGGTATGAGATGACTGCTGTAGATTGTGGCCTGCTGCTGCAAGGCTGAAATATGAGATGACTACTGTGGATTGTGGCTTGTTGTTGTGAGGCTGAAGGTATGAGATGACTGCTGTGGATTGTGGCCTGCTGCTGTAAGGCTGAAGGTATGAGATGACTGCTGTGGATTGTGGCCTGTTGCTGTAAGGCTGAAGGTATGAGATGACTGCTGTGGATTGTGGCCTGTTGCTGTAAGGCTGAAGGTATGAGATGACTGCTGTGGATTGTGGCTTGTTGTTGTGAGGCTGAAGGTATGAGATGACTGCTGTGGATTGTGGCTTATTGTTGTGAGGCTGAAGGTATGAGATGACTGCTGTGGATTGTGGCTTGTTGTTGTGAGGCTGAAGGTATGAGATGACTGCTGTGGATTGTGGCCTGTTGCTGTAAGGCTGAAGGTATGAGATGACTGCTGTGGATTGTGGCTTGTTGTTGTGAGGCTGAAGGTATGAGATGACTGCTGTGGATTGTGGCTTGTTGTGAGGCTGAAGGTATGAGATGACTGCTGTGGATTGTGGCTTGTTGTTGTGAGGCTGAAGGTATGAGATGACTGCTGTGGATTGTGGCCTGCTGCTGCAAGGCTGAAATATGAGATGACTACTGTGGATTGTGGCTTGTTGTTGTGAGGCTGAAGGTATAAGATGACTGCTGTGGATTGTGGCCTGCTGCTGTAAGGCTGAAGGTATGAGATGGCTGCTGTGGATTGTGGCCTGTTGCTGTAAGGCTGAAGGTATGAGATGACTGCTGTGGATTGTGGCCTGTTGCTGTAAGGCTGAAGGTATGAGATGACTGCTGTGGATTGTGGCTTGTTGTTGTGAGGCTGAAGGTATGAGATGACTGCTGTGGATTGTGGCTTGTTGTTGTGAGGCTGAAGGTATGAGATGACTGCTGTGGATTGTGGCTTGTTGTTGTGAGGCTGAAGGTATGAGATGACTGCTGTGGATTGTGGCTTGTTGTTGTGAGGCTGAAGGTATGAGATGACTGCTGTGGATTGTGGCCTGTTGCTGTAAGGCTGAAGGTATGAGATGACTGCTGTGGATTGTGGCTTGTTGTTGTGAGGCTGAAGGTATGAGATGACTGCTGTGGATTGTGGCTTGTTGTGAGGCTGAAGGTATGAGATGACTGCTGTGGATTGTGGCTTGTTGTTGTGAGGCTGAAGGTATGAGATGACTGCTGTGGATTGTGGCTTGTTGTTGTGAGGCTGAAGGTATGAGATGACTGCTGTGGATTGTGGCCTGTTGCTGTAAGGCTGAAGGTATGAGATGACTGCTGTGGATTGTGGCCTGCTGCTGTAAGGCTGAAGGTATGAGATGACTGCTGTGGATTGTGGCCTGCTGCTGTAAGGCTGAAGGTATGAGATGACTGCTGTGGATTGTGGCTTGTTGTTGTGAGGCTGATGTTATGAGATGACTGCTGTGGATTGTGGCCTGCTGCTGTAAGGCTGAAGGTATGAGATGACTGCTGTGGATTGTGGCCTGCTGCTGTAAGGCTGAAGGTATGAGATGACTGCTGTGGATTGTGGCCTGCTGCTGTAAGGCTGAAGGTATGAGATGACTGCTGTAGATTGTGGCCTGCTGCTGTAAGGCTGAAATATGAGATGACTACTGTGGATTGTGGCTTGTTGTTGTGAGGCTGAAGGTATGAGATGACTGCTGTGGATTGTGGATTGTTGTTGTGAGGCTTAAGGTATGACATGACTGCTGTGGATTGTGGCCTGCTGCTGTAAGGCTGAAGGTATGAGATGACTGCTGTGGATTGTGGCTTGTTGTTGTGAGGCTGAAGGTATGAGATGACTGCTGTGGATTGTGGCTTGTTGTTGTGAGGCTGAAGGTATGAGATGACTGCTGTGGATTGTGGCTTGTTGTTGTGAGGCTGAAGGTATGAGATGACTGCTGTGGATTGTGGCTTGTTGTTGTGAGGCCGAAGTTATGAGATGACTGCTGTGGATTGTGGCCTGCTGCTGTAAGGCTGAAGGTATGAGATGACTGCTGTGGATTGTGGCCTGCTGCTGTAAGGCTGAAGGTATGAGATGACTGCTGTGGATTGTGGCCTGCTGCTGTAAGGCTGAAGTTATGAGATGACTGCTGTGGATTGTGGCCTGTTGCTGTAAAGCTGAAGGTATGAGATGACTGCTGTGGATTGTGGCCTGCTGCTGTAAGGCTTAAGGTATGAGATGACTGCTGTGGATTGTGGCTTGTTGTTGTGAGGCTGAAGGTATGAGATGACTGATGTGGATTGTGGCTTGTTGTTGTGAGGCTGAAGGTACGAGATGACTGCTGTGGATTGTGGCTTGTTGTTGTGAGGCTGAAGGTATGAGATGACTGCTGTGGATTGTGGCCTGTTGCTGTAAGGCTGAAGGTATGAGATGACTGCTGTGGATTGTGGCCTGCTGCTGTAAGGCTGAAGGTATGAGATGACTGCTGTGGATTGTGGCCTGCTGCTGTAAGGCTGAAGGTATGAGATGACTGCTGTGAATTGTGGCCTGCTGCTGTAAGGCTGAAGGTATGAGATGACTGCTGTAGATTGTGGCCTGCTGCTTTAAGGCTGAAATATGAGATGACTACTGTGGATTGTGGCTTGTTGTTGTGAGGCTGAAGGTATGAGATGACTGCTGTGGATTGTGGCCTGCTGCTGTAAGGCTGAAGGTATGAGATGACTGCTGTGGATTGTGGCCTGTTGCTGTAAGGCTGAAGGTATGAGATGACTGCTGTGGATTGTGGCCTGTTGCTGTAAGGCTGAAGGTATGAGATGACTGCTGTGGATTGTGGCTTGTTGTTGTGAGGCTGAAGGTATGAGATGACTGCTGTGGATTGTGGCTTGTTGTTGTGAGGCTGAAGGTATGAGATGACTGCTGTGGATTGTGGCTTGTTGTTGTGAGGCTGAAGGTATGAGATGACTGCTGTGGATTGTGGCTTGTTGTTGTGAGGCTGAAGGTATGAGATGACTGCTGTGGATTGTGGCCTGTTGCTGTAAGGCTGAAGGTATGAGATGACTGCTGTGGATTGTGGCTTGTTGTTGTGAGGCTGAAGGTATGAGATGACTGCTGTGGATTGTGGCTTGTTGTTGTGAGGCTGAAGGTATGAGATGACTGCTGTGGATTGTGGCTTGCTGTTGTGAGGCTGAAGGTATGAGATGACTGCTGTGGATTGTGGCTTGTTGTCGTGAGGCTGAAGGTATGAGATGACTGCTGTGGATTGTGGCCTGTTGCTGTAAGGCTGAAGGTATGAGATGACTGCTGTGGATTGTGGCCTGCTGCTGTAAGGCTGAAGGTATAAGATGACTGCTGTGGATTGTGGCCTGCTGCTGTAAGGCTGAAGGTATGAGATGACTGCTGTGGATTGTGGCTTGTTGTTGTGAGGCTGAAGTTATGAGATGACTGCTGTGGATTGTGGCCTGCTGCTGTAAGGCTGAAGGTATGAGAGGACTGCTGTGGATTGTGGCCTGCTGCTGTAAGGCTGAAGGTATGAGATGACTGCTGTGAATTGTGGCCTGCTGCTGTAAGGCTGAAGGTATGAGATGACTGCTGTAGATTGTGGCCTGCTGCTGTAAGGCTGAAATATGAGATGACTACTGTGGATTGTGGCTTGTTGTTGTGAGGCTGAAGGTATGAGATGACTGCTGTGGATTGTGGATTGTTGTTGTGAGGCTTAAGGTATGACATGACTGCTGTGGATTGTGGCCTGCTGCTGTAAGGCTGAAGGTATGAGATGACTGCTGTGGATTGTGGCTTGTTGTTGTGAGGCTGAAGGTATGAGATGACTGCTGTGGATTGTGGCCTGCTGCTGTAAGGCTGAAGGTATGAGATGACTGCTGTGGATTGTGGCCTGTTGCTGTAAGGCTGAAGGTATGAGATGACTGCTGTGGATTGTGGCCTGTTGCTGTAAGGCTGAAGGTATGAGATGACTGCTGTGGATTGTGGCTTGTTGTTGTGAGGCTGAAGGTATGAGATGACTGCTGTGGATTGTGGCTTATTGTTGTGAGGCTGAAGGTATGAGATGACTGCTGTGGATTGTGGCTTGTTGTTGTGAGGCTGAAGGTATGAGATGACTGCTGTGGATTGTGGCCTGTTGCTGTAAGGCTGAAGGTATGAGATGACTGCTGTGGATTGTGGCTTGTTGTTGTGAGGCTGAAGGTATGAGATGACTGCTGTGGATTGTGGCTTGTTGTGAGGCTGAAGGTATGAGATGACTGCTGTGGATTGTGGCTTGTTGTTGTGAGGCTGAAGGTATGAGATGACTGCTGTGGATTGTGGCCTGCTGCTGCAAGGCTGAAATATGAGATGACTACTGTGGATTGTGGCTTGTTGTTGTGAGGCTGAAGGTATAAGATGACTGCTGTGGATTGTGGCCTGCTGCTGTAAGGCTGAAGGTATGAGATGGCTGCTGTGGATTGTGGCCTGTTGCTGTAAGGCTGAAGGTATGAGATGACTGCTGTGGATTGTGGCCTGTTGCTGTAAGGCTGAAGGTATGAGATGACTGCTGTGGATTGTGGCTTGTTGTTGTGAGGCTGAAGGTATGAGATGACTGCTGTGGATTGTGGCTTGTTGTTGTGAGGCTGAAGGTATGAGATGACTGCTGTGGATTGTGGCTTGTTGTTGTGAGGCTGAAGGTATGAGATGACTGCTGTGGATTGTGGCTTGTTGTTGTGAGGCTGAAGGTATGAGATGACTGCTGTGGATTGTGGCCTGTTGCTGTAAGGCTGAAGGTATGAGATGACTGCTGTGGATTGTGGCTTGTTGTTGTGAGGCTGAAGGTATGAGATGACTGCTGTGGATTGTGGCTTGTTGTGAGGCTGAAGGTATGAGATGACTGCTGTGGATTGTGGCTTGTTGTTGTGAGGCTGAAGGTATGAGATGACTGCTGTGGATTGTGGCTTGTTGTTGTGAGGCTGAAGGTATGAGATGACTGCTGTGGATTGTGGCCTGTTGCTGTAAGGCTGAAGGTATGAGATGACTGCTGTGGATTGTGGCCTGCTGCTGTAAGGCTGAAGGTATGAGATGACTGCTGTGGATTGTGGCCTGCTGCTGTAAGGCTGAAGGTATGAGATGACTGCTGTGGATTGTGGCTTGTTGTTGTGAGGCTGATGTTATGAGATGACTGCTGTGGATTGTGGCCTGCTGCTGTAAGGCTGAAGGTATGAGATGACTGCTGTGGATTGTGGCCTGCTGCTGTAAGGCTGAAGGTATGAGATGACTGCTGTGGATTGTGGCCTGCTGCTGTAAGGCTGAAGGTATGAGATGACTGCTGTAGATTGTGGCCTGCTGCTGTAAGGCTGAAATATGAGATGACTACTGTGGATTGTGGCTTGTTGTTGTGAGGCTGAAGGTATGAGATGACTGCTGTGGATTGTGGATTGTTGTTGTGAGGCTTAAGGTATGACATGACTGCTGTGGATTGTGGCCTGCTGCTGTAAGGCTGAAGGTATGAGATGACTGCTGTGGATTGTGGCTTGTTGTTGTGAGGCTGAAGGTATGAGATGACTGCTGTGGATTGTGGCTTGTTGTTGTGAGGCTGAAGGTATGAGATGACTGCTGTGGATTGTGGCTTGTTGTTGTGAGGCTGAAGGTATGAGATGACTGCTGTGGATTGTGGCTTGTTGTTGTGAGGCCGAAGTTATGAGATGACTGCTGTGGATTGTGGCCTGCTGCTGTAAGGCTGAAGGTATGAGATGACTGCTGTGGATTGTGGCCTGCTGCTGTAAGGCTGAAGGTATGAGATGACTGCTGTGGATTGTGGCCTGCTGCTGTAAGGCTGAAGTTATGAGATGACTGCTGTGGATTGTGGCCTGTTGCTGTAAAGCTGAAGGTATGAGATGACTGCTGTGGATTGTGGCCTGCTGCTGTAAGGCTTAAGGTATGAGATGACTGCTGTGGATTGTGGCTTGTTGTTGTGAGGCTGAAGGTATGAGATGACTGATGTGGATTGTGGCTTGTTGTTGTGAGGCTGAAGGTACGAGATGACTGCTGTGGATTGTGGCTTGTTGTTGTGAGGCTGAAGGTATGAGATGACTGCTGTGGATTGTGGCCTGTTGCTGTAAGGCTGAAGGTATGAGATGACTGCTGTGGATTGTGGCCTGCTGCTGTAAGGCTGAAGGTATGAGATGACTGCTGTGGATTGTGGCCTGCTGCTGTAAGGCTGAAGGTATGAGATGACTGCTGTGAATTGTGGCCTGCTGCTGTAAGGCTGAAGGTATGAGATGACTGCTGTAGATTGTGGCCTGCTGCTGTAAGGCTGAAATATGAGATGACTACTGTGGATTGTGGCTTGTTGTTGTGAGGCTGAAGGTATGAGATGACTGCTGTGGATTGTGGCCTGCTGCTGTAAGGCTGAAGGTATGAGATGACTGCTGTGGATTGTGGCCTGTTGCTGTAAGGCTGAAGGTATGAGATGACTGCTGTGGATTGTGGCCTGTTGCTGTAAGGCTGAAGGTATGAGATGACTGCTGTGGATTGTGGCTTGTTGTTGTGAGGCTGAAGGTATGAGATGACTGCTGTGGATTGTGGCTTGTTGTTGTGAGGCTGAAGGTATGAGATGACTGCTGTGGATTGTGGCTTGTTGTTGTGAGGCTGAAGGTATGAGATGACTGCTGTGGATTGTGGCTTGTTGTTGTGAGGCTGAAGGTATGAGATGACTGCTGTGGATTGTGGCCTGTTGCTGTAAGGCTGAAGGTATGAGATGACTGCTGTGGATTGTGGCTTGTTGTTGTGAGGCTGAAGGTATGAGATGACTGCTGTGGATTGTGGCTTGTTGTTGTGAGGCTGAAGGTATGAGATGACTGCTGTGGATTGTGGCTTGCTGTTGTGAGGCTGAAGGTATGAGATGACTGCTGTGGATTGTGGCTTGTTGTCGTGAGGCTGAAGGTATGAGATGACTGCTGTGGATTGTGGCCTGTTGCTGTAAGGCTGAAGGTATGAGATGACTGCTGTGGATTGTGGCCTGCTGCTGTAAGGCTGAAGGTATAAGATGACTGCTGTGGATTGTGGCCTGCTGCTGTAAGGCTGAAGGTATGAGATGACTGCTGTGGATTGTGGCTTGTTGTTGTGAGGCTGAAGTTATGAGATGACTGCTGTGGATTGTGGCCTGCTGCTGTAAGGCTGAAGGTATGAGATGACTGCTGTGGATTGTGGCCTGCTGCTGTAAGGCTGAAGGTATGAGATGACTGCTGTGAATTGTGGCCTGCTGCTGTAAGGCTGAAGGTATGAGATGACTGCTGTAGATTGTGGCCTGCTGCTGTAAGGCTGAAATATGAGATGACTACTGTGGATTGTGGCTTGTTGTTGTGAGGCTGAAGGTATGAGATGACTGCTGTGGATTGTGGATTGTTGTTGTGAGGCTGAAGGTATGAGATGACTGCTGTGGATTGTGGCTTGTTGTTGTGAGGCTGAAGGTATGAGATGACTGCTGTGGATTGTGGCTTGTTGTTGTGAGGCTGAAGGTATGAGATGACTGCTGTGGATTGTGGCTTGTTGTTGTGAGGCTGAAGGTATGAGATGACTGCTGTGGATTGTGGCCTGTTGCTGTAAGGCTGAAGGTATGAGATAACTGCTGTGGATTGTGGCCTGCTGCTGTAAGGCTGAAGGTATGAGATGACTGCTGTGGATTGTGGCTTGTTGTTGTGAGGCTGAAGGTATGAGATGACTGCTGTGGATTGTGGCTTGTTGTTGTGAGGCTGAAGGTATGAGATGACTGCTGTGGATTGTGGCTTGTTGTTGTGAGGCTGAAGGTATGAGATGACTGCTGTGGATTGTGGCTTGTTGTTGTGAGGCTGAAGGTATGAGATGACTGCTGTGGATTGTGGCTTGTTGTTGTGAGGCTGAAGGTATGAGATGACTGCTGTGGATTGTGGCCTGTTGCTGTAAGGCTGAAGGTATGAGATAACTGCTGTGGATTGTGGCCTGCTGCTGTAAGGCTGAAGGTATGAGATGACTGCTGTGGATTGTGGCCTGCTGCTGTAAGGCTGAAGGTATGAGATGACTGCTGTGTATTGTGGCCTGCTGCTGTAAGGCTGAAGGTATGAGATGACTGCTGTGGATTGTGGCCTGCTGCTGTAAGGCTGAAGGTATGAGATGACTGCTGTGGATTGTGGCCTGCTGCTGTAAGGCTGAAGGTATGAGATGACTGCTGTAGATTGTGGCCTGCTGCTGTAAGGCTGAAATATGAGATGACTACTGTGGATTGTGGCTTGTTGTTGTGAGGCTGAAGGTATGAGATGACTGCTGTGGATTGTGGATTGTTGTTGTGAGGCTTAAGGTATGACATGACTGCTGTGGATTGTGGCCTGCTGCTGTAAGGCTGAAGGTATGAGATGACTGCTGTGGATTGTGGCTTGTTGTTGTGAGGCTGAAGGTATGAGATGACTGCTGTGGATTGTGGCTTGTTGTTGTGAGGCTGAAGGTATGAGATGACTGCTGTGGATTGTGGCTTGTTGTTGTGAGGCTGAAGGTATGAGATGACTGCTGTGGATTGTGGCTTGTTGTTGTGAGGCCGAAGTTATGAGATGACTGCTGTGGATTGTGGCCTGCTGCTGTAAGGCTGAAGGTATGAGATGACTGCTGTGGATTGTGGCCTGCTGCTGTAAGGCTGAAGGTATGAGATGACTGCTGTGGATTGTGGCCTGCTGCTGTAAGGCTGAAGTTATGAGATGACTGCTGTGGATTGTGGCCTGTTGCTGTAAAGCTGAAGGTATGAGATGACTGCTGTGGATTGTGGCCTGCTGCTGTAAGGCTTAAGGTATGAGATGACTGCTGTGGATTGTGGCTTGTTGTTGTGAGGCTGAAGGTATGAGATGACTGATGTGGATTGTGGCTTGTTGTTGTGAGGCTGAAGGTACGAGATGACTGCTGTGGATTGTGGCTTGTTGTTGTGAGGCTGAAGGTATGAGATGACTGCTGTGGATTGTGGCCTGTTGCTGTAAGGCTGAAGGTATGAGATGACTGCTGTGGATTGTGGCCTGCTGCTGTAAGGCTGAAGGTATGAGATGACTGCTGTGGATTGTGGCCTGCTGCTGTAAGGCTGAAGGTATGGGATGACTGCTGTGAATTGTGGCCTGCTGCTGTAAGGCTGAAGGTATGAGATGACTGCTGTAGATTGTGGCCTGCTGCTGTAAGGCTGAAATATGAGATGACTACTGTGGATTGTGGCTTGTTGTTGTGAGGCTGAAGGTATGAGATGACTGCTGTGGATTGTGGCCTGCTGCTGTAAGGCTGAAGGTATGAGATGACTGCTGTGGATTGTGGCCTGTTGCTGTAAGGCTGAAGGTATGAGATGACTGCTGTGGATTGTGGCCTGTTGCTGTAAGGCTGAAGGTATGAGATGACTGCTGTGGATTGTGGCTTGTTGTTGTGAGGCTGAAGGTATGAGATGACTGCTGTGGATTGTGGCTTGTTGTTGTGAGGCTGAAGGTATGAGATGACTGCTGTGGATTGTGGCTTGTTGTTGTGAGGCTGAAGGTATGAGATGACTGCTGTGGATTGTGGCTTGTTGTTGTGAGGCTGAAGGTATGAGATGACTGCTGTGGATTGTGGCCTGTTGCTGTAAGGCTGAAGGTATGAGATGACTGCTGTGGATTGTGGCTTGTTGTTGTGAGGCTGAAGGTATGAGATGACTGCTGTGGATTGTGGCTTGTTGTTGTGAGGCTGAAGGTATGAGATGACTGCTGTGGATTGTGGCTTGCTGTTGTGAGGCTGAAGGTATGAGATGACTGCTGTGGATTGTGGCTTGTTGTCGTGAGGCTGAAGGTATGAGATGACTGCTGTGGATTGTGGCCTGTTGCTGTAAGGCTGAAGGTATGAGATGACTGCTGTGGATTGTGGCCTGCTGCTGTAAGGCTGAAGGTATAAGATGACTGCTGTGGATTGTGGCCTGCTGCTGTAAGGCTGAAGGTATGAGATGACTGCTGTGGATTGTGGCTTGTTGTTGTGAGGCTGAAGTTATGAGATGACTGCTGTGGATTGTGGCCTGCTGCTGTAAGGCTGAAGGTATGAGATGACTGCTGTGGATTGTGGCCTGCTGCTGTAAGGCTGAAGGTATGAGATGACTGCTGTGAATTGTGGCCTGCTGCTGTAAGGCTGAAGGTATGAGATGACTGCTGTAGATTGTGGCCTGCTGCTGTAAGGCTGAAATATGAGATGACTACTGTGGATTGTGGCTTGTTGTTGTGAGGCTGAAGGTATGAGATGACTGCTGTGGATTGTGGATTGTTGTTGTGAGGCTTAAGGTATGACATGACTGCTGTGGATTGTGGCCTGCTGCTGTAAGGCTGAAGGTATGAGATGACTGCTGTGGATTGTGGCTTGTTGTTGTGAGGCTGAAGGTATGAGATGACTGCTGTGGATTGTGGCTTGTTGTTGTGAGGCTGAAGGTATGAGATGACTGCTGTGGATTGTGGCTTGTTGTTGTGAGGCTGAAGGTATGAGATGACTGCTGTGGATTGTGGCTTGTTGTTGTGAGGCTGAAGGTATGAGATGACTGCTGTGGATTGTGGCTTGTTGTTGTGAGGCTGAAGGTATGAGATGACTGCTGTGGATTGTGGCCTGTTGCTGTAAGGCTGAAGGTATGAGATAACTGCTGTGGATTGTGGCCTGCTGCTGTAAGGCTGAAGGTATGAGATGACTGCTGTGGATTGTGGCCTGCTGCTGTAAGGCTGAAGGTATGAGATGACTGCTGTGTATTGTGGCCTGCTGCTGTAAGGCTGAAGGTATGAGATGACTGCTGTAGATTGTGGCCTGCTGTTGCAAGGCTGAAATATGAGATGACTACTGTGGATTGTGGCTTGTTGTTGTGAGGCTGAAGGTATGAGATGACTGCTGTGGATTGTGGCCTGCTGCTGTAAGGCTGAAGGTATGAGATGACTGCTGTGGATTGTGGCCTGTTGCTGTAAGACTGAAGGTATGAGATGACTGCTGTGGATTGTGGCCTGTTGCTGTAAGGCTGAAGGTATGAGATGACTGCTGTGGATTGTGGCTTGTTGTTGTGAGGCTGAAGGTATGAGATGACTGCTGTGGATTGTGGCTTGTTGTTGTGAGGCTGAAGGTATGAGATGACTGCTGTGGATTGTGGCTTGTTGTTGTGAGGCTGAAGGTATGAGATGACTGCTGTGGATTGTGGCTTGTTGTTGTGAGGCTGAAGGTATGAGATGACTGCTGTGGATTGTGGCCTGTTGCTGTAAGGCTGAAGGTATGAGATGACTGCTGTGGATTGTGGCTTGTTGTTGTGAGGCTGAAGGTATGAGATGACTGCTGTGGATTGTGGCTTGTTGTGAGGCTGAAGGTATGAGATGACTGCTGTGGATTGTGGCTTGTTGTTGTGAGGCTGAAGGTATGAGATGACTGCTGTGGATTGTGGCCTGCTGCTGCAAGGCTGAAATATGAGATGACTACTGTGGATTGTGGCTTGTTGTTGTGAGGCTGAAGGTATGAGATGACTGCTGTGGATTGTGGCCTGTTGCTGTAAGGCTGAAGGTATGAGATGACTGCTGTGGATTGTGGCCTGCTGCTGTAAGGCTGAAGGTATGAGATGACTGCTGTGGATTGTGGCCTGCTGCTGTAAGGCTGAAGGTATGAGATGACTGCTGTGAATTGTGGCCTGCTGCTGTAAGGCTGAAGGTATGAGATGACTGCTGTAGATTGTGGCCTGCTGCTGTAAGGCTGAAATATGAGATGACTACTGTGGATTGTGGCTTGTTGTTGTGAGGCTGAAGGTATGAGATGACTGCTGTGGATTGTGGCCTGCTGCTGTAAGGCTGAAGGTATGAGATGACTGCTGTGGATTGTGGCCTGTTGCTGTAAGGCTGAAGGTATGAGATGACTGCTGTGGATTGTGGCCTGTTGCTGTAAGGCTGAAGGTATGAGATGACTGCTGTGGATTGTGGCTTGTTGTTGTGAGGCTGAAGGTATGAGATGACTGCTGTGGATTGTGGCTTGTTGTTGTGAGGCTGAAGGTATGAGATGACTGCTGTGGATTGTGGCTTGTTGTTGTGAGGCTGAAGGTATGAGATGACTGCTGTGGATTGTGGCTTGTTCTTGTGAGGCTGAAGGTATGAGATGACTGCTGTGGATTGTGGCCTGTTGCTGTAAGGCTGAAGGTATGAGATGACTGCTGTGGATTGTGGCTTGTTGTTGTGAGGCTGAAGGTATGAGATGACTGCTGTGGATTGTGGCTTGTTGTTGTGAGGCTGAAGGTATGAGATGACTGCTGTGGATTGTGGCTTGCTGTTGTGAGGCTGAAGGTATGAGATGACTGCTGTGGATTGTGGCTTGTTGTCGTGAGGCTGAAGGTATGAGATGACTGCTGTGGATTGTGGCCTGTTGCTGTAAGGCTGAAGGTATGAGATGACTGCTGTGGATTGTGGCCTGCTGCTGTAAGGCTGAAGGTATAAGATGACTGCTGTGGATTGTGGCCTGCTGCTGTAAGGCTGAAGGTATGAGATGACTGCTGTGGATTGTGGCTTGTTGTTGTGAGGCTGAAGTTATGAGATGACTGCTGTGGATTGTGGCCTGCTGCTGTAAGGCTGAAGGTATGAGATGACTGCTGTGGATTGTGGCCTGCTGCTGTAAGGCTGAAGGTATGAGATGACTGCTGTGAATTGTGGCCTGCTGCTGTAAGGCTGAAGGTATGAGATGACTGCTGTAGATTGTGGCCTGCTGCTGTAAGGCTGAAATATGAGATGACTACTGTGGATTGTGGCTTGTTGTTGTGAGGCTGAAGGTATGAGATGACTGCTGTGGATTGTGGTAGTTGTTGTGAGGCTTAAGGTATGACATGACTGCTGTGGATTGTGGCCTGCTGCTGTAAGGCTGAAGGTATGAGATGACTGCTGTGGATTGTGGCTTGTTGTTGTGAGGCTGAAGGTATGAGATGACTGCTGTGGATTGTGGCTTGTTGTTGTGAGGCTGAAGGTATGAGATGACTGCTGTGGATTGTGGCTTGTTGTTGTGAGGCTGAAGGTATGAGATGACTGCTGTGGATTGTGGCTTGTTGTTGTGAGGCTGAAGGTATGAGATGACTGCTGTGGATTGTGGCTTGTTGTTGTGAGGCTGAAGGTATGAGATGACTGCTGTGGATTGTGGCCTGTTGCTGTAAGGCTGAAGGTATGAGATAACTGCTGTGGATTGTGGCCTGCTGCTGTAAGGCTGAAGGTATGAGATGACTGCTGTGGATTGTGGCCTGCTGCTGTAAGGCTGAAGGTATGAGACGACTGCTGTAGATTGTGGCCTGCTGTTGCAAGGCTGAAATATGAGATGACTACTGTGGATTGTGGCTTGTTGTTGTGAGGCTGAAGGTATGAGATGACTGCTGTGGATTGTGGCCTGCTGCTGTAAGGCTGAAGGTATGAGATGACTGCTGTGGATTGTGGCCTGTTGCTGTAAGACTGAAGGTATGAGATGACTGCTGTGGATTGTGGCCTGTTGCTGTAAGGCTGAAGGTATGAGATGACTGCTGTGGATTGTGGCTTGTTGTTGTGAGGCTGAAGGTATGAGATGACTGCTGTGGATTGTGGCTTGTTGTTGTGAGGCTGAAGGTATGAGATGACTGCTGTGGATTGTGGCTTGTTGTTGTGAGGCTGAAGGTATGAGATGACTGCTGTGGATTGTGGCTTGTTGTTGTGAGGCTGAAGGTATGAGATGACTGCTGTGGATTGTGGCCTGTTGCTGTAAGGCTGAAGGTATGAGATGACTGCTGTGGATTGTGGCTTGTTGTTGTGAGGCTGAAGGTATGAGATGACTGCTGTGGATTGTGGCTTGTTGTGAGGCTGAAGGTATGAGATGACTGCTGTGGATTGTGGCTTGTTGTTGTGAGGCTGAAGGTATGAGATGACTGCTGTGGATTGTGGCCTGCTGCTGCAAGGCTGAAATATGAGATGACTACTGTGGATTGTGGCTTGTTGTTGTGAGGCTGAAGGTATGAGATGACTGCTGTGGATTGTGGCCTGCTGCTGTAAGGCTGAAGGTATGAGATGACTGCTGTGGATTGTGGCCTGTTGCTGTAAGGCTGAAGGTATGAGATGACTGCTGTGGATTGTGGCCTGTTGCTGTAAGGCTGAAGGTATGAGATGACTGCTGTGGATTGTGGCTTGTTGTTGTGAGGCTGAAGGTATGAGATGACTGCTGTGGATTGTGGCTTGTTGTTGTGAGGCTGAAGGTATGAGATGACTGCTGTGGATTGTGGCTTGTTGTTGTGCGGCTGAAGGTATGAGATGACTGCTGTGGATTGTGGCTTGTTGTTGTGAGGCTGAAGGTATGAGATGACTGCTGTGGATTGTGGCCTGTTGCTGTAAGGCTGAAGGTATGAGATGACTGCTGTGGATTGTGGCTTGTTGTTGTGAGGCTGAAGGTATGAGATGACTGCTGTGGATTGTGGCTTGTTGTGAGGCTGAAGGTATGAGATGACTGCTGTGGATTGTGGCTTGTTGTTGTGAGGCTGAAGGTATGAGATGACTGCTGTGGATTGTGGCTTGTTGTTGTGAGGCTGAAGGTATGAGATGACTGCTGTGGATTGTGGCCTGTTGCTGTAAGGCTGAAGGTATGAGATGACTGCTGTGGATTGTGGCCTGCTGCTGTAAGGCTGAAGGTATGAGATGACTGCTGTGGATTGTGGCCTGCTGCTGTAAGGCTGAAGGTATGAGATGACTGCTGTGGATTGTGGCTTGTTGTTGTGAGGCTGAAGTTATGAGATGACTGCTGTGGATTGTGGCCTGCTGCTGTAAGGCTGAAGGTATGAGATGACTGCTGTGGATTGTGGCCTGCTGCTGTAAGGCTGAAGGTATGAGATGACTGCTGTGGATTGTGGCCTGCTGCTGTAAGGCTGAAGGTATGAGATGACTGCTGTAGATTGTGGCCTGCTGCTGTAAGGCTGAAATATGAGATGACTACTGTGGATTGTGGCTTGTTGTTGTGAGGCTGAAGGTATGAGATGACTGCTGTGGATTGTGGCCTGCTGCTGTAAGGCTGAAGGTATGAGATGACTGCTGTGGATTGTGGCCTGTTGCTGTAAGGCTGAAGGTATGAGATGACTGCTGTGGATTGTGGCCTGTTGCTGTAAGGCTGAAGGTATGAGATGACTGCTGTGGATTGTGGCTTGTTGTTGTGAGGCTGAAGGTATGAGATGACTGCTGTGGATTGTGGCCTGTTGCTGTAAGACTGAAGGTATGAGATGACTGCTGTGGATTGTGGCTTGTTGTTGTGAGGCTGAAGGTATGAGATGACTGCTGTGGATTGTGGGTTGTTGTGAGGCTAAAGGTATGAGATGACTACTGTGGATTGTGGCCTGCTGCTGTAAGACTGAAGTTATGAGATGACTGCGGTGGATTGTGGCCTGCTGCTGTAAGGCTGAAGGTATGAGATGACTGCTGTGGATTGTGGCTTGTTGTTGTGAGGCTGAAGGTATGAGATGACTGCTGTGGATTGTGGATTGTTGTTGTGAGGCTTAAGGTATGACATGACTGCTGTGGATTGTGGCCTGCTGCTGTAAGGCTGAAGGTATGAGATGACTGCTGTGGATTGTGGCTTGTTGTTGTGAGGCTGAAGGTATGAGATGACTGCTGTGGATTGTGGCTTGTTGTTGTGAGGCTGAAGGTATGAGATGACTGCTGTGGATTGTGGCTTGTTGTTGTGAGGCTGAAGGTATGAGATGACTGCTGTGGATTGTGGCTTGTTGTTGTGAGGCCGAAGTTATGAGATGACTGCTGTGGATTGTGGCCTGCTGCTGTAAGGCTGAAGGTATGAGATGACTGCTGTGGATTGTGGCCTGTTGTTGTGAGGCTGAAGGTATGAGATGACTGCTGTAGATTGTGGCCTGCTGCTGTAAGGCTGAAGGTATGAGATGACTGCTGTGGATTGTGGCCTGCTGCTGTAAGGCTGAAGGTATGAGATGACTGCTGTGGATTGTGGCCTGCTGCTGTAAGGCTGAAGTTATGAGATGACTGATGTGGATTGTGGCCTGTTGCTGTAAGGCTGAAGGTATGAGATGACTGCTGTGGATTGTGGCCTGCTGCTGTAAGGCTTAAGGTATGAGATGACTGCTGTGGATTGTGGCTTGTTGTTGTGAGGCTGAAGGTATGAGATGACTGATGTGGATTGTGGCTTGTTGTTGTGAGGCTGAAGGTACGAGATGACTGCTGTGGATTGTGGCTTGTTGTTGTGAGGCTGAAGGTATGAAATGACTGCTGTGGATTGTGGCCTGTTGCTGTAAGGCTGAAGGTATGAGATGACTGCTGTGGATTGTGGCCTGCTGCTGTAAGGCTGAAGGTATGAGATGACTGCTGTGGATTGTGGCCTGCTGCTGTAAGGCTGAAGGTATGAGATGACTGCTGTGAATTGTGGCCTGCTGCTGTAAGGCTGAAGGTATGAGATGACTGCTGTAGATTGTGGCCTGCTGCTGTAAGGCTGAAATATGAGATGACTACTGTGGATTGTGGCTTGTTGTTGTGAGGCTGAAGGTATGAGATGACTGCTGTGGATTGTGGCCTGCTGCTGTAAGGCTGAAGGTATGAGATGACTGCTGTGGATTGTGGCCTGTTGCTGTAAGGCTGAAGGTATGAGATGACTGCTGTGGATTGTGGCCTGCTGCTGTAAGGCTGAAGGTATGAGATGACTGCTGTGGATTGTGGCTTGTTGTTGTGAGGCTGAAGGTATGAGATGACTGCTGTGGATTGTGGCTTGTTGTTGTGAGGCTGAAGGTATGAGATGACTGCTGTGGATTGTGGCTTGTTGTTGTGAGGCTGAAGGTATGAGATGACTGCTGTGGATTGTGGCTTGTTGTTGTGAGGCTGAAGGTATGAGATGACTGCTGTGGATTGTGGCCTGTTGCTGTAAGGCTGAAGGTATGAAATGACTGCTGTGGATTGTGGCCTGCTGCTGTAAGGCTGAAGGTATGAGATGACTGCTGTGGATTGTGGCCTGCTGCTGTAAGGCTGAAGTTATGAGATGACTGCTGTGGATTGTGGCCTGTTGCTGTAAGGCTGAAGGTATGAGATGACTGCTGTGGATTGTGGCCTGCTGCTGTAAGGCTTAAGGTATGAGATGACTGCTGTGGATTGTGGCTTGTTGTTGTGAGGCTGAAGGTATGAGATGACTGATGTGGATTGTGGCTTGTTGTTGTGAGGCTGAAGGTACGAGATGACTGCTGTGGATTGTGGCTTGTTGTTGTGAGGCTGAAGGTATGAGATGACTGCTGTGGATTGTGGCCTGTTGCTGTAAGGCTGAAGGTATGAGATGACTGCTGTGGATTGTGGCCTGCTGCTGTAAGGCTGAAGGTATGAGATGACTGCTGTGGATTGTGGCCTGCTGCTGTAAGGCTGAAGGTATGAGATGACTGCTGTGAATTGTGGCCTGCTGCTGTAAGGCTGAAGGTATGAGATGACTGCTGTAGATTGTGGCCTGCTGCTGTAAGGCTGAAATATGAGATGACTACTGTGGATTGTGGCTTGTTGTTGTGAGGCTGAAGGTATGAGATGACTGCTGTGGATTGAGGCCTGCTGCTGTAAGGCTGAAGGTATGAGATGACTGCTGTGGATTGTGGCCTGTTGCTGTAAGGCTGAAGGTATGAGATGACTGCTGTGGATTGTGGCCTGTTGCTGTAAGGCTGAAGGTATGAGATGACTGCTGTGGATTGTGGCTTGTTGTTGTGAGGCTGAAGGTATGAGATGACTGCTGTGGATTGTGGCTTGTTGTTGTGAGGCTGAAGGTATGAGATGACTGCTGTGGATTGTGGCTTGTTGTTGTGAGGCTGAAGGTATGAGATGACTGCTGTGGATTGTGGCTTGTTGTTGTGAGGCTGAAGGTATGAGATGACTGCTGTGGATTGTGGCCTGTTGCTGTAAGGCTGAAGGTATGAGATGACTGCTGTGGATTGTGGCTTGTTGTTGTGAGGCTGAAGGTATGAGATGACTGCTGTGGATTGTGGCTTGTTGTTGTGAGGCTGAAGGTATGAGATGACTGCTGTGGATTGTGGCTTGCTGTTGTGAGGCTGAAGGTATGAGATGACTGCTGTGGATTGTGGCTTGTTGTTGTGAGGCTGAAGGTATGAGATGACTGCTGTGGATTGTGGCCTGTTGCTGTAAGGATGAAGGTATGAGATGACTGCTGTGGATTGTGGCCTGCTGCTGTAAGGCTGAAGGTATAAGATGACTGCTGTGGATTGTGGCCTGCTGCTGTAAGGCTGAAGGTATGAGATGACTGCTGTGGATTGTGGCTTGTTGTTGTGAGGCTGAAGTTATGAGATGACTGCTGTGGATTGTGGCCTGCTGCTGTAAGGCTGAAGGTATGAGATGACTGCTGTGGATTGTGGCCTGCTGCTGTAAGGCTGAAGGTATGAGATGACTGCTGTGAATTGTGGCCTGCTGCTGTAAGGCTGAAGGTATGAGATGACTGCTGTAGATTGTGGCCTGCTGCTGTAAGGCTGAAATATGAGATGACTACTGTGGATTGTGGCTTGTTGTTGTGAGGCTGAAGGTATGAGATGACTGCTGTGGATTGTGGATTGTTGTTGTGAGGCTTAAGGTATGACATGACTGCTGTGGATTGTGGCCTGCTGCTGTAAGGCTGAAGGTATGAGATGACTGCTGTGGATTATGGCTTGTTGTTGTGAGGCTGAAGGTATGAGATGACTGCTGTGGATTGTGGCTTGTTGTTGTGAGGCTGAAGGTATGAGATGACTGCTGTGGATTGTGGCTTGTTGTTGTGAGGCTGAAGGTATGAGATGACTGCTGTGGATTGTGGCTTGTTGTTGTGAGGCTGAAGGTATGAGATGACTGCTGTGGATTGTGGCTTGTTGTTGTGAGGCTGAAGGTATGAGATGACTGCTGTGGATTGTGGCTTGTTGTTGTGAGGCTGAAGGTATGAGATGACTGCTGTGGATTGTGGCCTGTTGCTGTAAGGCTGAAGGTATGAAATGACTGCTGTGGATTGTGGCCTGCTGCTGTAAGGCTGAAGGTATGAGATGACTGCTGTGGATTGTGGCCTGCTGCTGTAAGGCTGAAGTTATGAGATGACTGCTGTGGATTGTGGCCTGTTGCTGTAAGGCTGAAGGTATGAGATGACTGCTGTGGATTGTGGCCTGCTGCTGTAAGGCTTAAGGTATGAGATGACTGCTGTGGATTGTGGCTTGTTGTTGTGAGGCTGAAGGTATGAGATGACTGATGTGGATTGTGGCTTGTTGTTGTGAGGCTGAAGGTACGAGATGACTGCTGTGGATTGTGGCTTGTTGTTGTGAGGCTGAAGGTATGAGATGACTGCTGTGGATTGTGGCCTGTTGCTGTAAGGCTGAAGGTATGAGATGACTGCTGTGGATTGTGGCCTGCTGCTGTAAGGCTGAAGGTATGAGATGACAGCTGTGGATTGTGGCCTGCTGCTGTAAGGCTGAAGGTATGAGATGACTGCTGTGAATTGTGGCCTGCTGCTGTAAGGCTGAAGGTATGAGATGACTGCTGTAGATTGTGGCCTGCTGCTGTAAGGCTGAAATATGAGATGACTACTGTGGATTGTGGCTTGTTGTTGTGAGGCTGAAGGTATGAGATGACTGCTGTGGATTGTGGCCTGCTGCTGTAAGGCTGAAGGTATGAGATGTCTGCTGTGGATTGTGGCCTGTTGCTGTAAGGCTGAAGGTATGAGATGACTGCTGTGGATTGTGGCCTGTTGCTGTAAGGCTGAAGGTATGAGATGACTGCTGTGGATTGTGGCTTGTTGTTGTGAGGCTGAAGGTATGAGATGACTGCTGTGGATTGTGGCTTGTTGTTGTGAGGCTGAAGGTATGAGATGACTGCTGTGGATTGTGGCTTGTTGTTGTGAGGCTGAAGGTATGAGATGACTGCTGTGGATTGTGGCTTGTTGTTGTGATGCTGAAGGTATGAGATGACTGCTGTGGATTGTGGCCTGTTGCTGTAAGGCTGAAGGTATGAGATGACTGCTGTGGATTGTGGCTTGTTGTTGTGAAGCTGAAGGTATGAGATGACTGCTGTGGATTGTGGCTTGTTGTTGTGAGGCTGAAGGTATGAGATGACTGCTGTGGATTGTGGCTTGTTGTTGTGAGGCTGAAGGTATGAGATGACTGCTGTGGATTGTGGCCTGTTGCTGTAAGGATGAAGGTATGAGATGACTGCTGTGGATTGTGGCCTGCTGCTGTAAGGCTGAAGGTATAAGATGACTGCTGTGGATTGTGGCCTGCTGCTGTAAGGCTGAAGGTATGAGATGACTGCTGTGGATTGTGGCTTGTTGTTGTGAGGCTGAAGTTATGAGATGACTGCTGTGGATTGTGGCTTGTTGTTGTGAGGCTGAAGGTATGAGATGACTGCTGTGGATTGTGGCCTGCTGCTGTAAGGCTGAAGGTATGAGATGACAGCTGTGGATTGTGGCCTGCTGCTGTAAGGCTGAAGGTATGAGATGACTGCTGTGAATTGTGGCCTGCTGCTGTAAGGCTGAAGGTATGAGATGACTGCTGTAGATTGTGGCCTGCTGCTGTAAGGCTGAAATATGAGATGACTACTGTGGATTGTGGCTTGTTGTTGTGAGGCTGAAGGTATGAGATGACTGCTGTGGATTGTGGATTGTTGTTGTGAGGCTTAAGGTATGACATGACTGCTGTGGATTGTGGCCTGCTGCTGTAAGGCTGAAGGTATGAGATGACTGCTGTGGATTGTGGCTTATTGTTGTGAGGCTGAAGGTATGAGATGACTGCTGTGGATTGTGGCTTGTTGTTGTGAGGCTGAAGGTATGAGATGACTGCTGTGGATTGTGGCTTGTTGTTGTGAGGCTGAAGGTATGAGATGACTGCTGTGGATTGTGGCTTGTTGTTGTGAGGCTGAAGGTATGAGATGACTGCTGTGGATTGTGGCTTGTTGTTGTGAGGCTGAAGGTATGAGATGACTGCTGTGGATTGTGGCCTGTTGCTGTAAGGCTGAAGGTATGAGATAACTGCTGTGGATTGTGGCCTGCTGCTGTAAGGCTGAAGGTATGAGATGACTGCTGTGGATTGTGGCCTGCTGCTGTAAGGCTGAAGGTATGAGATGACTGCTGTGTATTGTGGCCTGCTGCTGTAAGGCTGAAGGTATGAGATGACTGCTGTAGATTGTGGCCTGCTGTTGCAAGGCTGAAATATGAGATGACTACTGTGGATTGTGTCTTGTTGTTGTGAGGCTGAAGGTATGAGATGACTGCTGTGGATTGTGGCCTGCTGCTGTAAGGCTGAAGGTATGAGATGACTGCTGTGGATTGTGGCCTGTTGCTGTAAGGCTGAAGGTATGAGATGACTGCTGTGGATTGTGGCTTGTTGTTGTGAGGCTGAAGGTATGAGATGACTGCTGTGGATTGTGGCTTGTTGTTGTGAGGCTGAAGGTATGAGATGACTGCTGTGGATTGTAGCTTGTTGTTGTGAGGCTGAAGGTATGAGATGACTGCTGTGGATTGTGGCTTGTTGTTGTGAGGCTGAAGGTATGAGATGACTGCTGTGGATTGTGGCCTGTTGCTGTAAGGCTGAAGGTATGAGATGACTGCTGTGGATTGTGGCTTGTTGTTGTGAGGCTGAAGGTATGAGATGACTGCTGTGGATTGTGGCTTGTTGTGAGGCTGAAGGTATGAGATGACTGCTGTGGATTGTGGCTTGTTGTTGTGAGGCTGAAGGTATGAGATGACTGCTGTGGATTGTGGCCTGTTGCTGTAAGGCTGAAGGTATGAAATGACTGCTGTGGATTGTGGCCTGCTGCTGTAAGGCTGAAGGTATGAGATGACTGCTGTGGATTGTGGCCTGCTGCTGTAAGGCTGAAGTTATGAGATGACTGCTGTGGATTGTGGCCTGTTGCTGTAAGGCTGAAGGTATGAGATGACTGCTGTGGATTGTGGCCTGCTGCTGTAAGGCTTAAGGTATGAGATGACTGCTGTGGATTGTGGCTTGTTGTTGTGAGGCTGAAGGTATGAGATGACTGATGTGGATTGTGGCTTGTTGTTGTGAGGCTGAAGGTACGAGATGACTGCTGTGGATTGTGGCTTGTTGTTGTGAGGCTGAAGGTATGAGATGACTGCTGTGGATTGTGGCCTGTTGCTGTAAGGCTGAAGGTATGAGATGACTGCTGTGGATTGTGGCCTGCTGCTGTAAGGCTGAAGGTATGAGATGACTGCTGTGGATTGTGGCCTGCTGCTGTAAGGCTGAAGGTATGAGATGACTGCTGTGAATTGTGGCCTGCTGCTGTAAGGCTGAAGGTATGAGATGACTGCTGTAGATTGTGGCCTGCTGCTGTAAGGCTGAAATATGAGATGACTACTGTGGATTGTCGCTTGTTGTTGTGAGGCTGAAGGTATGAGATGACTGCTGTGGATTGAGGCCTGCTGCTGTAAGGCTGAAGGTATGAGATGACTGCTGTGGATTGTGGCCTGTTGCTGTAAGGCTGAAGGTATGAGATGACTGCTGTGGATTGTGGCCTGTTGCTGTAAGGCTGAAGGTATGAGATGACTGCTGTGGATTGTGGCTTGTTGTTGTGAGGCTGAAGGTATGAGATGACTGCTGTGGATTGTGGCTTGTTGTTGTGAGGCTGAAGGTATGAGATGACTGCTGTGGATTGTGGCTTGTTGTTGTGAGGCTGAAGGTATGAGATGACTGCTGTGGATTGTGGCTTGTTGTTGTGAGGCTGAAGGTATGAGATGACTGCTGTGGATTGTGGCCTGTTGCTGTAAGGCTGAAGGTATGAGATGACTGCTGTGGATTGTGGCTTGTTGTTGTGAGGCTGAAGGTATGAGATGACTGCTGTGGATTGTGGCTTGTTGTTGTGAGGCTGAAGGTATGAGATGACTGCTGTGGATTGTGGCTTGCTGTTGTGAGGCTGAAGGTATGAGATGACTGCTGTGGATTGTGGCTTGTTGTTGTGAGGCTGAAGGTATGAGATGACTGCTGTGGATTGTGGCCTGTTGCTGTAAGGATGAAGGTATGAGATGACTGCTGTGGATTGTGGCCTGCTGCTGTAAGGCTGAAGGTATAAGATGACTGCTGTGGATTGTGGCCTGCTGCTGTAAGGCTGAAGGTATGAGATGACTGCTGTGGATTGTGGCTTGTTGTTGTGAGGCTGAAGTTATGAGATGACTGCTGTGGATTGTGGCCTGCTGCTGTAAGGCTGAAGGTATGAGATGACTGCTGTGGATTGTGGCCTGCTGCTGTAAGGCTGAAGGTATGAGATGACTGCTGTGAATTGTGGCCTGCTGCTGTAAGGCTGAAGGTATGAGATGACTGCTGTAGATTGTGGCCTGCTGCTGTAAGGCTGAAATATGAGATGACTACTGTGGATTGTGGCTTGTTGTTGTGAGGCTGAAGGTATGAGATGACTGCTGTGGATTGTGGATTGTTGTTGTGAGGCTTAAGGTATGACATGACTGCTGTGGATTGTGGCCTGCTGCTGTAAGGCTGAAGGTATGAGATGACTGCTGTGGATTGTGGCTTATTGTTGTGAGGCTGAAGGTATGAGATGACTGCTGTGGATTGTGGCTTGTTGTTGTGAGGCTGAAGGTATGAGATGACTGCTGTGGATTGTGGCTTGTTGTTGTGAGGCTGAAGGTATGAGATGACTGCTGTGGATTGTGGCTTGTTGTTGTGAGGCTGAAGGTATGAGATGACTGCTGTGGATTGTGGCTTGTTGTTGTGAGGCTGAAGGTATGAGATGACTGCTGTGGATTGTGGCTTGTTGTTGTGAGGCTGAAGGTATGAGATGACTGCTGTGGATTGTGGCTTGTTGTTGTGAGGCTGAAGGTATGAGATGACTGCTGTGGATTGTGGCCTGTTGCTGTAAGGCTGAAGGTATGAAATGACTGCTGTGGATTGTGGCCTGCTGCTGTAAGGCTGAAGGTATGAGATGACTGCTGTGGATTGTGGCCTGCTGCTGTAAGGCTGAAGTTATGAGATGACTGCTGTGGATTGTGGCCTGTTGCTGTAAGGCTGAAGGTATGAGATGACTGCTGTGGATTGTGGCCTGCTGCTGTAAGGCTTAAGGTATGAGATGACTGCTGTGGATTGTGGCTTGTTGTTGTGAGGCTGAAGGTATGAGATGACTGATGTGGATTGTGGCTTGTTGTTGTGAGGCTGAAGGTACGAGATGACTGCTGTGGATTGTGGCTTGTTGTTGTGAGGCTGAAGGTATGAGATGACTGCTGTGGATTGTGGCCTGTTGCTGTAAGGCTGAAGGTATGAGATGACTGCTGTGGATTGTGGCCTGCTGCTGTAAGGCTGAAGGTATGAGATGACAGCTGTGGATTGTGGCCTGCTGCTGTAAGGCTGAAGGTATGAGATGACTGCTGTGAATTGTGGCCTGCTGCTGTAAGGCTGAAGGTATGAGATGACTGCTGTAGATTGTGGCCTGCTGCTGTAAGGCTGAAATATGAGATGACTACTGTGGATTGTGGCTTGTTGTTGTGAGGCTGAAGGTATGAGATGACTGCTGTGGATTGTGGCCTGCTGCTGTAAGGCTGAAGGTATGAGATGACTGCTGTGGATTGTGGCCTGTTGCTGTAAGGCTGAAGGTATGAGATGACTGCTGTGGATTGTGGCCTGTTGCTGTAAGGCTGAAGGTATGAGATGACTGCTGTGGATTGTGGCTTGTTGTTGTGAGGCTGAAGGTATGAGATGACTGCTGTGGATTGTGGCTTGTTGTTGTGAGGCTGAAGGTATGAGATGACTGCTGTGGATTGTGGCTTGTTGTTGTGAGGCTGAAGGTATGAGATGACTGCTGTGGATTGTGGCTTGTTGTTGTGATGCTGAAGGTATGAGATGACTGCTGTGGATTGTGGCCTGTTGCTGTAAGGCTGAAGGTATGAGATGACTGCTGTGGATTGTGGCTTGTTGTTGTGAAGCTGAAGGTATGAGATGACTGCTGTGGATTGTGGCTTGTTGTTGTGAGGCTGAAGGTATGAGATGACTGCTGTGGATTGTGGCTTGTTGTTGTGAGGCTGAAGGTATGAGATGACTGCTGTGGATTGTGGCCTGTTGCTGTAAGGATGAAGGTATGAGATGACTGCTGTGGATTGTGGCCTGCTGCTGTAAGGCTGAAGGTATAAGATGACTGCTGTGGATTGTGGCCTGCTGCTGTAAGGCTGAAGGTATGAGATGACTGCTGTGGATTGTGGCTTGTTGTTGTGAGGCTGAAGTTATGAGATGACTGCTGTGGATTGTGGCTTGTTGTTGTGAGGCTGAAGGTATGAGATGACTGCTGTGGATTGTGGCCTGCTGCTGTAAGGCTGAAGGTATGAGATGACAGCTGTGGATTGTGGCCTGCTGCTGTAAGGCTGAAGGTATGAGATGACTGCTGTGAATTGTGGCCTGCTGCTGTAAGGCTGAAGGTATGAGATGACTGCTGTAGATTGTGGCCTGCTGCTGTAAGGCTGAAATATGAGATGACTACTGTGGATTGTGGCTTGTTGTTGTGAGGCTGAAGGTATGAGATGACTGCTGTGGATTGTGGATTGTTGTTGTGAGGCTTAAGGTATGACATGACTGCTGTGGATTGTGGCCTGCTGCTGTAAGGCTGAAGGTATGAGATGACTGCTGTGGATTGTGGCTTATTGTTGTGAGGCTGAAGGTATGAGATGACTGCTGTGGATTGTGGCTTGTTGTTGTGAGGCTGAAGGTATGAGATGACTGCTGTGGATTGTGGCTTGTTGTTGTGAGGCTGAAGGTATGAGATGACTGCTGTGGATTGTGGCTTGTTGTTGTGAGGCTGAAGGTATGAGATGACTGCTGTGGATTGTGGCTTGTTGTTGTGAGGCTGAAGGTATGAGATGACTGCTGTGGATTGTGGCCTGTTGCTGTAAGGCTGAAGGTATGAGATAACTGCTGTGGATTGTGGCCTGCTGCTGTAAGGCTGAAGGTATGAGATGACTGCTGTGGATTGTGGCCTGCTGCTGTAAGGCTGAAGGTATGAGATGACTGCTGTGTATTGTGGCCTGCTGCTGTAAGGCTGAAGGTATGAGATGACTGCTGTAGATTGTGGCCTGCTGTTGCAAGGCTGAAATATGAGATGACTACTGTGGATTGTGTCTTGTTGTTGTGAGGCTGAAGGTATGAGATGACTGCTGTGGATTGTGGCCTGCTGCTGTAAGGCTGAAGGTATGAGATGACTGCTGTGGATTGTGGCCTGTTGCTGTAAGGCTGAAGGTATGAGATGACTGCTGTGGATTGTGGCTTGTTGTTGTGAGGCTGAAGGTATGAGATGACTGCTGTGGATTGTGGCTTGTTGTTGTGAGGCTGAAGGTATGAGATGACTGCTGTGGATTGTAGCTTGTTGTTGTGAGGCTGAAGGTATGAGATGACTGCTGTGGATTGTGGCTTGTTGTTGTGAGGCTGAAGGTATGAGATGACTGCTGTGGATTGTGGCCTGTTGCTGTAAGGCTGAAGGTATGAGATGACTGCTGTGGATTGTGGCTTGTTGTTGTGAGGCTGAAGGTATGAGATGACTGCTGTGGATTGTGGCTTGTTGTGAGGCTGAAGGTATGAGATGACTGCTGTGGATTGTGGCTTGTTGTTGTGAGGCTGAAGGTATGAGATGACTGCTGTGGATTGTGGCCTGCTGCTGCAAGGCTGAAATATGAGATGACTACTGTGGATTGTGGCTTGTTGTTGTGAGGCTGAAGGTATGAGATGACTGCTGTGGATTGTGGCCTGCTGCTGTAAGGCTGAAGGTATGAGATGACTGCTGTGGATTGTGGCCTGTTGCTGTAAGTCTGAAGGTATGAGATGACTGCTGTGGATTGTGGCCTGTTGCTGTAAGGCTGAAGGTATGAGATGACTGCTGTGGATTGTGGCTTGTTGTTGTGAGGCTGAAGGTATGAGATGACTGCTGTGGATTGTGGCTTGTTGTTGTGAGGCTGAAGGTATGAGATGACTGCTGTGGATTGTGGCCTGTTGCTGTAAGGCTGAAGGTATGAAATGACTGCTGTGGATTGTGGCCTGCTGCTGTAAGGCTGAAGGTATGAGATGACTGCTGTGGATTGTGGCCTGCTGCTGTAAGGCTGAAGTTATGAGATGACTGCTGTGGATTGTGGCCTGTTGCTGTAAGGCTGAAGGTATGAGATGACTGCTGTGGATTGTGGCCTGCTGCTGTAAGGCTTAAGGTATGAGATGACTGCTGTGGATTGTGGCTTGTTGTTGTGAGGCTGAAGGTATGAGATGACTGATGTGGATTGTGGCTTGTTGTTGTGAGGCTGAAGGTACGAGATGACTGCTGTGGATTGTGGCTTGTTGTTGTGAGGCTGAAGGTATGAGATGACTGCTGTGGATTGTGGCCTGTTGCTGTAAGGCTGAAGGTATGAGATGACTGCTGTGGATTGTGGCCTGCTGCTGTAAGGCTGAAGGTATGAGATGACAGCTGTGGATTGTGGCCTGCTGCTGTAAGGCTGAAGGTATGAGATGACTGCTGTGAATTGTGGCCTGCTGCTGTAAGGCTGAAGGTATGAGATGACTGCTGTAGATTGTGGCCTGCTGCTGTAAGGCTGAAATATGAGATGACTACTGTGGATTGTGGCTTGTTGTTGTGAGGCTGAAGGTATGAGATGACTGCTGTGGATTGTGGCCTGCTGCTGTAAGGCTGAAGGTATGAGATGACTGCTGTGGATTGTGGCCTGTTGCTGTAAGGCTGAAGGTATGAGATGACTGCTGTGGATTGTGGCCTGTTGCTGTAAGGCTGAAGGTATGAGATGACTGCTGTGGATTGTGGCTTGTTGTTGTGAGGCTGAAGGTATGAGATGACTGCTGTGGATTGTGGCTTGTTGTTGTGAGGCTGAAGGTATGAGATGACTGCTGTGGATTGTGGCTTGTTGTTGTGAGGCTGAAGGTATGAGATGACTGCTGTGGATTGTGGCTTGTTGTTGTGAGGCTGAAGGTATGAGATGACTGCTGTGGATTGTGGCCTGTTGCTGTAAGGCTGAAGGTATGAGATGACTGCTGTGGATTGTGGCTTGTTGTTGTGAGGCTGAAGGTATGAGATGACTGCTGTGGATTGTGGCTTGTTGTTGTGAGGCTGAAGGTATGAGATGACTGCTGTGGATTGTGGCTTGTTGTTGTGAGGCTGAAGGTATGAGATGACTGCTGTGGATTGTGGCCTGTTGCTGTAAGGATGAAGGTATGAGATGACTGCTGTGGATTGTGGCCTGCTGCTGTAAGGCTGAAGGTATAAGATGACTGCTGTGGATTGTGGCCTGCTGCTGTAAGGCTGAAGGTATGAGATGACTGCTGTGGATTGTGGCTTGTTGTTGTGAGGCTGAAGTTATGAGATGACTGCTGTGGATTGTGGCTTGTTGTTGTGAGGCTGAAGGTATGAGATGACTGCTGTGGATTGTGGCCTGCTGCTGTAAGGCTGAAGGTATGAGATGACAGCTGTGGATTGTGGCCTGCTGCTGTAAGGCTGAAGGTATGAGATGACTGCTGTGAATTGTGGCCTGCTGCTGTAAGGCTGAAGGTATGAGATGACTGCTGTAGATTGTGGCCTGCTGCTGTAAGGCTGAAATATGAGATGACTACTGTGGATTGTGGCTTGTTGTTGTGAGGCTGAAGGTATGAGATGACTGCTGTGGATTGTGGATTGTTGTTGTGAGGCTTAAGGTATGACATGACTGCTGTGGATTGTGGCCTGCTGCTGTAAGGCTGAAGGTATGAGATGACTGCTGTGGATTGTGGCTTATTGTTGTGAGGCTGAAGGTATGAGATGACTGCTGTGGATTGTGGCTTGTTGTTGTGAGGCTGAAGGTATGAGATGACTGCTGTGGATTGTGGCTTGTTGTTGTGAGGCTGAAGGTATGAGATGACTGCTGTGGATTGTGGCTTGTTGTTGTGAGGCTGAAGGTATGAGATGACTGCTGTGGATTGTGGCTTGTTGTTGTGAGGCTGAAGGTATGAGATGACTGCTGTGGATTGTGGCCTGTTGCTGTAAGGCTGAAGGTATGAGATAACTGCTGTGGATTGTGGCCTGCTGCTGTAAGGCTGAAGGTATGAGATGACTGCTGTGGATTGTGGCCTGCTGCTGTAAGGCTGAAGGTATGAGATGACTGCTGTGTATTGTGGCCTGCTGCTGTAAGGCTGAAGGTATGAGATGACTGCTGTAGATTGTGGCCTGCTGTTGCAAGGCTGAAATATGAGATGACTACTGTGGATTGTGGCTTGTTGTTGTGAGGCTGAAGGTATGAGATGACTGCTGTGGATTGTGGCCTGCTGCTGTAAGGCTGAAGGTATGAGATGACTGCTGTGGATTGTGGCCTGTTGCTGTAAGGCTGAAGGTATGAGATGACTGCTGTGGATTGTGGCTTGTTGTTGTGAGGCTGAAGGTATGAGATGACTGCTGTGGATTGTGGCTTGTTGTTGTGAGGCTGAAGGTATGAGATGACTGCTGTGGATTGTAGCTTGTTGTTGTGAGGCTGAAGGTATGAGATGACTGCTGTTGATTGTGGCTTGTTGTTGTGAGGCTGAAGGTATGAGATGACTGCTGTGGATTGTGGCCTGTTGCTGTAAGGCTGAAGGTATGAGATGACTGCTGTGGATTGTGGCTTGTTGTTGTGAGGCTGAAGGTATGAGATGACTGCTGTGGATTGTGGCTTGTTGTGAGGCTGAAGGTATGAGATGACTGCTGTGGATTGTGGCTTGTTGTTGTGAGGCTGAAGGTATGAGATGACTGCTGTGGATTGTGGCCTGCTGCTGCAAGGCTGAAATATGAGATGACTACTGTGGATTGTGGCTTGTTGTTGTGAGTCTGAAGGTATGAGATGACTGCTGTGGATTGTGGCCTGCTGCTGTAAGGCTGAAGGTATGAGATGACTGCTGTGGATTGTGGCCTGTTGCTGTAAGGCTGAAGGTATGAGATGACTGCTGTGGATTGTGGCCTGTTGCTGTAAGGCTGAAGGTATGAGATGACTGCTGTGGATTGTGGCTTGTTGTTGTGAGGCTGAAGGTATGAGATGACTGCTGTGGATTGTGGCTTGTTGTTGTGAGGCTGAAGGTATGAGATGACTGCTGTGGATTGTGGCTTGTTGTGAGGCTGAAGGTATGAGATGACTGCTGTGGATTGTGGCTTGTTGTTGTGAGGCTGAAGGTATGAGATGACTGCTGTGGATTGTGGCCTGTTGCTGTAAGGCTGAAGGTATGAGATGACTGCTGTGGATTGTGGCTTGTTGTTGTGAGGCTGAAGGTATGAGATGACTGCTGTGGATTGTGGCTTGTTGTGAGGCTGAAGGTATGAGATGACTGCTGTGGATTGTGGCTTGTTGTTGTGAGGCTGAAGGTATGAGATGACTGCTGTGGATTGTGGCTTGTTGTTGTGAGGCTGAAGGTATGAGATGACTGCTGTGGATTGTGGCCTGTTGCTGTAAGGCTGAAGGTATGAGATGACTGCTGTGGATTGTGGCCTGCTGCTGTAAGGCTGAAGGTATGAGATGACTGCTGTGGATTGTGGCCTGCTGCTGTAAGGCTGAAGGTATGAGATGACTGCTGTGGTTTGTGGCTTGTTGTTGTGAGGCTGAAGTTATGAGATGACTGCTGTGGATTGTGGCCTGCTGCTGTAAGGCTGAAGGTATGAGATGACTGCTGTGGATTGTGGCCTGCTGCTGTAAGGCTGAAGGTATGAGATGACTGCTGTGGATTGTGGCCTGCTGCTGTAAGGCTGAAGGTATGAGATGACTGCTGTAGATTGTGGCCTGCTGCTGTAAGGCTGAAATATGAGATGACTACTGTGGATTGTGGCTTGTTGTTGTGAGGCTGAAGGTATGAGATGACTGCTGTGGATTGTGGCCTGCTGCTGTAAGGCTGAAGGTATGAGATGACTGCTGTGGATTGTGGCCTGTTGCTGTAAGGCTGAAGGTATGAGATGACTGCTGTGGATTGTGGCTTGTTGTTGTGAGGCTGAAGGTATGAGATGACTGCTGTGGATTGTGGCTTGTTGTTGTGAGGCTAAAGGTATGAGATGACTGCTGTGGATTGTGGCCTGCTGCTGTAAGACTGAAGTTATGAGATGACTGCGGTGGATTGTGGCCTGCTGCTGTAAGGCTGAAGGTATGAGATGACTGCTGTGGATTGTGGCTTGTTGTTGTGAGGCTGAAGGTATGAGATGACTGCTGTGGATTGTGGATTGTTGTTGTGAGGCTTAAGGTATGACATGACTGCTGTGGATTGTGGCCTGCTGCTGTAAGGCTGAAGGTATGAGATGACTGCTGTGGATTGTGGCTTGTTGTTGTGAGGCTGAAGGTATGAGATGACTGCTGTGGATTGTGGCTTGTTGTTGTGAGGCTGAAGGTATGAGATGACTGCTGTGGATTGTGGCTTGTTGTTGTGAGGCCGAAGTTATGAGATGACTGCTGTGGATTGTGGCCTGCTGCTGTAAGGCTGAAGGTATGAGATGACTGCTGTGGATTGTGGCCTGCTGCTGTAAGGCTGAAGGTATGAGATGACTGCTGTGGATTGTGGCCTGCTGCTGTAAGGCTGAAGTTATGAGATGACTGCTGTGGATTGTGGCCTGTTGCTGTAAGGCTGAAGGTATGAGATGACTGCTGTGGATTGTGGCCTGCTGCTGTAAGGCTTAAGGTATGAGATGACTGCTGTGGATTGTGGCTTGTTGTTGTGAGGCTGAAGGTATGAGATGACTGATGTGGATTGTGGCTTGTTGTTGTGAGGCTGAAGGTACGAGATGACTGCTGTGGATTGTGGCTTGTTGTTGTGAGGCTGAAGGTATGAGATGACTGCTGTGGATTGTGGCCTGTTGCTGTAAGGCTGAAGGTATGAGATGACTGCTGTGGATTGTGGCCTGCTGCTGTAAGGCTTAAGGTATGAGATGACTGCTGTGGATTGTGGCTTGTTGTTGTGAGGCTGAAGGTATGAGATGACTGATGTGGATTGTGGCTTGTTGTTGTGAGGCTGAAGGTACGAGATGACTGCTGTGGATTGTGGCTTGTTGTTGTGAGGCTGAAGGTATGAGATGACTGCTGTGGATTGTGGCCTGTTGCTGTAAGGCTGAAGGTATGAGATGACTGCTGTGGATTGTGGCTTGTTGTTGTGAGGCTGAAGGTATGAGATGACTGCTGTGGATTGTGGCTTGTTGTTGTGAGGCTGAATGTATGAGATGACTGCTGTGGATTGTGGCTTGCTGTTGTGAGGCTGAAGGTATGAGATGACTGCTGTGGATTGTGGCTTGTTGTTGTGAGGCTGAAGGTATGAGATGACTGCTGTGGATTGTGGCCTGTTGCTGTAAGGATGAAGGTATGAGATGACTGCTGTGGATTGTGGCCTGCTGCTGTAAGGCTGAAGGTATAAGATGACTGCTGTGGATTGTGGCCTGCTGCTGTAAGGCTGAAGGTATGAGATGACTGCTGTGGATTGTGGCTTGTTGTTGTGAGGCTGAAGTTATGAGATGACTGCTGTGGATTGTGGCCTGCTGCTGTAAGGCTGAAGGTATGAGATGACTGCTGTGGATTGTGGCCTGCTGCTGTAAGGCTGAAGGTATGAGATGACTGCTGTGAATTGTGGCCTGCTGCTGTAAGGCTGAAGGTATGAGATGACTGCTTTAGATTGTGGCCTGCTGCTGTAAGGCTGAAATATGAGATGACTACTGTGGATTGTGGCTTGTTGTTGTGAGGCTGAAGGTATGAGATGACTGCTGTGGATTGTGGATTGTTGTTGTGAGGCTTAAGGTATGACATGACTGCTGTGGATTGTGGCCTGCTGCTGTAAGGCTGAAGGTATGAGATGACTGCTGTGGATTGTGGCTTATTGTTGTGAGGCTGAAGGTATGAGATGACTGCTGTGGATTGTGGCTTGTTGTTGTGAGGCTGAAGGTATGAGATGACTGCTGTGGATTGTGGCTTGTTGTTGTGAGGCTGAAGGTATGAGATGACTGCTGTGGATTGTGGCTTGTTGTTGTGAGGCTGAAGGTATGAGATGACTGCTGTGGATTGTGGCTTGTTGTTGTGAGGCTGAAGGTATGAGATGACTGCTGTGGATTGTGGCTTGTTGTTGTGAGGCTGAAGGTATGAGATGACTGCTGTGGATTGTGGCTTGTTGTTGTGAGGCTGAAGGTATGAGATGACTGCTGTGGATTGTGGCCTGTTGCTGTAAGGCTGAAGGTATGACATGACTGCTGTGGATTGTGGCCTGCTGCTATAAGGCTGAAGGTATGAGATGACTGCTGTGGATTGTGGCCTGCTGCTGTAAGGCTGAAGTTATGAGATGACTGCTGTGGATTGTGGCCTGTTGCTGTAAGGCTGAAGGTATGAGATGACTGCTGTGGATTGTGGCCTGCTGCTGTAAGGCTTAAGGTATGAGATGACTGCTGTGGATTGTGGCTTGTTGTTGTGAGGCTGAAGGTATGAGATGACTGCTGTGGATTGTGGCTTGTTGTTGTGAGGCTGAAGGTATGAGATGACTGCTGTGGATTGTGGCTTGTTGTTGTGAGGCTGAAGGTATGAGATGACTGCTGTGGATTGTGGCCTGTTGCTGTAAGGCTGAAGGTATGAGATGACTGCTGTGGATTGTGGCTTGTTGTTTTGAGGCTGAAGGTATGAGATGACTGCTGTGGATTGTGGCTTGTTGTGAGGCTGAAGGTATGAGATGACTGCTGTGGATTGTGGCTTGTTGTTGTGAGGCTGAAGGTATGAGATGACTGCTGTGGATTGTGGCTTGTTGTTGTGAGGCTGAAGGTATGAGATGACTGCTGTGGATTGTGGCCTGTTGCTGTAAGGCTGAAGGTATGAGATGACTGCTGTGGATTGTGGCCTGCTGCTGTAAGGCTGAAGGTATGAGATGACTGCTGTGGATTGTGGCCTGCTGCTGTAAGGCTGAAGGTATGAGATGACTGCTGTGGTCTGTGGCTTGTTGTTGTGAGGCTGAAGTTATGAGATGACTGCTGTGGATTGTGGCCTGCTGCTGTAAGGCTGAAGGTATGAGATGACTGCTGTGGATTGTGGCCTGCTGCTGTAAGGCTGAAGGTATGAGATGACTGCTGTGGATTGTGGCCTGCTGCTGTAAGGCTGAAGGTATGAGATGACTGCTGTAGATTGTGGCCTGCTGCTGTAAGGCTGAAATATGAGATGACTACTGTGGATTGTGGCTTGTTGTTGTGAGGCTGAAGGTATGAGATGACTGCTGTGGATTGTGGCCTGCTGCTGTAAGGCTGAAGGTATGAGATGACTGCTGTGGATTGTGGCTTGTTGTTGTGAGGCTGAAGGTATGAGATGACTGTTGTGGATTGTGGCCTGTTGCTGTAAGACTGAAGGTATGAGATGACTGCTGTGGATTGTGGCTTGTTGTTGTGAGGCTGAAGGTATGAGATGACTGCTGTGGATTGTGGCTTGTTGTTGTGAGGCTAAAGGTATGAGATGACTGCTGTGGATTGTGGCCTGCTGCTGTAAGACTGAAGTTATGAGATGACTGCGGTGGATTGTGGCCTGCTGCTGTAAGGCTGAAGGTATGAGATGACTGCTGTGGATTGTGGCTTGTTGTTGTGAGGCTGAAGGTATGAGATGACTGCTGTGGATTGTGGATTGTTGTTGTGAGGCTTAAGGTATGACATGACTGCTGTGGATTGTGGCCTGCTGCTGTAAGGCTGAAGGTATGAGATGACTGCTGTGGATTGTGGCTTGTTGTTGTGAGGCTGAAGGTATGAGATGACTGCTGTGGATTGTGGCTTGTTGTTGTGAGGCTGAAGGTATGAGATGACTGCTGTGGATTGTGGCTTGTTGTTGTGAGGCCGAAGTTATGAGATGACTGCTGTGGATTGTGGCCTGCTGCTGTAAGGCTGAAGGTATGAGATGACTGCTGTGGATTGTGGCCTGCTGCTGTAAGGCTGAAGGTATGAGATGACTGCTGTGGATTGTGGCCTGCTGCTGTAAGGCTGAAGTTATGAGATGACTGCTGTGGATTGTGGCCTGTTGCTGTAAGGCTGAAGGTATGAGATGACTGCTGTGGATTGTGGCCTGCTGCTGTAAGGCTTAAGGTATGAGATGACTGCTGTGGATTGTGGCTTGTTGTTGTGAGGCTGAAGGTATGAGATGACTGATGTGGATTGTGGCTTGTTGTTGTGAGGCTGAAGGTACGAGATGACTGCTGTGGATTGTGGCTTGTTGTTGTGAGGCTGAAGGTATGAGATGACTGCTGTGGATTGTGGCCTGTTGCTGTAAGGCTGAAGGTATGAGATGACTGCTGTGGATTGTGGCCTGCTGCTGTAAGGCTTAAGGTATGAGATGACTGCTGTGGATTGTGGCTTGTTGTTGTGAGGCTGAAGGTATGAGATGACTGATGTGGATTGTGGCTTGTTGTTGTGAGGCTGAAGGTACGAGATGACTGCTGTGGATTGTGGCTTGTTGTTGTGAGGCTGAAGGTATGAGATGACTGCTGTGGATTGTGGCCTGTTGCTGTAAGGCTGAAGGTATGACATGACTGCTGTGGATTGTGGCTTGTTGTTGTGAGGCTGAAGGTATGAGATGACTGCTGTGGATTGTGGCTTGTTGTTGTGAGGCTGAAGGTATGAGATGACTGCTGTGGATTGTGGCTTGCTGTTGTGAGGCTGAAGGTATGAGATGACTGCTGTGGATTGTGGCTTGTTGTTGTGAGGCTGAAGGTATGAGATGACTGCTGTGGATTGTGGCCTGTTGCTGTAAGGATGAAGGTATGAGATGACTGCTGTGGTTTGTGGCCTGCTGCTGTAAGGCTGAAGGTATAAGATGACTGCTGTGGATTGAGGCCTGCTGCTGTAAGGCTGAAGGTATGAGATGACTGCTGTGGATTGTGGCCTGCTGCTGTAAGGCTGAAGGTATGAGATGACTGCTGTGAATTGTGGCCTGCTGCTGTAAGGCTGAAGGTATGAGATGACTGCTGTAGATTGTGGCCTGCTGCTGTAAGGCTGAAATATGAGATGACTACTGTGGATTGTGGCTTGTTGTTGTGAGGCTGAAGGTATGAGATGACTGCTGTGGATTGTGGATTGTTGTTGTGAGGCTTAAGGTATGACATGACTGCTGTGGATTGTGGCCTGCTGCTGTAAGGCTGAAGGTATGAGATGACTGCTGTGGATTGTGGCTTATTGTTGTGAGGCTGAAGGTATGAGATGACTGCTGTGGATTGTGGCTTGTTGTTGTGAGGCTGAAGGTATGAGATGACTGCTGTGGATCGTGGCTTGTTGTTGTGAGGCTGAAGGTATGAGATGACTGCTGTGGATTGTGGCTTGTTGTTGTGAGGCTGAAGGTATGAGATGACTGCTGTGGATTGTGGCTTGTTGTTGTGAGGCTGAAGGTATGAGATGACTGCTGTGGATTGTGGCTTGTTGTTGTGAGGCTGAAGGTATGAGATGACTGCTGTGGATTGTGGCTTGTTGTTGTGAGGCTGAAGGTATGAGATGACTGCTGTGGATTGTGGCCTGTTGCTGTAAGGCTGAAGGTATGAGATGACTGCTGTGGATTGTGGCCTGCTGCTGTAAGGCTTAAGGTATGAGATGACTGCTGTGGATTGTGGCTTGTTGTTGTGAGGCTGAAGGTATGAGATGACTGATGTGGATTGTGGCTTGTTGTTGTGAGGCTGAAGGTACGAGATGACTGCTGTGGATTGTGGCTTGTTGTTGTGAGGCTGAAGGTATGAGATGACTGCTGTGGATTGTGGCCTGTTGCTGTAAGGCTGAAGGTATGAGATGACTGCTGTGGATTGTGGCCTGCTGCTGTAAGGCTGAAGGTATGAGATGACTGCTGTGGATTGTGGCCTGCTGCTGTAAGGCTGAAGGTATGAGATGACTGCTGTGAATTGTGGCCTGCTGCTGTAAGGCTGAAGGTATGAGATGACTGCTGTAGATTGTGGCCTGCTGCTGTAAGGCTGAAATATGAGATGACTACTGTGGATTGTGGCTTGTTGTTGTGAGGCTGAAGGTATGAGATGACTGCTGTGGATTGTGGCCTGCTGCTGTAAGGCTGAAGGTATGAGATGACTGCTGTGGATTGTGGCCTGTTGCTGTAAGGCTGAAGGTATGAGATGACTGCTGTGGATTGTGGCCTGTTGCTGTAAGGCTGAAGGTATGAGATGACTGCTGTGGATTGTGGCTTGTTGTTGTGAGGCTGAAGGTATGAGATGACTGCTGTGGATTGTGGCTTGTTGTTGTGAGGCTGAAGGTATGAGATGACTGCTGTGGATTGTGGCTTGTTGTTGTGAGGCTGAAGGTATGAGATGACTGCTGTGGATTGTGGCTTGTTGTTGTGAGGCTGAAGGTATGAGATGACTGCTGTGGATTGTGGCCTGTTGCTGTAAGGCTGAAGGTATGAGATGACTGCTGTGGATTGTGGCTTGTTGTTGTGAGGCTGAAGGTATGAGATGACTGCTGTGGATTGTGGCTTGTTGTTGTGAGGCTGAAGGTATGAGATGACTGCTGTGGATTGTGGCTTGCTGTTGTGAGGCTGAAGGTATGAGATGACTGCTGTGGATTGTGGCTTGTTGTTGTGAGGCTGAAGGTATGAGATGACTGCTGTGGATTGTGGCCTGTTGCTGTAAGGATGAAGGTATGAGATGACTGCTGTGGATTGTGGCCTGCTGCTGTAAGGCTGAAGGTATAAGATGACTGCTGTGGATTGTGGCCTGCTGCTGTAAGGCTGAAGGTATGAGATGACTGCTGTGGATTGTGGCTTGTTGTTGTGAGGCTGAAGTTATGAGATGACTGCTGTGGATTGTGGCCTGCTGCTGTAAGGCTGAAGGTATGAGATGACTGCTGTGGATTGTGGCCTGCTGCTGTAAGGCTGAAGGTATGAGATGACTGCTGTGAATTGTGGCCTGCTGCTGTAAGGCTGAAGGTATGAGATGACTGCTGTAGATTGTGGCCTGCTGCTGTAAGGCTGAAATATGAGATGACTACTGTGGATTGTGGCTTGTTGTTGTGAGGCTGAAGGTATGAGATGACTGCTGTGGATTGTGGATTGTTGTTGTGAGGCTTAAGGTATGACATGACTGCTGTGGATTGTGGCCTGCTGCTGTAAGGCTGAAGGTATGAGATGACTGCTGTGGATTGTGGCTTATTGTTGTGAGGCTGAAGGTATGAGATGACTGCTGTGGATTGTGGCTTGTTGTTGTGAGGCTGAAGGTATGAGATGACTGCTGTGGATTGTGGCTTGTTGTTGTGAGGCTGAAGGTATGAGATGACTGCTGTGGATTGTGGCTTGTTGTTGTGAGGCTGAAGGTATGAGATGACTGCTGTGGATTGTGGCTTGTTGTTGTGAGGCTGAAGGTATGAGATGACTGCTGTGGATTGTGGCCTGTTGCTGTAAGGCTGAAGGTATGAGATAACTGCTGTGGATTGTGGCCTGTTGCTGTAAGGCTGAAGGTATGAGATGACTGCTGTGGATTGTGGCCTGCTGCTGTAAGGCTGAAGGTATGAGATGACTGCTGTGTATTGTGGCCTGCTGCTGTAAGGCTGAAGGTATGAGATGACTGCTGTAGATTGTGGCCTGCTGTTGCAAGGCTGAAATATGAGATGACTACTGTGGATTGTGGCTTGTTGTTGTGAGGCTGAAGGTATGAGATGACTGCTGTGGATTGTGGCCTGCTGCTGTAAGGCTGAAGGTATGAGATGACTGCTGTGGATTGTGGCCTGTTGCTGTAAGGCTGAAGGTATGAGATGACTGCTGTGGATTGTGGCTTGTTGTTGTGAGGCTGAAGGTATGAGATGACTGCTGTGGATTGTGGCTTGTTGTTGTGAGGCTGAAGGTATGAGATGACTGCTGTGGATTGTAGCTTGTTGTTGTGAGGCTGAAGGTATGAGATGACTGCTGTGGATTGTGGCTTGTTGTTGTGAGGCTGAAGGTATGAGATGACTGCTGTGGATTGTGGCCTGTTGCTGTAAGGCTGAAGGTATGAGATGACTGCTGTGGATTGTGGCTTGTTGTTGTGAGGCTGAAGGTATGAGATGACTGCTGTGGATTGTGGCTTGTTGTGAGGCTGAAGGTATGAGATGACTGCTGTGGATTGTGGCTTGTTGTTGTGAGGCTGAAGGTATGAGATGACTGCTGTGGATTGTGGCCTGCTGCTGCAAGGCTGAAATATGAGATGACTACTGTGGATTGTGGCTTGTTGTTGTGAGGCTGAAGGTATGAGATGACTGCTGTGGATTGTGGCCTGCTGCTGTAAGGCTGAAGGTATGAGATGACTGCTGTGGATTGTGGCCTGTTGCTGTAAGGCTGAAGGTATGAGATGACTGCTGTGGATTGTGGCCTGTTGCTGTAAGGCTGAAGGTATGAGATGACTGCTGTGGATTGTGGCTTGTTGTTGTGAGGCTGAAGGTATGAGATGACTGCTGTGGATTGTGGCTTGTTGTTGTGAGGCTGAAGGTATGAGATGACTGCTGTGGATTGTGGCTTGTTGTTGTGAGGCTGAAGGTATGAGATGACTGCTGTGGATTGTGGCTTGTTGTTGTGAGGCTGAAGGTATGAGATGACTGCTGTGGATTGTGGCCTGTTGCTGTAAGGCTGAAGGTATGAGATGACTGCTGTGGATTGTGGCTTGTTGTTGTGAGGCTGAAGGTATGAGATGACTGCTGTGGATTGTGGCTTGTTGTGAGGCTGAAGGTATGAGATGACTGCTGTGGATTGTGGCTTGTTGTTGTGAGGCTGAAGGTATGAGATGACTGCTGTGGATTGTGGCTTGTTGTTGTGAGGCTGAAGGTATGAGATGACTGCTGTGGATTGTGGCCTGTTGCTGTAAGGCTGAAGGTATGAGATGACTGCTGTGGATTGTGGCCTGCTGCTGTAAGGCTGAAGGTATGAGATGACTGCTGTGGATTGTGGCCTGCTGCTGTAAGGCTGAAGGTATGAGATGACTGCTGTGGTTTGTGGCTTGTTGTTGTGAGGCTGAAGTTATGAGATGACTGCTGTGGATTGTGGCCTGCTGCTGTAAGGCTGAAGGTATGAGATGACTGCTGTGGATTGTGGCCTGCTGCTGTAAGGCTGAAGGTATGAGATGACTGCTGTGGATTGTGGCCTGCTGCTGTAAGGCTGAAGGTATGAGATGACTGCTGTAGATTGTGGCCTGCTGCTGTAAGGCTGAAATATGAGATGACTACTGTGGATTGTGGCTTGTTGTTGTGAGGCTGAAGGTATGAGATGACTGCTGTGGATTGTGGCCTGCTGCTGTAAGGCTGAAGGTATGAGATGACTGCTGTGGATTGTGGCCTGTTGCTGTAAGGCTGAAGGTATGAGATGACTGCTGTGGATTGTGGCCTGTTGCTGTAAGGCTGAAGGTATGAGATGACTGCTGTGGATTGTGGCTTGTTGTTGTGAGGCTGAAGGTATGAGATGACTGTTGTGGATTGTGGCCTGTTGCTGTAAGACTGAAGGTATGAGATGACTGCTGTGGATTGTGGCTTGTTGTTGTGAGGCTGAAGGTATGAGATGACTGCTGTGGATTGTGGCTTGTTGTTGTGAGGCTAAAGGTATGAGATGACTGCTGTGGATTGTGGCCTGCTGCTGTAAGACTGAAGTTATGAGATGACTGCGGTGGATTGTGGCCTGCTGCTGTAAGGCTGAAGGTATGAGATGACTGCTGTGGATTGTGGCTTGTTGTTGTGAGGCTGAAGGTATGAGATGACTGCTGTGGATTGTGGATTGTTGTTGTGAGGCTTAAGGTATGACATGACTGCTGTGGATTGTGGCCTGCTGCTGTAAGGCTGAAGGTATGAGATGACTGCTGTGGATTGTGGCTTGTTGTTGTGAGGCTGAAGGTATGAGATGACTGCTGTGGATTGTGGCTTGTTGTTGTGAGGCTGAAGGTATGAGATGACTGCTGTGGATTGTGGCTTGTTGTTGTGAGGCCGAAGTTATGAGATGACTGCTGTGGATTGTGGCCTGCTGCTGTAAGGCTGAAGGTATGAGATGACTGCTGTGGATTGTGGCCTGCTGCTGTAAGGCTGAAGGTATGAGATGACTGCTGTGGATTGTGGCCTGCTGCTGTAAGGCTGAAGTTATGAGATGACTGCTGTGGATTGTGGCCTGTTGCTGTAAGGCTGAAGGTATGAGATGACTGCTGTGGATTGTGGCCTGCTGCTGTAAGGCTTAAGGTATGAGATGACTGCTGTGGATTGTGGCTTGTTGTTGTGAGGCTGAAGGTATGAGATGACTGATGTGGATTGTGGCTTGTTGTTGTGAGGCTGAAGGTACGAGATGACTGCTGTGGATTGTGGCTTGTTGTTGTGAGGCTGAAGGTATGAGATGACTGCTGTGGATTGTGGCCTTTTGCTGTAAGGCTGAAGGTATGAGATGACTGCTGTGGATTGTGGCCTGCTGCTGTAAGGCTGAAAGTATGAGATGACTGCTGTGGATTGTGGCCTGCTGCTGTAAGGCTGAAGGTATGAGATGACTGCTGTGAATCGTGGCCTGCTGCTGTAAGGCTGAAGGTATGAGATGACTGCTGTAGATTGTGGCCTGCTGCTGTAAGGCTGAAATATGAGATGACTACTGTGGATTGTGGCTTGTTGTTGTGAGGCTGAAGATATGAGATGACTGCTGTGGATTGTGGCCTGCTGCTGTAAGGCTGAAGTTATGAGATGACTGCTGTGGATTGTGGCCTGTTGCTGTAAGGCTGAAGGTATGAGATGACTGCTGTGGATTGTGGCCTGTTGCTGTAAGGCTGAAGGTATGAGATGACTGCTGTGGATTGTGGCTTGTTGTTGTGAGGCTGAAGGTATGAGATGACTGCTGTGGATTGTGGCTTGTTGTTGTGAGGCTGAAGGTATGAGATGACTGCTGTGGATTGTGGCTTGTTGTTGTGAGGCTGAAGGTATGAGATGACTGCTGTGGATTGTGGCTTGTTGTTGTGAGGCTGAAGGTATGAGATGACTGCTGTGGATTGTGGCCTGTTGCTGTAAGGCTGAAGGTATGAGATGACTGCTGTGGATTGTGGCTTGTTGTTGTGAGGCTGAAGGTATGAGATGACTGCTGTGGATTGTGCCTTGTTGTTGTGAGGCTGAAGGTATGAGATGACTGCTGTGGATTGTGGCTTGCTGTTGTGAGGCTGAAGGTATGAGATGACTGCTGTGGATTGTGGCTTGTTGTTGTGAGGCTGAAGGTATGAGATGACTGCTGTGGATTGTGGCCTGTTGCTGTAAGGCTGAAGGTATGAGATGACTGCTGTGGATTGTGGCCTGCTGCTGTAAGGCTGAAGGTATGAGATGACTGCTGTGGATTGTGGCCTGCTGCTGTAAGGCTGAAGGTATGAGATGACTGCTGTGGATTGTGGCTTGTTGTTGTGAGGCTGAAGTTATGAGATGACTGCTGTGGATTGTGGCCTGCTGCTGTAAGGCTGAAGGTATGAGATGACTGCTGTGGATTGTGGCCTGCTGCTGTAAGGCTGAAGGTATGAGATGACTGCTGTGGATTGTGGCCTGTTGCTGTAAGGCTGAAGGTATGAGATGACTGATGTGAATTGTGGCCTGTTGCTGTAAGGCTGAAGGTATGAGATGACTGCTGTGGATTGTGGCTTGTTGTTGTGAGGCTGAAGGTATGAGATGACTGCTGTGGATTGTGGCTTGTTGTTGTGAGGCTGAAGGTATGAGATGACTGCTGTGGATTGTGGCCTGTTGCTGTAAGGCTGAAGGTATGAGATGACTGCTGTGGATTGTGGCTTGTTGTTGTGAGGCTGAAGGTATGAGATGACTGCTGTGGATTGTGGCTTGTTGTGAGGCTGAAGGTATGAGATGACTGCTGTGGATTGTGGCTTGTTGTTGTGAGGCTGAAGGTATGAGATGACTGGTGTGGATTGTGGCTTGTTGTTGTGAGGCTGAAGGTATGAGATGACTGCTGTGGATTGTGGCCTGTTGCTGTAAGGCTGAAGGTATGAGATGACTGCTGTGGATTGTGGCCTGCTGCTGTAAGGCTGAAGGTATGAGATGACTGCTGTGGATTGTGGCCTGCTGCTGTAAGGCTGAAGGTATGAGATGACTGCTGTGGTTTGTGGCTTGTTGTTGTGAGGCTGAAGTTATGAGATGACTGCTGTGGATTGTGGCCTGCTGCTGTAAGGCTGAAGGTATGAGATGACTGCTGTGGATTGTGGCCTGCTGCTGTAAGGCTGAAGGTATGAGATGACTGCTGTGGATTGTGGCTTGTTGTTGTGAGGCTGAAGGTATGAGATGACTGCTGTGGATTGTGGCTTGTTGTTGTGAGGCTGAAGGTATGAGATGACTGCTGTGGATTGTGGCCTGTTGCTGTAAGGCTGAAGGTATGAGATGACTGCTGTGGATTGTGGCTTGTTGTTGTGAGGCTGAAGGTATGAGATGACTGCTGTGGATTGTGGCTTGTTGTGAGGCTGAAGGTATGAGATGACTGCTGTGGATTGTGGCTTGTTGTTGTGAGGCTGAAGGTATGAGATGACTGCTGTGGATTGTGGCTTGTTGTTGTGAGGCTGAAGGTATGAGATGACTGCTGTGGATTGTGGCCTGTTGCTGTAAGGCTGAAGGTATGAGATGACTGCTGTGGATTGTGGCCTGCTGCTGTAAGGCTGAAGGTATGAGATGACTGCTGTGGATTGTGGCCTGCTGCTGTAAGGCTGAAGGTATGAGATGACTGCTGTGGTTTGTGGCTTGTTGTTGTGAGGCTGAAGTTATGAGATGACTGCTGTGGATTGTGGCCTGCTGCTGTAAGGCTGAAGGTATGAGATGACTGCTGTGGATTGTGGCCTGCTGCTGTAAGGCTGAAGGTATGAGATGACTGCTGTGGATTGTGGCCTGCTGCTGTAAGGCTGAAGGTATGAGATGACTGCTGTAGATTGTGGCCTGCTGCTGTAAGGCTGAAATATGAGATGACTACTGTGGATTGTGGCTTGTTGTTGTGAGGCTGAAGGTATGAGATGACTGCTGTGGATTGTGGCCTGCTGCTGTAAGGCTGAAGGTATGAGATGACTGCTGTGGATTGTGGCCTGTTGCTGTAAGGCTGAAGGTATGAGATGACTGCTGTGGATTGTGGCCTGTTGCTGTAAGGCTGAAGGTATGAGATGACTGCTGTGGATTGTGGCTTGTTGTTGTGAGGCTGAAGGTATGAGATGACTGTTGTGGATTGTGGCCTGTTGCTGTAAGACTGAAGGTATGAGATGACTGCTGTGGATTGTGGCTTGTTGTTGTGAGGCTGAAGGTATGAGATGACTGCTGTGGATTGTGGCTTGTTGTTGTGAGGCTAAAGGTATGAGATGACTGCTGTGGATTGTGGCCTGCTGCTGTAAGGCTGAAGGTATGAGATGACTGCTGTGGATTGTGGCTTGTTGTTGTGAGGCTGAAGGTATGAGATGACTGCTGTGGATTGTGGCTTGTTGTTGTGAGGCTGAAGGTATGAGATGACTGCTGTGGATTGTGGCCTGTTGCTGTAAGGCTGAAGGTATGAGATGACTGCTGTGGATTGTGGCTTGTTGTTGTGAGGCTGAAGGTATGAGATGACTGCTGTGGATTGTGGCTTGTTGTGAGGCTGAAGGTATGAGATGACTGCTGTGGATTGTGGCTTGTTGTTGTGAGGCTGAAGGTATGAGATGACTGCTGTGGATTGTGGCTTGTTGTTGTGAGGCTGAAGGTATGAGATGACTGCTGTGGATTGTGGCCTGTTGCTGTAAGGCTGAAGGTATGAGATGACTGCTGTGGATTGTGGCCTGCTGCTGTAAGGCTGAAGGTATGAGATGACTGCTGTGGATTGTGGCCTGCTGCTGTAAGGCTGAAGGTATGAGATGACTGCTGTGGTTTGTGGCTTGTTGTTGTGAGGCTGAAGTTATGAGATGACTGCTGTGGATTGTGGCCTGCTGCTGTAAGGCTGAAGGTATGAGATGACTGCTGTGGATTGTGGCCTGCTGCTGTAAGGCTGAAGGTATGAGATGACTGCTGTGGATTGTGGCCTGCTGCTGTAAGGCTGAAGGTATGAGATGACTGCTGTAGATTGTGGCCTGCTGCTGTAAGGCTGAAATATGAGATGACTACTGTGGATTGTGGCTTGTTGTTGTGAGGCTGAAGGTATGAGATGACTGCTGTGGATTGTGGCCTGCTGCTGTAAGGCTGAAGGTATGAGATGACTGCTGTGGATTGTGGCCTGTTGCTGTAAGGCTGAAGGTATGAGATGACTGCTGTGGATTGTGGCCTGTTGCTGTAAGGCTGAAGGTATGAGATGACTGCTGTGGATTGTGGCTTGTTGTTGTGAGGCTGAAGGTATGAGATGACTGTTGTGGATTGTGGCCTGTTGCTGTAAGACTGAAGGTATGAGATGACTGCTGTGGATTGTGGCTTGTTGTTGTGAGGCTGAAGGTATGAGATGACTGCTGTGGATTGTGGCTTGTTGTTGTGAGGCTAAAGGTATGAGATGACTGCTGTGGATTGTGGCCTGCTGCTGTAAGACTGAAGTTATGAGATGACTGCGGTGGATTGTGGCCTGCTGCTGTAAGGCTGAAGGTATGAGATGACTGCTGTGGATTGTGGCTTGTTGTTGTGAGGCTGAAGGTATGAGATGACTGCTGTGGATTGTGGATTGTTGTTGTGAGGCTTAAGGTATGACATGACTGCTGTGGATTGTGGCCTGCTGCTGTAAGGCTGAAGGTATGAGATGACTGCTGTGGATTGTGGTTTGTTGTTGTGAGGCTGAAGGTATGAGATGACTGCTGTGGATTGTGGCTTGTTGTTGTGAGGCTGAAGGTATGAGATGACTGCTGTGGATTGTGGCTTGTTGTTGTGAGGCCGAAGTTATGAGATGACTGCTGTGGATTGTGGCCTGCTGCTGTAAGGCTGAAGGTATGAGATGACTGCTGTGGATTGTGGCCTGCTGCTGTAAGGCTGAAGGTATGAGATGACTGCTGTGGATTGTGGCCTGCTGCTGTAAGGCTGAAGTTATGAGATGACTGCTGTGGATTGTGGCCTGTTGCTGTAAGGCTGAAGGTATGAGATGACTGCTGTGGATTGTGGCCTGCTGCTGTAAGGCTTAAGGTATGAGATGACTGCTGTGGATTGTGGCTTGTTGTTGTGAGGCTGGAGGTATGAGATGACTGATGTGGATTGTGGCTTGTTGTTGTGAGGCTGAAGGTACGAGATGACTGCTGTGGATTGTGGCTTGTTGTTGTGAGGCTGAAGGTATGAGATGACTGCTGTGGATTGTGGCCTTTTGCTGTAAGGCTGAAGGTATGAGATGACTGCTGTGGATTGTGGCCTGCTGCTGTAAGGCTGAAAGTATGAGATGACTGCTGTGGATTGTGGCCTGCTGCTGTAAGGCTGAAGGTATGAGATGACTGCTGTGAATCGTGGCCTGCTGCTGTAAGGCTGAAGGTATGAGATGACTGCTGTAGATTGTGGCCTGCTGCTGTAAGGCTGAAATATGAGATGACTACTGTGGATTGTGGCTTGTTGTTGTGAGGCTGAAGATATGAGATGACTGCTGTGGATTGTGGCCTGCTGCTGTAAGGCTGAAGTTATGAGATGACTGCTGTGGATTGTGGCCTGTTGCTGTAAGGCTGAAGGTATGAGATGACTGCTGTGGATTGTGGCCTGTTGCTGTAAGGCTGAAGGTATGAGATGACTGCTGTGGATTGTGGCTTGTTGTTGTGAGGCTGAAGGTATGAGATGACTGCTGTGGATTGTGGCTTGTTGTTGTGAGGCTGAAGGTATGAGATGACTGCTGTGGATTGTGGCTTGTTGTTGTGAGGCTGAAGGTATGAGATGACTGCTGTGGATTGTGGCTTGTTGTTGTGAGGCTGAAGGTATGAGATGACTGCTGTGGATTGTGGCCTGTTGCTGTAAGGCTGAAGGTATGAGATGACTGCTGTGGATTGTGGCTTGTTGTTGTGAGGCTGAAGGTATGAGATGACTGCTGTGGATTGTGCCTTGTTGTTGTGAGGCTGAAGGTATGAGATGACTGCTGTGGATTGTGGCTTGCTGTTGTGAGGCTGAAGGTATGAGATGACTGCTGTGGATTGTGGCTTGTTGTTGTGAGGCTGAAGGTATGAGATGACTGCTGTGGATTGTGGCCTGTTGCTGTAAGGCTGAAGGTATGAGATGACTGCTGTGGATTGTGGCCTGCTGCTGTAAGGCTGAAGGTATGAGATGACTGCTGTGGATTGTGGCCTGCTGCTGTAAGGCTGAAGGTATGAGATGACTGCTGTGGATTGTGGCTTGTTGTTGTGAGGCTGAAGTTATGAGATGACTGCTGTGGATTGTGGCCTGCTGCTGTAAGGCTGAAGGTATGAGATGACTGCTGTGGATTGTGGCCTGCTGCTGTAAGGCTGAAGGTATGAGATGACTGCTGTGAATTGTGGCCTGCTGCTGTAAGGCTGAAGGTATGAGATGACTGCTGTAGATTGTGGCCTGCTGCTGTAAGGCTGAAATATGAGATGACTACTGTGGATTGTGGCTTGTTGTTGTGAGGCTGAAGGTATGAGATGACTGCTGTGGATTGTGGCCTGCTGCTGTAAGGCTGAAGGTATGAGATGACTGCTGTGGATTGTGGCCTGTTGCTGTAAGGCTGAAGGTATGAGATGACTGATGTGAATTGTGGCCTGTTGCTGTAAGGCTGAAGGTATGAGATGACTGCTGTGGATTGTGGCTTGTTGTTGTGAGGCTGAAGGTATGAGATGACTGCTGTGGATTGTGGCTTGTTGTTGTGAGGCTGAAGGTATGAGATGACTGCTGTGGATTGTGGCCTGTTGCTGTAAGACTGAAGGTATGAGATGACTGCTGTGGATTGTGGCTTGTTGTTGTGAGGCTGAAGGTATGAGATGACTGCTGTGGATTGTGGCTTGTTGTTGTGAGGCTAAAGGTATGAGATGACTGCTGTGGATTGTGGCCTGCTGCTGTAAGGCTGAAGTTATGAGATGACTGCGGTGGATTGTGGCCTGCTGCTGTAAGGCTGAAGGTATGAGATGACTGCTGTGGATTGTGGCTTGTTGTTGTGAGGCTGAAGGTATGAGATGACTGCTGTGGATTGTGGATTGTTGTTGTGAGGCTTAAGGTATGACATGACTGCTGTGGATTGTGGCCTGCTGCTGTAAGGCTGAAGGTATGAGATGACTGCTGTGGATTGTGGCTTGTTGTTGTGAGGCTGAAGGTATGAGATGACTGCTGTGGATTGTGGCTTGTTGTTGTGAGGCTGAAGGTATGAGATGACTGCTGTGGATTGTGGCTTGTTGTTGTGAGGCTGAAGGTATGAGATGACTGCTGTGGATTGTGGCTTGTTGTTGTGAGGCTGAAGGTATGAGATGACTGCTGTGGATTGTGGCCAGTTGCTGTAAGGCTGAAGGTATGAGATGACTGCTGTGGATTGTGGCCTGCTGCTGTAAGGCTGAAGGTATGAGATGACTGCTGTGGATTGTGGCCTGTTGCTGTAAGGCTGAAGGTATGAGATGACTGCTGTGGATTGTGGCTTGTTGTTGTGAGGCTGAAGGTATGAGATGACTGCTGTGGATTGTGGCTTGTTGTTGTGAGGCTGAAGGTATGAGATGACTGCTGTGGATTGTGGCTTGTTGTTGTGAGGCTGAAGGTATGAGATGACTGCTGTGGATTGTGGCTTGTTGTTGTGAGGCTGAAGGTATGAGATGACTGCTGTGGATTGTGGCCTGTTGCTGTAAGGCTGAAGGTATGAGATGACTGCTGTGGATTGTGGCTTGTTGTTGTGAGGCTGAAGGTATGAGATGACTGCTGTGGATTGTGGCTTGTTGTGAGGCTGAAGGTATGAGATGACTGCTGTGGATTGTGGCTTGTTGTTGTGAGGCTGAAGGTATGAGATGACTGCTGTGGATTGTGGCTTGTTGTTGTGAGGCTGAAGGTATGAGATGACTGCTGTGGATTGTGGCCTGTTGCTGTAAGGCTGAAGGTATGAGATGACTGCTGTGGATTGTGGCCTGCTGCTGTAAGGCTGAAGGTATGAGATGACTGCTGTGGATTGTGGCCTGCTGCTGTAAGGCTGAAGGTATGAGATGACTGCTGTGGTTTGTGGCTTGTTGTTGTGAGGCTGAAGTTATGAGATGACTGCTGTGGATTGTGGCCTGCTGCTGTAAGGCTGAAGGTATGAGATGACTGCTGTGGATTGTGGCCTGCTGCTGTAAGGCTGAAGGTATGAGATGACTGCTGTGGATTGTGGCCTGCTGCTGTAAGGCTGAAGGTATGAGATGACTGCTGTAGATTGTGGCCTGCTGCTGTAAGGCTGAAATATGAGATGACTACTGTGGATTGTGGCTTGTTGTTGTGAGGCTGAAGGTATGAGATGACTGCTGTGGATTGTGGCCTGCTGCTGTAAGGCTGAAGGTATGAGATGACTGCTGTGGATTGTGGCCTGTTGCTGTAAGGCTGAAGGTATGAGATGACTGCTGTGGATTGTGGCCTGTTGCTGTAAGGCTGAAGGTATGAGATGACTGCTGTGGATTGTGGCTTGTTGTTGTGAGGCTGAAGGTATGAGATGACTGTTGTGGATTGTGGCCTGTTGCTGTAAGACTGAAGGTATGAGATGACTGCTGTGGATTGTGGCTTGTTGTTGTGAGGCTGAAGGTATGAGATGACTGCTGTGGATTGTGGCTTGTTGTTGTGAGGCTAAAGGTATGAGATGACTGCTGTGGATTGTGGCCTGCTGCTGTAAGACTGAAGTTATGAGATGACTGCGGTGGATTGTGGCCTGCTGCTGTAAGGCTGAAGGTATGAGATGACTGCTGTGGATTGTGGCTTGTTGTTGTGAGGCTGAAGGTATGAGATGACTGCTGTGGATTGTGGATTGTTGTTGTGAGGCTTAAGGTATGACATGACTGCTGTGGATTGTGGCCTGCTGCTGTAAGGCTGAAGGTATGAGATGACTGCTGTGGATTGTGGCTTGTTGTTGTGAGGCTGAAGGTATGAGATGACTGCTGTGGATTGTGGCTTGTTGTTGTGAGGCTGAAGGTATGAGATGACTGCTGTGGATTGTGGCTTGTTGTTGTGAGGCCGAAGTTATGAGATGACTGCTGTGGATTGTGGCCTGCTGCTGTAAGGCTGAAGGTATGAGATGACTGCTGTGGATTGTGGCCTGCTGCTGTAAGGCTGAAGGTATGAGATGACTGCTGTGGATTGTGGCCTGCTGCTGTAAGGCTGAAGTTATGAGATGACTGCTGTGGATTGTGGCCTGTTGCTGTAAGGCTGAAGGTATGAGATGACTGCTGTGGATTGTGGCCTGCTGCTGTAAGGCTTAAGGTATGAGATGACTGCTGTGGATTGTGGCTTGTTGTTGTGAGGCTGAAGGTATGAGATGACTGATGTGGATTGTGGCTTGTTGTTGTGAGGCTGAAGGTACGAGATGACTGCTGTGGATTGTGGCTTGTTGTTGTGAGGCTGAAGGTATGAGATGACTGCTGTGGATTGTGGCCTTTTGCTGTAAGGCTGAAGGTATGAGATGACTGCTGTGGATTGTGGCCTGCTGCTGTAAGGCTGAAAGTATGAGATGACTGCTGTGGATTGTGGCCTGCTGCTGTAAGGCTGAAGGTATGAGATGACTGCTGTGAATCGTGGCCTGCTGCTGTAAGGCTGAAGGTATGAGATGACTGCTGTAGATTGTGGCCTGCTGCTGTAAGGCTGAAATATGAGATGACTACTGTGGATTGTGGCTTGTTGTTGTGAGGCTGAAGATATGAGATGACTGCTGTGGATTGTGGCCTGCTGCTGTAAGGCTGAAGTTATGAGATGACTGCTGTGGATTGTGGCCTGTTGCTGTAAGGCTGAAGGTATGAGATGACTGCTGTGGATTGTGGCCTGTTGCTGTAAGGCTGAAGGTATGAGATGACTGCTGTGGATTGTGGCTTGTTGTTGTGAGGCTGAAGGTATGAGATGACTGCTGTGGATTGTGGCTTGTTGTTGTGAGGCTGAAGGTATGAGATGACTGCTGTGGATTGTGGCTTGTTGTTGTGAGGCTGAAGGTATGAGATGACTGCTGTGGATTGTGGCTTGTTGTTGTGAGGCTGAAGGTATGAGATGACTGCTGTGGATTGTGGCCTGTTGCTGTAAGGCTGAAGGTATGAGATGACTGCTGTGGATTGTGGCTTGTTGTTGTGAGGCTGAAGGTATGAGATGACTGCTGTGGATTGTGCCTTGTTGTTGTGAGGCTGAAGGTATGAGATGACTGCTGTGGATTGTGGCTTGCTGTTGTGAGGCTGAAGGTATGAGATGACTGCTGTGGATTGTGGCTTGTTGTTGTGAGGCTGAAGGTATGAGATGACTGCTGTGGATTGTGGCCTGTTGCTGTAAGGCTGAAGGTATGAGATGACTGCTGTGGATTGTGGCCTGCTGCTGTAAGGCTGAAGGTATGAGATGACTGCTGTGGATTGTGGCCTGCTGCTGTAAGGCTGAAGGTATGAGATGACTGCTGTGGATTGTGGCTTGTTGTTGTGAGGCTGAAGTTATGAGATGACTGCTGTGGATTGTGGCCTGCTGCTGTAAGGCTGAAGGTATGAGATGACTGCTGTGGATTGTGGCCTGCTGCTGTAAGGCTGAAGGTATGAGATGACTGCTGTGGATTGTGGCCTGTTGCTGTAAGGCTGAAGGTATGAGATGACTGATGTGAATTGTGGCCTGTTGCTGTAAGGCTGAAGGTATGAGATGACTGCTGTGGATTGTGGCTTGTTGTTGTGAGGCTGAAGGTATGAGATGACTGCTGTGGATTGTGGCTTGTTGTTGTGAGGCTGAAGGTATGAGATGACTGCTGTGGATTGTGGCCTGTTGCTGTAAGGCTGAAGGTATGAGATGACTGCTGTGGATTGTGGCTTGTTGTTGTGAGGCTGAAGGTATGAGATGACTGCTGTGGATTGTGGCTTGTTGTGAGGCTGAAGGTATGAGATGACTGCTGTGGATTGTGGCTTGTTGTTGTGAGGCTGAAGGTATGAGATGACTGCTGTGGATTGTGGCTTGTTGTTGTGAGGCTGAAGGTATGAGATGACTGCTGTGGATTGTGGCCTGTTGCTGTAAGGCTGAAGGTATGAGATGACTGCTGTGGATTGTGGCCTGCTGCTGTAAGGCTGAAGGTATGAGATGACTGCTGTGGATTGTGGCCTGCTGCTGTAAGGCTGAAGGTATGAGATGACTGCTGTGGATTGTGGCCTGCTGCTGTAAGGCTGAAGGTATGAGATGACTGCTGTGGTTTGTGGCTTGTTGTTGTGAGGCTGAAGTTATGAGATGACTGCTGTGGATTGTGGCCTGCTGCTGTAAGGCTGAAGGTATGAGATGACTGCTGTGGATTGTGGCCTGCTGCTGTAAGGCTGAAGGTATGAGATGACTGCTGTGGATTGTGGCCTGCTGCTGTAAGGCTGAAGGTATGAGATGACTGCTGTAGATTGTGGCCTGCTGCTGTAAGGCTGAAATATGAGATGACTACTGTGGATTGTGGCTTGTTGTTGTGAGGCTGAAGGTATGAGATGACTGCTGTGGATTGTGGCCTGCTGCTGTAAGGCTGAAGGTATGAGATGACTGCTGTGGATTGTGGCCTGTTGCTGTAAGGCTGAAGGTATGAGATGACTGCTGTGGATTGTGGCCTGTTGCTGTAAGGCTGAAGGTATGAGATGACTGCTGTGGATTGTGGCTTGTTGTTGTGAGGCTGAAGGTATGAGATGACTGTTGTGGATTGTGGCCTGTTGCTGTAAGACTGAAGGTATGAGATGACTGCTGTGGATTGTGGCTTGTTGTTGTGAGGCTGAAGGTATGAGATGACTGCTGTGGATTGTGGCTTGTTGTTGTGAGGCTAAAGGTATGAGATGACTGCTGTGGATTGTGGCCTGCTGCTGTAAGACTGAAGTTATGAGATGACTGCGGTGGATTGTGGCCTGCTGCTGTAAGGCTGAAGGTATGAGATGACTGCTGTGGATTGTGGCTTGTTGTTGTGAGGCTGAAGGTATGAGATGACTGCTGTGGATTGTGGATTGTTGTTGTGAGGCTTAAGGTATGACATGACTGCTGTGGATTGTGGCCTGCTGCTGTAAGGCTGAAGGTATGAGATGACTGCTGTGGATTGTGGCTTGTTGTTGTGAGGCTGAAGGTATGAGATGACTGCTGTGGATTGTGGCTTGTTGTTGTGAGGCTGAAGGTATGAGATGACTGCTGTGGATTGTGGCTTGTTGTTGTGAGGCCGAAGTTATGAGATGACTGCTGTGGATTGTGGCCTGCTGCTGTAAGGCTGAAGGTATGAGATGACTGCTGTGGATTGTGGCCTGCTGCTGTAAGGCTGAAGGTATGAGATGACTGCTGTGGATTGTGGCCTGCTGCTGTAAGGCTGAAGTTATGAGATGACTGCTGTGGATTGTGGCCTGTTGCTGTAAGGCTGAAGGTATGAGATGACTGCTGTGGATTGTGGCCTGCTGCTGTAAGGCTTAAGGTATGAGATGACTGCTGTGGATTGTGGCTTGTTGTTGTGAGGCTGAAGGTATGAGATGACTGATGTGGATTGTGGCTTGTTGTTGTGAGGCTGAAGGTACGAGATGACTGCTGTGGATTGTGGCTTGTTGTTGTGAGGCTGAAGGTATGAGATGACTGCTGTGGATTGTGGCCTTTTGCTGTAAGGCTGAAGGTATGAGATGACTGCTGTGGATTGTGGCCTGCTGCTGTAAGGCTGAAAGTATGAGATGACTGCTGTGGATTGTGGCCTGCTGCTGTAAGGCTGAAGGTATGAGATGACTGCTGTGAATCGTGGCCTGCTGCTGTAAGGCTGAAGGTATGAGATGACTGCTGTAGATTGTGGCCTGCTGCTGTAAGGCTGAAATATGAGATGACTACTGTGGATTGTGGCTTGTTGTTGTGAGGCTGAAGATATGAGATGACTGCTGTGGATTGTGGCCTGCTGCTGTAAGGCTGAAGTTATGAGATGACTGCTGTGGATTGTGGCCTGTTGCTGTAAGGCTGAAGGTATGAGATGACTGCTGTGGATTGTGGCCTGTTGCTGTAAGGCTGAAGGTATGAGATGACTGCTGTGGATTGTGGCTTGTTGTTGTGAGGCTGAAGGTATGAGATGACTGCTGTGGATTGTGGCTTGTTGTTGTGAGGCTGAAGGTATGAGATGACTGCTGTGGATTGTGGCTTGTTGTTGTGAGGCTGAAGGTATGAGATGACTGCTGTGGATTGTGGCTTGTTGTTGTGAGGCTGAAGGTATGAGATGACTGCTGTGGATTGTGGCCTGTTGCTGTAAGGCTGAAGGTATGAGATGACTGCTGTGGATTGTGGCTTGTTGTTGTGAGGCTGAAGGTATGAGATGACTGCTGTGGATTGTGCCTTGTTGTTGTGAGGCTGAAGGTATGAGATGACTGCTGTGGATTGTGGCTTGCTGTTGTGAGGCTGAAGGTATGAGATGACTGCTGTGGATTGTGGCTTGTTGTTGTGAGGCTGAAGGTATGAGATGACTGCTGTGGATTGTGGCCTGTTGCTGTAAGGCTGAAGGTATGAGATGACTGCTGTGGATTGTGGCCTGCTGCTGTAAGGCTGAAGGTATGAGATGACTGCTGTGGATTGTGGCCTGCTGCTGTAAGGCTGAAGGTATGAGATGACTGCTGTGGATTGTGGCTTGTTGTTGTGAGGCTGAAGTTATGAGATGACTGCTGTGGATTGTGGCCTGCTGCTGTAAGGCTGAAGGTATGAGATGACTGCTGTGGATTGTGGCCTGCTGCTGTAAGGCTGAAGGTATGAGATGACTGCTGTGGATTGTGGCCTGTTGCTGTAAGGCTGAAGGTATGAGATGACTGATGTGAATTGTGGCCTGTTGCTGTAAGGCTGAAGGTATGAGATGACTGCTGTGGATTGTGGCTTGTTGTTGTGAGGCTGAAGGTATGAGATGACTGCTGTGGATTGTGGCTTGTTGTTGTGAGGCTGAAGGTATGAGATGACTGCTGTGGATTGTGGCCTGTTGCTGTAAGGCTGAAGGTATGAGATGACTGCTGTGGATTGTGGCTTGTTGTTGTGAGGCTGAAGGTATGAGATGACTGCTGTGGATTGTGGCTTGTTGTGAGGCTGAAGGTATGAGATGACTGCTGTGGATTGTGGCTTGTTGTTGTGAGGCTGAAGGTATGAGATGACTGCTGTGGATTGTGGCTTGTTGTTGTGAGGCTGAAGGTATGAGATGACTGCTGTGGATTGTGGCCTGTTGCTGTAAGGCTGAAGGTATGAGATGACTGCTGTGGATTGTGGCCTGCTGCTGTAAGGCTGAAGGTATGAGATGACTGCTGTGGATTGTGGCCTGCTGCTGTAAGGCTGAAGGTATGAGATGACTGCTGTGGTTTGTGGCTTGTTGTTGTGAGGCTGAAGTTATGAGATGACTGCTGTGGATTGTGGCCTGCTGCTGTAAGGCTGAAGGTATGAGATGACTGCTGTGGATTGTGGCCTGCTGCTGTAAGGCTGAAGGTATGAGATGACTGCTGTGGATTGTGGCTTGTTGTTGTGAGGCTGAAGGTATGAGATGACTGCTGTGGATTGTGGCTTGTTGTTGTGAGGCTGAAGGTATGAGATGACTGCTGTGGATTCTGGCCTGTTGCTGTAAGGCTGAAGGTATGAGATGACTGCTGTGGATTGTGGCTTGTTGTTGTGAGGCTGAAGGTATGAGATGACTGCTGTGGATTGTGGCTTGTTGTGAGGCTGAAGGTATGAGATGACTGCTGTGGATTGTGGCTTGTTGTTGTGAGGCTGAAGGTATGAGATGACTGCTGTGGATTGTGGCTTGTTGTTGTGAGGCTGAAGGTATGAGATGACTGCTGTGGATTGTGGCCTGTTGCTGTAAGGCTGAAGGTATGAGATGACTGCTGTGGATTGTGGCCTGCTGCTGTAAGGCTGAAGGTATGAGATGACTGCTGTGGATTGTGGCCTGCTGCTGTAAGGCTGAAGGTATGAGATGACTGCTGTGGTTTGTGGCTTGTTGTTGTGAGGCTGAAGTTATGAGATGACTGCTGTGGATTGTGGCCTGCTGCTGTAAGGCTGAAGGTATGAGATGACTGCTGTGGATTGTGGCCTGCTGCTGTAAGGCTGAAGGTATGAGATGACTGCTGTGGATTGTGGCCTGCTGCTGTAAGGCTGAAGGTATGAGATGACTGCTGTAGATTGTGGCCTGCTGCTGTAAGGCTGAAATATGAGATGACTACTGTGGATTGTGGCTTGTTGTTGTGAGGCTGAAGGTATGAGATGACTGCTGTGGATTGTGGCCTGCTGCTGTAAGGCTGAAGGTATGAGATGACTGCTGTGGATTGTGGCCTGTTGCTGTAAGGCTGAAGGTATGAGATGACTGCTGTGGATTGTGGCCTGTTGCTGTAAGGCTGAAGGTATGAGATGACTGCTGTGGATTGTGGCTTGTTGTTGTGAGGCTGAAGGTATGAGATGACTGTTGTGGATTGTGGCCTGTTGCTGTAAGACTGAAGGTATGAGATGACTGCTGTGGATTGTGGCTTGTTGTTGTGAGGCTGAAGGTATGAGATGACTGCTGTGGATTGTGGCTTGTTGTTGTGAGGCTAAAGGTATGAGATGACTGCTGTGGATTGTGGCCTGCTGCTGTAAGACTGAAGTTATGAGATGACTGCGGTGGATTGTGGCCTGCTGCTGTAAGGCTGAAGGTATGAGATGACTGCTGTGGATTGTGGCTTGTTGTTGTGAGGCTGAAGGTATGAGATGACTGCTGTGGATTGTGGATTGTTGTTGTGAGGCTTAAGGTATGACATGACTGCTGTGGATTGTGGCCTGCTGCTGTAAGGCTGAAGGTATGAGATGACTGCTGTGGATTGTGGTTTGTTGTTGTGAGGCTGAAGGTATGAGATGACTGCTGTGGATTGTGGCTTGTTGTTGTGAGGCTGAAGGTATGAGATGACTGCTGTGGATTGTGGCTTGTTGTTGTGAGGCCGAAGTTATGAGATGACTGCTGTGGATTGTGGCCTGCTGCTGTAAGGCTGAAGGTATGAGATGACTGCTGTGGATTGTGGCCTGCTGCTGTAAGGCTGAAGGTATGAGATGACTGCTGTGGATTGTGGCCTGCTGCTGTAAGGCTGAAGTTATGAGATGACTGCTGTGGATTGTGGCCTGTTGCTGTAAGGCTGAAGGTATGAGATGACTGCTGTGGATTGTGGCCTGCTGCTGTAAGGCTTAAGGTATGAGATGACTGCTGTGGATTGTGGCTTGTTGTTGTGAGGCTGGAGGTATGAGATGACTGATGTGGATTGTGGCTTGTTGTTGTGAGGCTGAAGGTACGAGATGACTGCTGTGGATTGTGGCTTGTTGTTGTGAGGCTGAAGGTATGAGATGACTGCTGTGGATTGTGGCCTTTTGCTGTAAGGCTGAAGGTATGAGATGACTGCTGTGGATTGTGGCCTGCTGCTGTAAGGCTGAAAGTATGAGATGACTGCTGTGGATTGTGGCCTGCTGCTGTAAGGCTGAAGGTATGAGATGACTGCTGTGAATCGTGGCCTGCTGCTGTAAGGCTGAAGGTATGAGATGACTGCTGTAGATTGTGGCCTGCTGCTGTAAGGCTGAAATATGAGATGACTACTGTGGATTGTGGCTTGTTGTTGTGAGGCTGAAGATATGAGATGACTGCTGTGGATTGTGGCCTGCTGCTGTAAGGCTGAAGTTATGAGATGACTGCTGTGGATTGTGGCCTGTTGCTGTAAGGCTGAAGGTATGAGATGACTGCTGTGGATTGTGGCCTGTTGCTGTAAGGCTGAAGGTATGAGATGACTGCTGTGGATTGTGGCTTGTTGTTGTGAGGCTGAAGGTATGAGATGACTGCTGTGGATTGTGGCTTGTTGTTGTGAGGCTGAAGGTATGAGATGACTGCTGTGGATTGTGGCTTGTTGTTGTGAGGCTGAAGGTATGAGATGACTGCTGTGGATTGTGGCTTGTTGTTGTGAGGCTGAAGGTATGAGATGACTGCTGTGGATTGTGGCCTGTTGCTGTAAGGCTGAAGGTATGAGATGACTGCTGTGGATTGTGGCTTGTTGTTGTGAGGCTGAAGGTATGAGATGACTGCTGTGGATTGTGCCTTGTTGTTGTGAGGCTGAAGGTATGAGATGACTGCTGTGGATTGTGGCTTGCTGTTGTGAGGCTGAAGGTATGAGATGACTGCTGTGGATTGTGGCTTGTTGTTGTGAGGCTGAAGGTATGAGATGACTGCTGTGGATTGTGGCCTGTTGCTGTAAGGCTGAAGGTATGAGATGACTGCTGTGGATTGTGGCCTGCTGCTGTAAGGCTGAAGGTATGAGATGACTGCTGTGGATTGTGGCCTGCTGCTGTAAGGCTGAAGGTATGAGATGACTGCTGTGGATTGTGGCTTGTTGTTGTGAGGCTGAAGTTATGAGATGACTGCTGTGGATTGTGGCCTGCTGCTGTAAGGCTGAAGGTATGAGATGACTGCTGTGGATTGTGGCCTGCTGCTGTAAGGCTGAAGGTATGAGATGACTGCTGTGAATTGTGGCCTGCTGCTGTAAGGCTGAAGGTATGAGATGACTGCTGTAGATTGTGGCCTGCTGCTGTAAGGCTGAAATATGAGATGACTACTGTGGATTGTGGCTTGTTGTTGTGAGGCTGAAGGTATGAGATGACTGCTGTGGATTGTGGCCTGCTGCTGTAAGGCTGAAGGTATGAGATGACTGCTGTGGATTGTGGCCTGTTGCTGTAAGGCTGAAGGTATGAGATGACTGATGTGAATTGTGGCCTGTTGCTGTAAGGCTGAAGGTATGAGATGACTGCTGTGGATTGTGGCTTGTTGTTGTGAGGCTGAAGGTATGAGATGACTGCTGTGGATTGTGGCTTGTTGTTGTGAGGCTGAAGGTATGAGATGACTGCTGTGGATTGTGGCCTGTTGCTGTAAGACTGAAGGTATGAGATGACTGCTGTGGATTGTGGCTTGTTGTTGTGAGGCTGAAGGTATGAGATGACTGCTGTGGATTGTGGCTTGTTGTTGTGAGGCTAAAGGTATGAGATGACTGCTGTGGATTGTGGCCTGCTGCTGTAAGGCTGAAGTTATGAGATGACTGCGGTGGATTGTGGCCTGCTGCTGTAAGGCTGAAGGTATGAGATGACTGCTGTGGATTGTGGCTTGTTGTTGTGAGGCTGAAGGTATGAGATGACTGCTGTGGATTGTGGATTGTTGTTGTGAGGCTTAAGGTATGACATGACTGCTGTGGATTGTGGCCTGCTGCTGTAAGGCTGAAGGTATGAGATGACTGCTGTGGATTGTGGCTTGTTGTTGTGAGGCTGAAGGTATGAGATGACTGCTGTGGATTGTGGCTTGTTGTTGTGAGGCTGAAGGTATGAGATGACTGCTGTGGATTGTGGCTTGTTGTTGTGAGGCTGAAGGTATGAGATGACTGCTGTGGATTGTGGCTTGTTGTTGTGAGGCTGAAGGTATGAGATGACTGCTGTGGATTGTGGCCAGTTGCTGTAAGGCTGAAGGTATGAGATGACTGCTGTGGATTGTGGCCTGCTGCTGTAAGGCTGAAGGTATGAGATGACTGCTGTGGATTGTGGCCTGCTGCTGTAAGGCTGAAGGTATGAGATGACTGCTGTGGATTGTGGCTTGTTGTTGTGAGGCTGAAGTTATGAGATGACTGCTGTGGATTGTGGCCTGCTGCTGTAAGGCTGAAGGTATGAGATGACTGCTGTGGATTGTGGCCTGCTGCTGTAAGGCTGAAGGTATGAGATGACTGCTGTGGATTGTGGACTGCTGCTGTAAGGCTGAAGTTATGAGATGACTGCTGTGGATTGTGGCCTGCTGCTGTAAGGCTGAAGGTATGAGATGACTGCTGTGGATTGTGGCTTGTTGTTGTGAGGCTGAAGTTATGAGATGACTGCTGTGGATTGTGGCCTGCTGCTGTAAGGCTGAAGGTATGAGATGACTGCTGTGGATTGTGGCCTGCTGCTGTAAGGCTGAAGGTATGAGATGACTGCTGTGGATTGTGGCCTGCTGCTGTAAGCCTGAAGGTATGAGATGACTGCTGTAGATTGTGGCCTGCTGCTGTAAGGCTGAAATATGAGATGACTACTGTGGATTGTGGCTTGTTGTTGTGAGGCTGAAGGTATGAGATGACTGCTGTGGATTGTGGCCTGCTGCTGTAAGGCTGAAGGTATGAGATGACTGCTGTGGATTGTGGCCTGTTGCTGTAAGGCTGAAGGTATGAGATGACTGCTGTGGATTGTGGCCTGTTGCTGTAAGGCTGAAGGTATGAGATGACTGCTGTGGATTGTGGCTTGTTGTTGTGAGGCTGAAGGTATGAGATGACTGTTGTGGATTGTGGCCTGTTGCTGTAAGACTGAAGGTATGAGATGACTGCTGTGGATTGTGGCTTGTTGTTGTGAGGCTGAAGGTATGAGATGACTGCTGTGGATTGTGGCTTGTTGTTGTGAGGCTAAAGGTATGAGATGACTGCTGTGGATTGTGGCCTGCTGCTGTAAGACTGAAGTTATGAGATGACTGCGGTGGATTGTGGCCTGCTGCTGTAAGGCTGAAGGTATGAGATGACTGCTGTGGATTGTGGCTTGTTGTTGTGAGGCTGAAGGTATGAGATGACTGCTGTGGATTGTGGATTGTTGTTGTGAGGCTTAAGGTATGACATGACTGCTGTGGATTGTGGCCTGCTGCTGTAAGGCTGAAGGTATGAGATGACTGCTGTGGATTGTGGCTTATTGTTGTGAGGCTGAAGGTATGAGATGACTGCTGTGGATTGTGGCTTGTTGTTGTGAGGCTGAAGGTATGAGATGACTGCTGTGGATTGTGGCTTGTTGTTGTGAGGCTGAAGGTATGAGATGACTGCTGTGGATTGTGGCTTGTTGTTGTGAGGCTGAAGGTATGAGATGACTGCTGTGGATTGTGGCTTGTTGTTGTGAGGCTGAAGGTATGAGATGACTGCTGTGGATTGTGGCTTGTTGTTGTGAGGCTGAAGGTATGAGATGACTGCTGTGGATTGTGGCTTGTTGTTGTGAGGCTGAAGGTATGAGATGACTGCTGTGGATTGTGGCCTGTTGCTGTAAGGCTGAAGGTATGACATGACTGCTGTGGATTGTGGCTTGTTGTTGTGAGGCTGAAGGTATGAGATGACTGCTGTGGATTGTGGCTTGTTGTTGTGAGGCTGAAGGTATGAGATGACTGCTGTGGATTGTGGCCTGTTGCTGTAAGGCTGAAGGTATGAGATGACTGCTGTGGATTGTGGCTTGTTGTTGTGAGGCTGAAGGTATGAGATGACTGCTGTGGATTGTGCCTTGTTGTTGTGAGGCTGAAGGTATGAGATGACTGCTGTGGATTGTGGCTTGCTGTTGTGAGGCTGAAGGTATGAGATGACTGCTGTGGATTGTGGCTTGTTGTTGTGAGGCTGAAGGTATGAGATGACTGCTGTGGATTGTGGCATGTTGCTGTAAGGCTGAAGGTATGAGATGACTGCTGTGGATTGTGGCCTGCTGCTGTAAGGCTGAAGGTATGAGATGACTGCTGTGGATTGTGGCCTGCTGCTGTAAGGCTGAAGGTATGAGATGACTGCTGTGGATTGTGGCTTGTTGTTGTGAGGCTGAAGTTATGAGATGACTGCTGTGGATTGTGGCCTGCTGCTGTAAGGCTGAAGGTATGAGATGACTGCTGTGGATTGTGGCTTATTGTTGTGAGGCTGAAGGTATGAGATGACTGCTGTGGATTGTGGCCTGCTGCTGTAAGGCTGAAGGTATGAGATGACTGCTGTGGATTGTGGCCAGTTGCTGTAAGGCTGAAGGTATGAGATGACTGCTGTGGATTGTGGCCTGCTGCTGTAAGGCTGAAGGTATGAGATGACTGCTGTGGATTGTGGCCTGCTGCTGTAAGGCTGAAGGTATGAGATGACTGCTGTGGATTGTGGCTTGTTGTTGTGAGGCTGAAGTTATGAGATGACTGCTGTGGATTGTGGCCTGCTGCTGTAAGGCTGAAGGTATGAGATGACTGCTGTGGATTGTGGCCTGCTGCTGTAAGGCTGAAGGTATGAGATGACTGCTGTGGATTGTGGACTGCTGCTGTAAGGCTGAAGTTATGAGATGACTGCTGTGGATTGTGGCCTGCTGCTGTAAGGCTGAAGGTATGAGATGACTGCTGTGGATTGTGGCTTGTTGTTGTGAGGCTGAAGTTATGAGATGACTGCTGTGGATTGTGGCCTGCTGCTGTAAGGCTGAAGGTATGAGATGACTGCTGTGGATTGTGGCCTGTTGCTGTAAGGCTGAAGGTATGAGATGACTGCTGTGGATTGTGGCCTGTTGCTGTAAGGCTGAAGGTATGAGATGACTGCTGTGGATTGTGGCTTGTTGTTGTGAGGCTGAAGGTATGAGATGACTGTTGTGGATTGTGGCCTGTTGCTGTAAGACTGAAGGTATGAGATGACTGCTGTGGATTGTGGCTTGTTGTTGTGAGGCTGAAGGTATGAGATGACTGCTGTGGATTGTGGCTTGTTGTTGTGAGGCTAAAGGTATGAGATGACTGCTGTGGATTGTGGCCTGCTGCTGTAAGACTGAAGTTATGAGATGACTGCGGTGGATTGTGGCCTGCTGCTGTAAGGCTGAAGGTATGAGATGACTGCTGTGGATTGTGGCTTGTTGTTGTGAGGCTGAAGGTATGAGATGACTGCTGTGGATTGTGGATTGTTGTTGTGAGGCTTAAGGTATGACATGACTGCTGTGGATTGTGGCCTGCTGCTGTAAGGCTGAAGGTATGAGATGACTGCTGTGGATTGTGGCTTATTGTTGTGAGGCTGAAGGTATGAGATGACTGCTGTGGATTGTGGCTTGTTGTTGTGAGGCTGAAGGTATGAGATGACTGCTGTGGATTGTGGCTTGTTGTTGTGAGGCTGAAGGTATGAGATGACTGCTGTGGATTGTGGCTTGTTGTTGTGAGGCTGAAGGTATGAGATGACTGCTGTGGATTGTGGCTTGTTGTTGTGAGGCTGAAGGTATGAGATGACTGCTGTGGATTGTGGCCTGTTGCTGTAAGGCTGAAGGTATGACATGACTGCTGTGGATTGTGGCTTGTTGTTGTGAGGCTGAAGGTATGAGATGACTGCTGTGGATTGTGGCTTGTTGTTGTGAGGCTGAAGGTATGAGATGACTGCTGTGGATTGTGGCCTGTTGCTGTAAGGCTGAAGGTATGAGATGACTGCTGTGGATTGTGGCTTGTTGTTGTGAGGCTGAAGGTATGAGATGACTGCTGTGGATTGTGCCTTGTTGTTGTGAGGCTGAAGGTATGAGATGACTGCTGTGGATTGTGGCTTGCTGTTGTGAGGCTGAAGGTATGAGATGACTGCTGTGGATTGTGGCTTGTTGTTGTGAGGCTGAAGGTATGAGGTGACTGCTGTGGATTGTGGCCTGTTGCTGTAAGGCTGAAGGTATGAGATGACTGCTGTGGATTGTGGCCTGCTGCTGTAAGGCTGAAGGTATGAGATGACTGCTGTGGATTGTGGCCTGCTGCTGTAAGGCTGAAGGTATGAGATGACTGCTGTGGATTGTGGCTTGTTGTTGTGAGGCTGAAGTTATGAGATGACTGCTGTGGATTGTGGCCTGCTGCTGTAAGGCTGAAGGTATGAGATGACTGCTGTGGATTGTGGCCTGCTGCTGTAATGCTGAAGGTATGAGATGACTGCTGTGAATTGTGGCCTGCTGCTGTAAGTCTGAAGGTATGAGATGACTGCTGTAGATTGTGGCCTGCTGCTGTAAGGCTGAAATATGAGATGACTACTGTGGATTGTGGCTTGTTGTTGTGAGGCTGAAGGTATGAGATGACTGCTGTGGATTGTGGCCTGCTGCTGTAAGGCTGAAGGTATGAGATGACTGCTGTGGATTGTGGCCTGTTGCTGTAAGGCTGAAGGTATGAGATGACTGATGTGAATTGTGGCCTGTTGCTGTAAGGCTGAAGGTATGAGATGACTGCTGTGGATTGTGGCTTGTTGTTGTGAGGCTGAAGGTATGAGATGACTGCTGTGGATTGTGGCTTGTTGTTGTGAGGCTGAAGGTATGAGATGACTGCTGTGGATTGTGGCCTGTTGCTGTAAGACTGAAGGTATGAGATGACTGCTGTGGATTGTGGCTTGTTGTTGTGAGGCTGAAGGTATGAGATGACTGCTGTGGATTGTGGCTTGTTGTTGTGAGGCTAAAGGTATGAGATGACTGCTGTGGATTGTGGCCTGCTGCTGTAAGGCTGAAGTTATGAGATGACTGCGGTGGATTGTGGCCTGCTGCTGTAAGGCTGAAGGTATGAGATGACTGCTGTGGATTGTGGCTTGTTGTTGTGAGGCTGAAGGTATGAGATGACTGCTGTGGATTGTGGATTGTTGTTGTGAGGCTTAAGGTATGACATGACTGCTGTGGATTGTGGCCTGCTGCTGTAAGGCTGAAGGTATGAGATGACTGCTGTGGATTGTGGCTTGTTGTTGTGAGGCTGAAGGTATGAGATGACTGCTGTGGATTGTGGCTTGTTGTTGTGAGGCTGAAGGTATGAGATGACTGCTGTGGATTGTGGCTTGTTGTTGTGAGGCTGAAGGTATGAGATGACTGCTGTGGATTGTGGCTTGTTGTTGTGAGGCTGAAGGTATGAGATGACTGCTGTGGATTGTGGCCAGTTGCTGTAAGGCTGAAGGTATGAGATGACTGCTGTGGATTGTGGCCTGCTGCTGTAAGGCTGAAGGTATGAGATGACTGCTGTGGATTGTGGCCTGCTGCTGTAAGGCTGAAGGTATGAGATGACTGCTGTGGATTGTGGCTTGTTGTTGTGAGGCTGAAGTTATGAGATGACTGCTGTGGATTGTGGCCTGCTGCTGTAAGGCTGAAGGTATGAGATGACTGCTGTGGATTGTGGCCTGCTGCTGTAAGGCTGAAGGTATGAGATGACTGCTGTGGATTGTGGACTGCTGCTGTAAGGCTGAAGTTATGAGATGACTGCTGTGGATTGTGGCCTGCTGCTGTAAGGCTGAAGGTATGAGATGACTGCTGTGGATTGTGGCTTGTTGTTGTGAGGCTGAAGTTATGAGATGACTGCTGTGGATTGTGGCCTGCTGCTGTAAGGCTGAAGATATGAGATGACTGCTGTGGATTGTGGCCTGCTGCTGTAAGGCTGAAGGTATGAGATGACTGCTGTGGATTGTGGCCTGCTGCTGTAAGGCTGAAGGTATGAGATGACTGCTGTAGATTGTGGCCTGCTGCTGTAAGGCTGAAATATGAGATGACTACTGTGGATTGTGGCTTGTTGTTGTGAGGCTGAAGGTATGAGATGACTGCTGTGGATTGTGGCCTGCTGCTGTAAGGCTGAAGGTATGAGATGACTGCTGTGGATTGTGGCCTGTTGCTGTAAGGCTGAAGGTATGAGATGACTGCTGTGGATTGTGGCCTGTTGCTGTAAGGCTGAAGGTATGAGATGACTGCTGTGGATTGTGGCTTGTTGTGAGGCTGAAGGTATGAGATGACTGTTGTGGATTGTGGCCTGTTGCTGTAAGACTGAAGGTATGAGATGACTGCTGTGGATTGTGGCTTGTTGTTGTGAGGCTGAAGGTATGAGATGACTGCTGTGGATTGTGGCTTGTTGTTGTGAGGCTAAAGGTATGAGATGACTGCTGTGGATTGTGGCCTGCTGCTGTAAGACTGAAGTTATGAGATGACTGCGGTGGATTGTGGCCTGCTGCTGTAAGGCTGAAGGTATGAGATGACTGCTGTGGATTGTGGCTTGTTGTTGTGAGGCTGAAGGTATGAGATGACTGCTGTGGATTGTGGATTGTTGTTGTGAGGCTTAAGGTATGACATGACTGCTGTGGATTGTGGCCTGCTGCTGTAAGGCTGAAGGTATGAGATGACTGCTGTGGATTGTGGCTTATTGTTGTGAGGCTGAAGGTATGAGATGACTGCTGTGGATTGTGGCTTGTTGTTGTGAGGCTGAAGGTATGAGATGACTGCTGTGGATTGTGGCTTGTTGTTGTGAGGCTGAAGGTATGAGATGACTGCTGTGGATTGTGGCTTGTTGTTGTGAGGCTGAAGGTATGAGATGACTGCTGTGGATTGTGGCTTGTTGTTGTGAGGCTGAAGGTATGAGATGACTGCTGTGGATTGTGGCTTGTTGTTGTGAGGCTGAAGGTATGAGATGACTGCTGTGGATTGTGGCTTGTTGTTGTGAGGCTGAAGGTATGAGATGACTGCTGTGGATTGTGGCCTGTTGCTGTAAGGCTGAAGGTATGACATGACTGCTGTGGATTGTGGCCTGCTGCTGTAAGGCTGAAGGTATGAGATGACTGCTGTGGATTGTGGCCTGCTGCTGTAAGGCTGAAGTTATGAGATGACTGCTGTGGATTGTGGCCTGTTGCTGTAAGGCTGAAGGTATGAGATGACTGCTGTGGATTGTGGCCTGCTGCTGTAAGGCTTAAGGTATGAGATGACTGCTGTGGATTGTGGCTTGTTGTTGTGAGGCTGAAGGTATGAGATGACTGATGTGGATTGTGGCTTGTTGTTGTGAGGCTGAAGGTACGAGATGACTGCTGTGGATTGTGGCTTGTTGTTGTGAGGCTGAAGGTATGAGATGACTGCTGTGGATTGTGGCCTGTTGCTGTAAGGCTGAAGGTATGAGATGACTGCTGTGGATTGTGGCCTGCTGCTGTAAGGCTGAAGGTATGAGATGACTGCTGTGGATTGTGGCCTGCTGCTGTAAGGCTGAAGGTATGAGATGACTGCTGTGAATTGTGGCCTGCTGCTGTAAGGCTGAAGGTATGAGATGACTGCTGTAGATTGTGGCCTGCTGCTGTAAGGCTGAAATATGAGATGACTACTGTGGATTGTGGCTTGTTGTTGTGAGGCTGAAGGTATGAGATGACTGCTGTGGATTGTGGCCTGCTGCTGTAAGGCTGAAGGTATGAGATGACTGCTGTGGATTGTGGCCTGTTGCTGTAAGGCTGAAGGTATGAGATGACTGCTGTGGATTGTGGCCTGTTGCTGTAAGGCTGAAGGTATGAGATGACTGCTGTGGATTGTGGCTTGTTGTTGTGAGGCTGAAGGTATGAGATGACTGCTGTGGATTGTGGCTTGTTGTTGTGAGGCTGAAGGTATGAGATGACTGCTGTGGATTGTGGCTTGTTGTTGTGAGGCTGAAGGTATGAGATGACTGCTGTGGATTGTGGCTTGTTGTTGTGAGGCTGAAGGTATGAGATGACTGCTGTGGATTGTGGCCTGTTGCTGTAAGGCTGAAGGTATGAGATGACTGCTGTGGATTGTGGCTTGTTGTTGTGAGGCTGAAGGTATGAGATGACTGCTGTGGATTGTGGCTTGTTGTTGTGAGGCTGAAGGTATGAGATGACTGCTGTGGATTGTGGCTTGCTGTTGTGAGGCTGAAGGTATGAGATGACTGCTGTGGATTGTGGCTTGTTGTCGTGAGGCTGAAGGTATGAGATGACTGCTGTGGATTGTGGCCTGTTGCTGTAAGGATGAAGGTATGAGATGACTGCTGTGGATTGTGGCCTGCTGCTGTAAGGCTGAAGGTATAAGATGACTGCTGTGGATTGTGGCCTGCTGCTGTAAGGCTGAAGGTATGAGATGACTGCTGTGGATTGTGGCTTGTTGTTGTGAGGCTGAAGTTATGAGATGACTGCTGTGGATTGTGGCCTGCTGCTGTAAGGCTGAAGGTATGAGATGACTGCTGTGGATTGTGGCCTGCTGCTGTAAGGCTGAAGGTATGAGATGACTGCTGTGAATTGTGGCCTGCTGCTGTAAGGCTGAAGGTATGAGATGACTGCTGTAGATTGTGGCCTGCTGCTGTAAGGCTGAAATATGAGATGACTACTGTGGATTGTGGCTTGTTGTTGTGAGGCTGAAGGTATGAGATGACTGCTGTGGATTGTGGATTGTTGTTGTGAGGCTTAAGGTATGACATGACTGCTGTGGATTGTGGCCTGCTGCTGTAAGGCTGAAGGTATGAGATGACTGCTGTGGATTGTGGCTTATTGTTGTGAGGCTGAAGGTATGAGATGACTGCTGTGGATTGTGGCTTGTTGTTGTGAGGCTGAAGGTATGAGATGACTGCTGTGGATTGTGGCTTGTTGTTGTGAGGCTGAAGGTATGAGATGACTGCTGTGGATTGTGGCTTGTTGTTGTGAGGCTGAAGGTATGAGATGACTGCTGTGGATTGTGGCTTGTTGTTGTGAGGCTGAAGGTATGAGATGACTGCTGTGGATTGTGGCCTGTTGCTGTAAGGCTGAAGGTATGAGATAACTGCTGTGGATTGTGGCCTGCTGCTGTAAGGCTGAAGGTATGAGATGACTGCTGTGGATTGTGGCCTGCTGCTGTAAGGCTGAAGGTATGAGATGACTGCTGTGTATTGTGGCCTGCTGCTGTAAGGCTGAAGGTATGAGATGACTGCTGTAGATTGTGGCCTGCTGTTGCAAGGCTGAAATATGAGATGACTACTGTGGATTGTGGCTTGTTGTTGTGAGGCTGAAGGTATGAGATGACTGCTGTGGATTGTGGCCTGCTGCTGTAAGGCTGAAGGTATGAGATGACTGCTGTGGATTGTGGCCTGTTGCTGTAAGGCTGAAGGTATGAGATGACTGCTGTGGATTGTGGCTTGTTGTTGTGAGGCTGAAGGTATGAGATGACTGCTGTGGATTGTGGCTTGTTGTTGTGAGGCTGAAGGTATGAGATGACTGCTGTGGATTGTAGCTTGTTGTTGTGAGGCTGAAGGTATGAGATGACTGCTGTGGATTGTGGCTTGTTGTTGTGAGGCTGAAGGTATGAGATGACTGCTGTGGATTGTGGCCTGTTGCTGTAAGGCTGAAGGTATGAGATGACTGCTGTGGATTGTGGCTTGTTGTTGTGAGGCTGAAGGTATGAGATGACTGCTGTGGATTGTGGCTTGTTGTGAGGCTGAAGGTATGAGATGACTGCTGTGGATTGTGGCTTGTTGTTGTGAGGCTGAAGGTATGAGATGACTGCTGTGGATTGTGGCCTGCTGCTGCAAGGCTGAAATATGAGATGACTACTGTGGATTGTGGCTTGTTGTTGTGAGGCTGAAGGTATGAGATGACTGCTGTGGATTGTGGCCTGCTGCTGTAAGGCTGAAGGTATGAGATGACTGCTGTGGATTGTGGCCTGTTGCTGTAAGGCTGAAGGTATGAGATGACTGCTGTGGATTGTGGCCTGTTGCTGTAAGGCTGAAGGTATGAGATGACTGCTGTGGATTGTGGCTTGTTGTTGTGAGGCTGAAGGTATGAGATGACTGCTGTGGATTGTGGCTTGTTGTTGTGAGGCTGAAGGTATGAGATGACTGCTGTGGATTGTGGCTTGTTGTTGTGAGGCTGAAGGTATGAGATGACTGCTGTGGATTGTGGCTTGTTGTTGTGAGGCTGAAGGTATGAGATGACTGCTGTGGATTGTGGCCTGTTGCTGTAAGGCTGAAGGTATGAGATGACTGCTGTGGATTGTGGCTTGTTGTTGTGAGGCTGAAGGTATGAGATGACTGCTGTGGATTGTGGCTTGTTGTGAGGCTGAAGGTATGAGATGACTGCTGTGGATTGTGGCTTGTTGTTGTGAGGCTGAAGGTATGAGATGACTGCTGTGGATTGTGGCTTGTTGTTGTGAGGCTGAAGGTATGAGATGACTGCTGTGGATTGTGGCCTGTTGCTGTAAGGCTGAAGGTATGAGATGACTGCTGTGGATTGTGGCCTGCTGCTGTAAGGCTGAAGGTATGAGATGACTGCTGTGGATCGTGGCCTGCTGCTGTAAGGCTGAAGGTATGAGATGACTGCTGTGGTTTGTGGCTTGTTGTTGTGAGGCTGAAGTTATGAGATGACTGCTGTGGATTGTGGCCTGCTGCTGTAAGGCTGAAGGTATGAGATGACTGCTGTGGATTGTGGCCTGCTGCTGTAAGGCTGAAGGTATGAGATGACTGCTGTGGATTGTGGCCTGCTGCTGTAAGGCTGAAGGTATGAGATGACTGCTGTAGATTGTGGCCTGCTGCTGTAAGGCTGAAATATGAGATGACTACTGTGGATTGTGGCTTGTTGTTGTGAGGCTGAAGGTATGAGATGACTGCTGTGGATTGTGGCCTGCTGCTGTAAGGCTGAAGGTATGAGATGACTGCTGTGGATTGTGGCCTGTTGCTGTAAGGCTGAAGGTATGAGATGACTGCTGTGGATTGTGGCCTGTTGCTGTAAGGCTGAAGGTATGAGATGACTGCTGTGGATTGTGGCTTGTTGTTGTGAGGCTGAAGGTATGAGATGACTGTTGTGGATTGTGGCCTGTTGCTGTAAGACTGAAGGTATGAGATGACTGCTGTGGATTGTGGCTTGTTGTTGTGAGGCTGAAGGTATGAGATGACTGCTGTGGATTGTGGCTTGTTGTTGTGAGGCTAAAGGTATGAGATGACTGCTGTGGATTGTGGCCTGCTGCTGTAAGACTGAAGTTATGAGATGACTGCGGTGGATTGTGGCCTGCTGCTGTAAGGCTGAAGGTATGAGATGACTGCTGTGGATTGTGGCTTGTTGTTGTGAGGCTGAAGGTATGAGATGACTGCTGTGGATTGTGGATTGTTGTTGTGAGGCTTAAGGTATGACATGACTGCTGTGGATTGTGGCCTGCTGCTGTAAGGCTGAAGGTATGAGATGACTGCTGTGGATTGTGGCTTGTTGTTGTGAGGCTGAAGGTATGAGATGACTGCTGTGGATTGTGGCTTGTTGTTGTGAGGCTGAAGGTATGAGATGACTGCTGTGGATTGTGGCTTGTTGTTGTGAGGCCGAAGTTATGAGATGACTGCTGTGGATTGTGGCCTGCTGCTGTAAGGCTGAAGGTATGAGATGACTGCTGTGGATTGTGGCCTGCTGCTGTAAGGCTGAAGGTATGAGATGACTGCTGTGGATTGTGGCCTGCTGCTGTAAGGCTGAAGTTATGAGATGACTGCTGTGGATTGTGGCCTGTTGCTGTAAGGCTGAAGGTATGAGATGACTGCTGTGGATTGTGGCCTGCTGCTGTAAGGCTTAAGGTATGAGATGACTGCTGTGGATTGTGGCTTGTTGTTGTGAGGCTGAAGGTATGAGATGACTGATGTGGATTGTGGCTTGTTGTTGTGAGGCTGAAGGTACGAGATGACTGCTGTGGATTGTGGCTTGTTGTTGTGAGGCTGAAGGTATGAGATGACTGCTGTGGATTGTGGTCTTTTGCTGTAAGGCTGAAGGTCTGAGATGACTGCTGTGGATTGTGGCCTGCTGCTGTAAGGCTGAAAGTATGAGATGACTGTTGTGGATTGTGGCCTGCTGCTGTAAGGCTGAAGGTATGAGATGACTGCTGTGAATCGTGGCCTGCTGCTGTAAGGCTGAAGGTATGAGATGACTGCTGTAGATTGTGGCCTGCTGCTGTAAGGCTGAAATATGAGATGACTACTGTGGATTGTGGCTTGTTGTTGTGAGGCTGAAGGTATGAGATGACTGCTGTGGATTGTGGCCTGCTGCTGTAAGGCTGAAGTTATGAGATGACTGCTGTGGATTGTGGCCTGTTGCTGTAAGGCTGAAGGTATGAGATGACTGCTGTGGATTGTGGCCTGTTGCTGTAAGGCTGAAGGTATGAGATGACTGCTGTGGATTGTGGCTTGTTGTTGTGAGGCTGAAGGTATGAGATGACTGCTGTGGATTGTGGCTTGTTGTTGTGAGGCTGAAGGTATGAGATGACTGCTGTGGATTGTGGCTTGTTGTTGTGAGGCTGAAGGTATGAGATGACTGCTGTGGATTGTGGCTTGTTGTTGTGAGGCTGAAGGTATGAGATGACTGCTGTGGATTGTGGCCTGTTGCTGTAAGGCTGAAGGTATGAGATGACTGCTGTGGATTGTGGCTTGTTGTTGTGAGGCTGAAGGTATGAGATGACTGCTGTGGATTGTGCCTTGTTGTTGTGAGGCTGAAGGTATGAGATGACTGCTGTGGATTGTGGCTTGCTGTTGTGAGGCTGAAGGTATGAGATGACTGCTGTGGATTGTGGCTTGTTGTTGTGAGGCTGAAGGTATGAGATGACTGCTGTGGATTGTGGCCTGTTGCTGTAAGGCTGAAGGTATGAGATGACTGCTGTGGATTGTGGCCTGCTGCTGTAAGGCTGAAGGTATGAGATGACTGCTGTGGATTGTGGCCTGCTGCTGTAAGGCTGAAGGTATGAGATGACTGCTGTGGATTGTGGCTTGTTGTTGTGAGGCTGAAGTTATGAGATGACTGCTGTGGATTGTGGCCTGCTGCTGTAAGGCTGAAGGTATGAGATGACTGCTGTGGATTGTGGCCTGCTGCTGTAAGGCTGAAGGTATGAGATGACTGCTGTGAATTGTGGCCTGCTGCTGTAAGGCTGAAGGTATGAGATGACTGCTGTAGATTGTGGCCTGCTGCTGTAAGGCTGAAATATGAGATGACTACTGTGGATTGTGGCTTGTTGTTGTGAGGCTGAAGGTATGAGATGACTGCTGTGGATTGTGGCCTGCTGCTGTAAGGCTGAAGGTATGAGATGACTGCTGTGGATTGTGGCCTGTTGCTGTAAGGCTGAAGGTATGAGATGACTGATGTGAATTGTGGCCTGTTGCTGTAAGGCTGAAGGTATGAGATGACTGCTGTGGATTGTGGCTTGTTGTTGTGAGGCTGAAGGTATGAGATGACTGCTGTGGATTGTGGCTTGTTGTTGTGAGGCTGAAGGTATGAGATGACTGCTGTGGATTGTGGCCTGTTGCTGTAAGACTGAAGGTATGAGATGACTGCTGTGGATTGTGGCTTGTTGTTGTGAGGCTGAAGGTATGAGATGACTGCTGTGGATTGTGGCTTGTTGTTGTGAGGCTAAAGGTATGAGATGACTGCTGTGGATTGTGGCCTGCTGCTGTAAGGCTGAAGTTATGAGATGACTGCGGTGGATTGTGGCCTGCTGCTGTAAGGCTGAAGGTATGAGATGACTGCTGTGGATTGTGGCTTGTTGTTGTGAGGCTGAAGGTATGAGATGACTGCTGTGGATTGTGGATTGTTGTTGTGAGGCTTAAGGTATGACATGACTGCTGTGGATTGTGGCCTGCTGCTGTAAGGCTGAAGGTATGAGATGACTGCTGTGGATTGTGGCTTGTTGTTGTGAGGCTGAAGGTATGAGATGACTGCTGTGGATTGTGGCTTGTTGTTGTGAGGCTGAAGGTATGAGATGACTGCTGTGGATTGTGGCTTGTTGTTGTGAGGCTGAAGGTATGAGATGACTGCTGTGGATTGTGGCTTGTTGTTGTGAGGCTGAAGGTATGAGATGACTGCTGTGGATTGTGGCCAGTTGCTGTAAGGCTGAAGGTATGAGATGACTGCTGTGGATTGTGGCCTGCTGCTGTAAGGCTGAAGGTATGAGATGACTGCTGTGGATTGTGGCCTGCTGCTGTAAGGCTGAAGGTATGAGATGACTGCTGTGGATTGTGGCTTGTTGTTGTGAGGCTGAAGTTATGAGATGACTGCTGTGGATTGTGGCCTGCTGCTGTAAGGCTGAAGGTATGAGATGACTGCTGTAGATTGTGGCCTGCTGCTGTAAGGCTGAAGGTATGAGATGACTGCTGTGGATTGTGGCCTGCTGCTGTAAGGCTGAAGGTATGAGATGACTGCTGTGTATTGTGGCCTGCTGCTGTAAGGCTGAAGGTATGAGATGACTGCTGTAGATTGTGGCCTGCTGTTGCAAGGCTGAAATATGAGATGACTACTGTGGATTGTGGCTTGTTGTTGTGAGGCTGAAGGTATGAGATGACTGCTGTGGATTGTGGATTGTTGTTGTGAGGCTTAAGGTATGACATGACTGCTGTGGATTGTGGCCTGCTGCTGTAAGGCTGAAGGTATGAGATGACTGCTATGGATTGTGGCTTGTTGTTGTGAGGCTGAAGGTATGAGATGACTGCTGTGGATTGTGGCTTGTTGTTGTGAGGCTGAAGGTATGAGATGACTGCTGTGGATTGTGGCTTGTTGTTGTGAGGCTGAAGGTATGAGATGACTGCTGTGGATTGTGGCTTGTTGTTGTGAGGCTGAAGGTATGAGATGACTGCTGTGGATTGTGGCCAGTTGCTGTAAGGCTGAAGGTATGAGATGACTGCTGTGGATTGTGGCCTGCTGCTGTAAGGCTGAAGGTATGAGATGACTGCTGTGGATTGTGGCCTGCTGCTGTAAGGCTGAAGGTATGAGATGACTGCTGTGGATTGTGGCTTGTTGTTGTGAGGCTGAAGTTATGAGATGACTGCTGTGGATTGTGGCCTGCTGCTGTAAGGCTGAAGGTATGAGATGACTGCTGTAGATTGTGGCCTGCTGCTGTAAGGCTGAAGGTATGAGATGACTGCTGTGGATTGTGGCCTGCTGCTGTAAGGCTGAAGGTATGAGATGACTGCTGTGTATTGTGGCCTGCTGCTGTAAGGCTGAAGGTATGAGATGACTGCTGTAGATTGTGGCCTGCTGTTGCAAGGCTGAAATATGAGATGACTACTGTGGATTGTGGCTTGTTGTTGTGAGGCTGAAGGTATGAGATGACTGCTGTGGATTGTGGCCTGCTGCTGTAAGGCTGAAGGTATGAGATGACTGCTGTGGATTGTGGCCTGTTGCTGTAAGGCTGAAGGTATGAGATGACTGCTGTGGATTGTGGCTTGTTGTTGTGAGGCTGAAGGTATGAGATGACTGCTGTGGATTGTGGCTTGTTGTTGTGAGGCTGAAGGTATGAGATGACTGCTGTGGATTGTGGCTTGTTGTTGTGAGGCTGAAGGTATGAGATGACTGCTGTGGATTGTGGCTTGTTGTTGTGAGGCTGAAGGTATGAGATGACTGCTGTGGATTGTGGCCTGTTGCTGTAAGGCTGAAGGTATGAGATGACTGCTGTGGATTGTGGCCTGCTGCTGTAAGGCTGAAGGTATGAGATGACTGCTGTGGATCGTGGCCTGCTGCTGTAAGGCTGAAGGTATGAGATGACTGCTGTGGTTTGTGGCTTGTTGTTGTGAGGCTGAAGTTATGAGATGACTGCTGTGGATTGTGGCCTGCTGCTGTAAGGCTGAAGGTATGAGATGACTGCTGTGGATTGTGGCCTGCTGCTGTAAGGCTGAAGGTATGAGATGACTGCTGTGGATTGTGGCCTGCTGCTGTAAGGCTGAAGGTATGAGATGACTGCTGTAGATTGTGGCCTGCTGCTGTAAGGCTGAAATATGAGATGACTACTGTGGATTGTGGCTTGTTGTTGTGAGGCTGAAGGTATGAGATGACTGCTGTGGATTGTGGCCTGCTGCTGTAAGGCTGAAGGTATGAGATGACTGCTGTGGATTGTGGCCTGTTGCTGTAAGGCTGAAGGTATGAGATGACTGCTGTGGATTGTGGCCTGTTGCTGTAAGGCTGAAGGTATGAGATGACTGCTGTGGATTGTGGCTTGTTGTTGTGAGGCTGAAGGTATGAGATGACTGTTGTGGATTGTGGCCTGTTGCTGTAAGACTGAAGGTATGAGATGACTGCTGTGGATTGTGGCTTGTTGTTGTGAGGCTGAAGGTATGAGATGACTGCTGTGGATTGTGGCTTGTTGTTGTGAGGCTAAAGGTATGAGATGACTGCTGTGGATTGTGGCCTGCTGCTGTAAGACTGAAGTTATGAGATGACTGCGGTGGATTGTGGCCTGCTGCTGTAAGGCTGAAGGTATGAGATGACTGCTGTGGATTGTGGCTTGTTGTTGTGAGGCTGAAGGTATGAGATGACTGCTGTGGATTGTGGATTGTTGTTGTGAGGCTTAAGGTATGACATGACTGCTGTGGATTGTGGCCTGCTGCTGTAAGGCTGAAGGTATGAGATGACTGCTGTGGATTGTGGCTTGTTGTTGTGAGGCTGAAGGTATGAGATGACTGCTGTGGATTGTGGCTTGTTGTTGTGAGGCTGAAGGTATGAGATGACTGCTGTGGATTGTGGCTTGTTGTTGTGAGGCCGAAGTTATGAGATGACTGCTGTGGATTGTGGCCTGCTGCTGTAAGGCTGAAGGTATGAGATGACTGCTGTGGATTGTGGCCTGCTGCTGTAAGGCTGAAGGTATGAGATGACTGCTGTGGATTGTGGCCTGCTGCTGTAAGGCTGAAGTTATGAGATGACTGCTGTGGATTGTGGCCTGTTGCTGTAAGGCTGAAGGTATGAGATGACTGCTGTGGATTGTGGCCTGCTGCTGTAAGGCTTAAGGTATGAGATGACTGCTGTGGATTGTGGCTTGTTGTTGTGAGGCTGAAGGTATGAGATGACTGATGTGGATTGTGGCTTGTTGTTGTGAGGCTGAAGGTACGAGATGACTGCTGTGGATTGTGGCTTGTTGTTGTGAGGCTGAAGGTATGAGATGACTGCTGTGGATTGTGGTCTTTTGCTGTAAGGCTGAAGGTCTGAGATGACTGCTGTGGATTGTGGCCTGCTGCTGTAAGGCTGAAAGTATGAGATGACTGTTGTGGATTGTGGCCTGCTGCTGTAAGGCTGAAGGTATGAGATGACTGCTGTGAATCGTGGCCTGCTGCTGTAAGGCTGAAGGTATGAGATGACTGCTGTAGATTGTGGCCTGCTGCTGTAAGGCTGAAATATGAGATGACTACTGTGGATTGTGGCTTGTTGTTGTGAGGCTGAAGGTATGAGATGACTGCTGTGGATTGTGGCCTGCTGCTGTAAGGCTGAAGTTATGAGATGACTGCTGTGGATTGTGGCCTGTTGCTGTAAGGCTGAAGGTATGAGATGACTGCTGTGGATTGTGGCCTGTTGCTGTAAGGCTGAAGGTATGAGATGACTGCTGTGGATTGTGGCTTGTTGTTGTGAGGCTGAAGGTATGAGATGACTGCTGTGGATTGTGGCTTGTTGTTGTGAGGCTGAAGGTATGAGATGACTGCTGTGGATTGTGGCTTGTTGTTGTGAGGCTGAAGGTATGAGATGACTGCTGTGGATTGTGGCTTGTTGTTGTGAGGCTGAAGGTATGAGATGACTGCTGTGGATTGTGGCCTGTTGCTGTAAGGCTGAAGGTATGAGATGACTGCTGTGGATTGTGGCTTGTTGTTGTGAGGCTGAAGGTATGAGATGACTGCTGTGGATTGTGCCTTGTTGTTGTGAGGCTGAAGGTATGAGATGACTGCTGTGGATTGTGGCTTGCTGTTGTGAGGCTGAAGGTATGAGATGACTGCTGTGGATTGTGGCTTGTTGTTGTGAGGCTGAAGGTATGAGATGACTGCTGTGGATTGTGGCCTGTTGCTGTAAGGCTGAAGGTATGAGATGACTGCTGTGGATTGTGGCCTGCTGCTGTAAGGCTGAAGGTATGAGATGACTGCTGTGGATTGTGGCCTGCTGCTGTAAGGCTGAAGGTATGAGATGACTGCTGTGGATTGTGGCTTGTTGTTGTGAGGCTGAAGTTATGAGATGACTGCTGTGGATTGTGGCCTGCTGCTGTAAGGCTGAAGGTATGAGATGACTGCTGTGGATTGTGGCCTGCTGCTGTAAGGCTGAAGGTATGAGATGACTGCTGTGAATTGTGGCCTGCTGCTGTAAGGCTGAAGGTATGAGATGACTGCTGTAGATTGTGGCCTGCTGCTGTAAGGCTGAAATATGAGATGACTACTGTGGATTGTGGCTTGTTGTTGTGAGGCTGAAGGTATGAGATGACTGCTGTGGATTGTGGCCTGCTGCTGTAAGGCTGAAGGTATGAGATGACTGCTGTGGATTGTGGCCTGTTGCTGTAAGGCTGAAGGTATGAGATGACTGATGTGAATTGTGGCCTGTTGCTGTAAGGCTGAAGGTATGAGATGACTGCTGTGGATTGTGGCTTGTTGTTGTGAGGCTGAAGGTATGAGATGACTGCTGTGGATTGTGGCTTGTTGTTGTGAGGCTGAAGGTATGAGATGACTGCTGTGGATTGTGGCCTGTTGCTGTAAGACTGAAGGTATGAGATGACTGCTGTGGATTGTGGCTTGTTGTTGTGAGGCTGAAGGTATGAGATGACTGCTGTGGATTGTGGCTTGTTGTTGTGAGGCTAAAGGTATGAGATGACTGCTGTGGATTGTGGCCTGCTGCTGTAAGGCTGAAGTTATGAGATGACTGCGGTGGATTGTGGCCTGCTGCTGTAAGGCTGAAGGTATGAGATGACTGCTGTGGATTGTGGCTTGTTGTTGTGAGGCTGAAGGTATGAGATGACTGCTGTGGATTGTGGATTGTTGTTGTGAGGCTTAAGGTATGACATGACTGCTGTGGATTGTGGCCTGCTGCTGTAAGGCTGAAGGTATGAGATGACTGCTGTGGATTGTGGCTTGTTGTTGTGAGGCTGAAGGTATGAGATGACTGCTGTGGATTGTGGCTTGTTGTTGTGAGGCTGAAGGTATGAGATGACTGCTGTGGATTGTGGCTTGTTGTTGTGAGGCTGAAGGTATGAGATGACTGCTGTGGATTGTGGCTTGTTGTTGTGAGGCTGAAGGTATGAGATGACTGCTGTGGATTGTGGCCAGTTGCTGTAAGGCTGAAGGTATGAGATGACTGCTGTGGATTGTGGCCTGCTGCTGTAAGGCTGAAGGTATGAGATGACTGCTGTGGATTGTGGCCTGCTGCTGTAAGGCTGAAGGTATGAGATGACTGCTGTGGATTGTGGCTTGTTGTTGTGAGGCTGAAGTTATGAGATGACTGCTGTGGATTGTGGCCTGCTGCTGTAAGGCTGAAGGTATGAGATGACTGCTGTAGATTGTGGCCTGCTGCTGTAAGGCTGAAGGTATGAGATGACTGCTGTGGATTGTGGCCTGCTGCTGTAAGGCTGAAGGTATGAGATGACTGCTGTGTATTGTGGCCTGCTGCTGTAAGGCTGAAGGTATGAGATGACTGCTGTAGATTGTGGCCTGCTGTTGCAAGGCTGAAATATGAGATGACTACTGTGGATTGTGGCTTGTTGTTGTGAGGCTGAAGGTATGAGATGACTGCTGTGGATTGTGGATTGTTGTTGTGAGGCTTAAGGTATGACATGACTGCTGTGGATTGTGGCCTGCTGCTGTAAGGCTGAAGGTATGAGATGACTGCTATGGATTGTGGCTTGTTGTTGTGAGGCTGAAGGTATGAGATGACTGCTGTGGATTGTGGCTTGTTGTTGTGAGGCTGAAGGTATGAGATGACTGCTGTGGATTGTGGCTTGTTGTTGTGAGGCTGAAGGTATGAGATGACTGCTGTGGATTGTGGCTTGTTGTTGTGAGGCTGAAGGTATGAGATGACTGCTGTGGATTGTGGCCAGTTGCTGTAAGGCTGAAGGTATGAGATGACTGCTGTGGATTGTGGCCTGCTGCTGTAAGGCTGAAGGTATGAGATGACTGCTGTGGATTGTGGCCTGCTGCTGTAAGGCTGAAGGTATGAGATGACTGCTGTGGATTGTGGCTTGTTGTTGTGAGGCTGAAGTTATGAGATGACTGCTGTGGATTGTGGCCTGCTGCTGTAAGGCTGAAGGTATGAGATGACTGCTGTAGATTGTGGCCTGCTGCTGTAAGGCTGAAGGTATGAGATGACTGCTGTGGATTGTGGCCTGCTGCTGTAAGGCTGAAGGTATGAGATGACTGCTGTGTATTGTGGCCTGCTGCTGTAAGGCTGAAGGTATGAGATGACTGCTGTAGATTGTGGCCTGCTGTTGCAAGGCTGAAATATGAGATGACTACTGTGGATTGTGGCTTGTTGTTGTGAGGCTGAAGGTATGAGATGACTGCTGTGGATTGTGGCCTGCTGCTGTAAGGCTGAAGGTATGAGATGACTGCTGTGGATTGTGGCCTGTTGCTGTAAGGCTGAAGGTATGAGATGACTGCTGTGGATTGTGGCTTGTTGTTGTGAGGCTGAAGGTATGAGATGACTGCTGTGGATTGTGGCTTGTTGTTGTGAGGCTGAAGGTATGAGATGACTGCTGTGGATTGTAGCTTGTTGTTGTGAGGCTGAAGGTATGAGATGACTGCTGTGGATTGTGGCTTGTTGTTGTGAGGCTGAAGGTATGAGATGACTGCTGTGGATTGTGGCCTGTTGCTGTAAGGCTGAAGGTATGAGATGACTGCTGTGGATTGTGGCTTGTTGTTGTGAGGCTGAAGGTATGAGATGACTGCTGTGGATTGTGGCTTGTTGTGAGGCTGAAGGTATGAGATGACTGCTGTGGATTGTGGCTTGTTGTTGTGAGGCTGAAGGTATGAGATGACTGCTGTGGATTGTGGCCTGCTGCTGCAAGGCTGAAATATGAGATGACTACTGTGGATTGTGGCTTGTTGTTGTGAGGCTGAAGGTATGAGATGACTGCTGTGGATTGTGGCCTGCTGCTGTAAGGCTGAAGGTATGAGATGACTGCTGTGGATTGTGGCCTGTTGCTGTAAGGCTGAAGGTATGAGATGACTGCTGTGGATTGTGGCCTGTTGCTGTAAGGCTGAAGGTATGAGATGACTGCTGTGGATTGTGGCTTGTTGTTGTGAGGCTGAAGGTATGAGATGACTGCTGTGGATTGTGGCTTGTTGTTGTGAGGCTGAAGGTATGAGATGACTGCTGTGGATTGTGGCTTGTTGTTGTGAGGCTGAAGGTATGAGATGACTGCTGTGGATTGTGGCTTGTTGTTGTGAGGCTGAAGGTATGAGATGACTGCTGTGGATTGTGGCCTGTTGCTGTAAGGCTGAAGGTATGAGATGACTGCTGTGGATTGTGGCTTGTTGTTGTGAGGCTGAAGGTATGAGATGACTGCTGTGGATTGTGGCTTGTTGTGAGGCTGAAGGTATGAGATGACTGCTGTGGATTGTGGCCTGTTGCTGTAAGGCTGAAGGTATGAGATGACTGCTGTGGATTGTGGCCTGTTGCTGTAAGGCTGAAGGTATGAGATGACTGCTGTGGATTGTGGCTTGTTGTTGTGAGGCTGAAGGTATGAGATGACTGCTGTGGATTGTGCCTTGTTGTTGTGAGGCTGAAGGTATGAGATGACTGCTGTGGATTGTGGCTTGCTGTTGTGAGGCTGAAGGTATGAGATGACTGCTGTGGATTGTGGCTTGTTGTTGTGAGGCTGAAGGTATGAGATGACTGCTGTGGATTGTGGCCTGTTGCTGTAAGGCTGAAGGTATGAGATGACTGCTGTGGATTGTGGCCTGCTGCTGTAAGGCTGAAGGTATGAGATGACTGCTGTGGATTGTGGCCTGCTGCTGTAAGGCTGAAGGTATGAGATGACTGCTGTGGATTGTGGCTTGTTGTTGTGAGGCTGAAGTTATGAGATGACTGCTGTGGATTGTGGCCTGCTGCTGTAAGGCTGAAGGTATGAGATGACTGCTGTGGATTGTGGCCTGCTGCTGTAAGGCTGAAGGTATGAGATGACTGCTGTGAATTGTGGCCTGCTGCTGTAAGGCTGAAGGTATGAGATGACTGCTGTAGATTGTGGCCTGCTGCTGTAAGGCTGAAATATGAGATGACTACTGTGGATTGTGGCTTGTTGTTGTGAGGCTGAAGGTATGAGATGACTGCTGTGGATTGTGGCCTGCTGCTGTAAGGCTGAAGGTATGAGATGACTGCTGTGGATTGTGGCCTGTTGCTGTAAGGCTGAAGGTATGAGATGACTGATGTGAATTGTGGCCTGTTGCTGTAAGGCTGAAGGTATGAGATGACTGCTGTGGATTGTGGCTTGTTGTTGTGAGGCTAAAGGTATGAGATGACTGCTGTGGATTGTGGCCTGCTGCTGTAAGGCTGAAGTTATGAGATGACTGCGGTGGATTGTGGCCTGCTGCTGTAAGGCTGAAGGTATGAGATGACTGCTGTGGATTGTGGCTTGTTGTTGTGAGGCTGAAGGTATGAGATGACTGCTGTGGATTGTGGATTGTTGTTGTGAGGCTTAAGGTATGACATGACTGCTGTGGATTGTGGCCTGCTGCTGTAAGGCTGAAGGTATGAGATGACTGCTGTGGATTGTGGCTTGTTGTTGTGAGGCTGAAGGTATGAGATGACTGCTGTGGATTGTGGCTTGTTGTTGTGAGGCTGAAGGTATGAGATGACTGCTGTGGATTGTGGCTTGTTGTTGTGAGGCTGAAGGTATGAGATGACTGCTGTGGATTGTGGCTTGTTGTTGTGAGGCTGAAGGTATGAGATGACTGCTGTGGATTGTGGCCAGTTGCTGTAAGGCTGAAGGTATGAGATGACTGCTGTGGATTGTGGCCTGCTGCTGTAAGGCTGAAGGTATGAGATGACTGCTGTGGATTGTGGCCTGCTGCTGTAAGGCTGAAGGTATGAGATGACTGCTGTGGATTGTGGCTTGTTGTTGTGAGGCTGAAGTTATGAGATGACTGCTGTGGATTGTGGCCTGCTGCTGTAAGGCTGAAGGTATGAGATGACTGCTGTAGATTGTGGCCTGCTGCTGTAAGGCTGAAGGTATGAGATGACTGCTGTGGATTGTGGCCTGCTGCTGTAAGGCTGAAGGTATGAGATGACTGCTGTGTATTGTGGCCTGCTGCTGTAAGGCTGAAGGTATGAGATGACTGCTGTAGATTGTGGCCTGCTGTTGCAAGGCTGAAATATGAGATGACTACTGTGGATTGTGGCTTGTTGTTGTGAGGCTGAAGGTATGAGATGACTGCTGTGGATTGTGGATTGTTGTTGTGAGGCTTAAGGTATGACATGACTGCTGTGGATTGTGGCCTGCTGCTGTAAGGCTGAAGGTATGAGATGACTGCTATGGATTGTGGCTTGTTGTTGTGAGGCTGAAGGTATGAGATGACTGCTGTGGATTGTGGCTTGTTGTTGTGAGGCTGAAGGTATGAGATGACTGCTGTGGATTGTGGCTTGTTGTTGTGAGGCTGAAGGTATGAGATGACTGCTGTGGATTGTGGCTTGTTGTTGTGAGGCTGAAGGTATGAGATGACTGCTGTGGATTGTGGCTTGTTGTTGTGAGGCTGAAGTTATGAGATGACTGCTGTGGATTGTGGCCTGCTGCTGTAAGGCTGAAGGTATGAGATGACTGCTGTGGATTGTGGCCTGCTGCTGTAAGGCTGAAGGTATGAGATGACTGCTGTGAATTGTGGCCTGCTGCTGTAAGGCTGAAGGTATGAGATGACTGCTGTAGATTGTGGCCTGCTGCTGTAAGGCTGAAATATGAGATGACTACTGTGGATTGTGGCTTGTTGTTGTGAGGCTGAAGGTATGAGATGACTGCTGTGGATTGTGGCCTGCTGCTGTAAGGCTGAAGGTATGAGATGACTGCTGTGGATTGTGGCCTGTTGCTGTAAGGCTGAAGGTATGAGATGACTGATGTGAATTGTGGCCTGTTGCTGTAAGGCTGAAGGTATGAGATGACTGCTGTGGATTGTGGCTTGTTGTTGTGAGGCTGAAGGTATGAGATGACTGCTGTGGATTGTGGCTTGTTGTTGTGAGGCTGAAGGTATGAGATGACTGCTGTGGATTGTGGCCTGTTGCTGTAAGACTGAAGGTATGAGATGACTGCTGTGGATTGTGGCTTGTTGTTGTGAGGCTGAAGGTATGAGATGACTGCTGTGGATTGTGGCTTGTTGTTGTGAGGCTAAAGGTATGAGATGACTGCTGTGGATTGTGGCCTGCTGCTGTAAGGCTGAAGTTATGAGATGACTGCGGTGGATTGTGGCCTGCTGCTGTAAGGCTGAAGGTATGAGATGACTGCTGTGGATTGTGGCTTGTTGTTGTGAGGCTGAAGGTATGAGATGACTGCTGTGGATTGTGGATTGTTGTTGTGAGGCTTAAGGTATGACATGACTGCTGTGGATTGTGGCCTGCTGCTGTAAGGCTGAAGGTATGAGATGACTGCTGTGGATTGTGGCTTGTTGTTGTGAGGCTGAAGGTATGAGATGACTGCTGTGGATTGTGGCTTGTTGTTGTGAGGCTGAAGGTATGAGATGACTGCTGTGGATTGTGGCTTGTTGTTGTGAGGCTGAAGGTATGAGATGACTGCTGTGGATTGTGGCTTGTTGTTGTGAGGCTGAAGGTATGAGATGACTGCTGTGGATTGTGGCCAGTTGCTGTAAGGCTGAAGGTATGAGATGACTGCTGTGGATTGTGGCCTGCTGCTGTAAGGCTGAAGGTATGAGATGACTGCTGTGGATTGTGGCCTGCTGCTGTAAGGCTGAAGGTATGAGATGACTGCTGTGGATTGTGGCTTGTTGTTGTGAGGCTGAAGTTATGAGATGACTGCTGTGGATTGTGGCCTGCTGCTGTAAGGCTGAAGGTATGAGATGACTGCTGTAGATTGTGGCCTGCTGCTGTAAGGCTGAAGGTATGAGATGACTGCTGTGGATTGTGGCCTGCTGCTGTAAGGCTGAAGGTATGAGATGACTGCTGTGTATTGTGGCCTGCTGCTGTAAGGCTGAAGGTATGAGATGACTGCTGTAGATTGTGGCCTGCTGTTGCAAGGCTGAAATATGAGATGACTACTGTGGATTGTGGCTTGTTGTTGTGAGGCTGAAGGTATGAGATGACTGCTGTGGATTGTGGATTGTTGTTGTGAGGCTTAAGGTATGACATGACTGCTGTGGATTGTGGCCTGCTGCTGTAAGGCTGAAGGTATGAGATGACTGCTATGGATTGTGGCTTGTTGTTGTGAGGCTGAAGGTATGAGATGACTGCTGTGGATTGTGGCTTGTTGTTGTGAGGCTGAAGGTATGAGATGACTGCTGTGGATTGTGGCTTGTTGTTGTGAGGCTGAAGGTATGAGATGACTGCTGTGGATTGTGGCTTGTTGTTGTGAGGCTGAAGGTATGAGATGACTGCTGTGGATTGTGGCCAGTTGCTGTAAGGCTGAAGGTATGAGATGACTGCTGTGGATTGTGGCCTGCTGCTGTAAGGCTGAAGGTATGAGATGACTGCTGTGGATTGTGGCCTGCTGCTGTAAGGCTGAAGGTATGAGATGACTGCTGTGGATTGTGGCTTGTTGTTGTGAGGCTGAAGTTATGAGATGACTGCTGTGGATTGTGGCCTGCTGCTGTAAGGCTGAAGGTATGAGATGACTGCTGTAGATTGTGGCCTGCTGCTGTAAGGCTGAAGGTATGAGATGACTGCTGTGGATTGTGGCCTGCTGCTGTAAGGCTGAAGGTATGAGATGACTGCTGTGTATTGTGGCCTGCTGCTGTAAGGCTGAAGGTATGAGATGACTGCTGTAGATTGTGGCCTGCTGTTGCAAGGCTGAAATATGAGATGACTACTGTGGATTGTGGCTTGTTGTTGTGAGGCTGAAGGTATGAGATGACTGCTGTGGATTGTGGCCTGCTGCTGTAAGGCTGAAGGTATGAGATGACTGCTGTGGATTGTGGCCTGTTGCTGTAAGGCTGAAGGTATGAGATGACTGCTGTGGATTGTGGCTTGTTGTTGTGAGGCTGAAGGTATGAGATGACTGCTGTGGATTGTGGCTTGTTGTTGTGAGGCTGAAGGTATGAGATGACTGCTGTGGATTGTAGCTTGTTGTTGTGAGGCTGAAGGTATGAGATGACTGCTGTGGATTGTGGCTTGTTGTTGTGAGGCTGAAGGTATGAGATGACTGCTGTGGATTGTGGCCTGTTGCTGTAAGGCTGAAGGTATGAGATGACTGCTGTGGATTGTGGCTTGTTGTTGTGAGGCTGAAGGTATGAGATGACTGCTGTGGATTGTGGCTTGTTGTGAGGCTGAAGGTATGAGATGACTGCTGTGGATTGTGGCTTGTTGTTGTGAGGCTGAAGGTATGAGATGACTGCTGTGGATTGTGGCCTGCTGCTGCAAGGCTGAAATATGAGATGACTACTGTGGATTGTGGCTTGTTGTTGTGAGGCTGAAGGTATGAGATGACTGCTGTGGATTGTGGCCTGCTGCTGTAAGGCTGAAGGTATGAGATGACTGCTGTGGATTGTGGCCTGTTGCTGTAAGGCTGAAGGTATGAGATGACTGCTGTGGATTGTGGCCTGTTGCTGTAAGGCTGAAGGTATGAGATGACTGCTGTGGATTGTGGCTTGTTGTTGTGAGGCTGAAGGTATGAGATGACTGCTGTGGATTGTGGCTTGTTGTTGTGAGGCTGAAGGTATGAGATGACTGCTGTGGATTGTGGCTTGTTGTTGTGAGGCTGAAGGTATGAGATGACTGCTGTGGATTGTGGCTTGTTGTTGTGAGGCTGAAGGTATGAGATGACTGCTGTGGATTGTGGCCTGTTGCTGTAAGGCTGAAGGTATGAGATGACTGCTGTGGATTGTGGCTTGTTGTTGTGAGGCTGAAGGTATGAGATGACTGCTGTGGATTGTGGCTTGTTGTGAGGCTGAAGGTATGAGATGACTGCTGTGGATTGTGGCCTGTTGCTGTAAGGCTGAAGGTATGAGATGACTGCTGTGGATTGTGGCCTGTTGCTGTAAGGCTGAAGGTATGAGATGACTGCTGTGGATTGTGGCTTGTTGTTGTGAGGCTGAAGGTATGAGATGACTGCTGTGGATTGTGCCTTGTTGTTGTGAGGCTGAAGGTATGAGATGACTGCTGTGGATTGTGGCTTGCTGTTGTGAGGCTGAAGGTATGAGATGACTGCTGTGGATTGTGGCTTGTTGTTGTGAGGCTGAAGGTATGAGATGACTGCTGTGGATTGTGGCCTGTTGCTGTAAGGCTGAAGGTATGAGATGACTGCTGTGGATTGTGGCCTGCTGCTGTAAGGCTGAAGGTATGAGATGACTGCTGTGGATTGTGGCCTGCTGCTGTAAGGCTGAAGGTATGAGATGACTGCTGTGGATTGTGGCTTGTTGTTGTGAGGCTGAAGTTATGAGATGACTGCTGTGGATTGTGGCCTGCTGCTGTAAGGCTGAAGGTATGAGATGACTGCTGTGGATTGTGGCCTGCTGCTGTAAGGCTGAAGGTATGAGATGACTGCTGTGAATTGTGGCCTGCTGCTGTAAGGCTGAAGGTATGAGATGACTGCTGTAGATTGTGGCCTGCTGCTGTAAGGCTGAAATATGAGATGACTACTGTGGATTGTGGCTTGTTGTTGTGAGGCTGAAGGTATGAGATGACTGCTGTGGATTGTGGCCTGCTGCTGTAAGGCTGAAGGTATGAGATGACTGCTGTGGATTGTGGCCTGTTGCTGTAAGGCTGAAGGTATGAGATGACTGATGTGAATTGTGGCCTGTTGCTGTAAGGCTGAAGGTATGAGATGACTGCTGTGGATTGTGGCTTGTTGTTGTGAGGCTGAAGGTATGAGATGACTGCTGTGGATTGTGGCTTGTTGTTGTGAGGCTGAAGGTATGAGATGACTGCTGTGGATTGTGGCCTGTTGCTGTAAGACTGAAGGTATGAGATGACTGCTGTGGATTGTGGCTTGTTGTTGTGAGGCTGAAGGTATGAGATGACTGCTGTGGATTGTGGCTTGTTGTTGTGAGGCTAAAGGTATGAGATGACTGCTGTGGATTGTGGCCTGCTGCTGTAAGGCTGAAGTTATGAGATGACTGCGGTGGATTGTGGCCTGCTGCTGTAAGGCTGAAGGTATGAGATGACTGCTGTGGATTGTGGCTTGTTGTTGTGAGGCTGAAGGTATGAGATGACTGCTGTGGATTGTGGATTGTTGTTGTGAGGCTTAAGGTATGACATGACTGCTGTGGATTGTGGCCTGCTGCTGTAAGGCTGAAGGTATGAGATGACTGCTGTGGATTGTGGCTTGTTGTTGTGAGGCTGAAGGTATGAGATGACTGCTGTGGATTGTGGCTTGTTGTTGTGAGGCTGAAGGTATGAGATGACTGCTGTGGATTGTGGCTTGTTGTTGTGAGGCTGAAGGTATGAGATGACTGCTGTGGATTGTGGCTTGTTGTTGTGAGGCTGAAGGTATGAGATGACTGCTGTGGATTGTGGCCAGTTGCTGTAAGGCTGAAGGTATGAGATGACTGCTGTGGATTGTGGCCTGCTGCTGTAAGGCTGAAGGTATGAGATGACTGCTGTGGATTGTGGCCTGCTGCTGTAAGGCTGAAGGTATGAGATGACTGCTGTGGATTGTGGCTTGTTGTTGTGAGGCTGAAGTTATGAGATGACTGCTGTGGATTGTGGCCTGCTGCTGTAAGGCTGAAGGTATGAGATGACTGCTGTAGATTGTGGCCTGCTGCTGTAAGGCTGGAGGTATGAGATGACTGCTGTGGATTGTGGCCTGCTGCTGTAAGGCTGAAGGTATGAGATGACTGCTGTGTATTGTGGCCTGCTGCTGTAAGGCTGAAGGTATGAGATGACTGCTGTAGATTGTGGCCTGCTGTTGCAAGGCTGAAATATGAGATGACTACTGTGGATTGTGGCTTGTTGTTGTGAGGCTGAAGGTATGAGATGACTGCTGTGGATTGTGGATTGTTGTTGTGAGGCTTAAGGTATGACATGACTGCTGTGGATTGTGGCCTGCTGCTGTAAGGCTGAAGGTATGAGATGACTGCTATGGATTGTGGCTTGTTGTTGTGAGGCTGAAGGTATGAGATGACTGCTGTGGATTGTGGCTTGTTGTTGTGAGGCTGAAGGTATGAGATGACTGCTGTGGATTGTGGCTTGTTGTTGTGAGGCTGAAGGTATGAGATGACTGCTGTGGATTGTGGCTTGTTGTTGTGAGGCTGAAGGTATGAGATGACTGCTGTGGATTGTGGCTTGTTGTTGTGAGGCTGAAGGTATGAGATGACTGCTGTGGATTGTGGCTTGTTGTTGTGAGGCTGAAGGTATGAGATGACTGCTGTGGATTGTGGCCTGTTGCTGTAAGGCTGAAGGTATGAGATGACTGCTGTGGATTGTGGCTTGTTGTTGTGAGGCTGAAGGTATGAGATGACTGCTGTGGATTGTGGCTTGTTGTGAGGCTGAAGGTATGAGATGACTGCTGTGGATTGTGGCTTGTTGTTGTGAGGCTGAAGGTATGAGATGACTGCTGTGGATTGTGGCCTGCTGCTGTAAGGCTGAAGGTATGAGATGACTGCTGTAGATTGTGGCCTGCTGCTGTAAGGCTGAAATATGAGATGACTACTGTGGATTGTGGCTTGTTGTTGTGAGGCTGAAGGTATGAGATGACTGCTGTGGATTGTGGCCTGCTGCTGTAAGGCTGAAGGTATGAGATGACTGCTGTGGATTGTGGCCTGTTGCTGTAAGGCTGAAGGTATGAGATGACTGCTGTGGATTGTGGCCTGTTGCTGTAAGGCTGAAGGTATGAGATGACTGCTGTGGATTGTGGCTTGTTGTTGTGAGGCTGAAGGTATGAGATGACTGCTGTGGATTGTGCCTTGTTGTTGTGAGGCTGAAGGTATGAGATGACTGCTGTGGATTGTGGCTTGCTGTTGTGAGGCTGAAGGTATGAGATGACTGCTGTGGATTGTGGCTTGTTGTTGTGAGGCTGAAGGTATGAGATGACTGCTGTGGATTGTGGCCTGTTGCTGTAAGGCTGAAGGTATGAGATGACTGCTGTGGATTGTGGCCTGCTGCTGTAAGGCTGAAGGTATGAGATGACTGCTGTGGATTGTGGCCTGCTGCTGTAAGGCTGAAGGTATGAGATGACTGCTGTGGATTGTGGCTTGTTGTTGTGAGGCTGAAGGTATGAGATGACTGCTGTGGATTGTGGCCTGTTGCTGTAAGGCTGAAGGTATGAGATGACTGCTGTGGATTGTGGCTTGTTGTTGTGAGGCTGAAGGTATGAGATGACTGTTGTGGATTGTGGCCTGTTGCTGTAAGACTGAAGGTATGAGATGACTGCTGTGGATTGTGGCTTGTTGTTGTGAGGCTGAAGGTATGAGATGACTGCTGTGGATTGTGGCTTGTTGTTGTGAGGCTAAAGGTATGAGATGACTGCTGTGGATTGTGGCCTGCTGCTGTAAGACTGAAGTTATGAGATGACTGCGGTGGATTGTGGCCTGCTGCTGTAAGGCTGAAGGTATGAGATGACTGCTGTGGATTGTGGCTTGTTGTTGTGAGGCTGAAGGTATGAGATGACTGCTGTGGATTGTGGATTGTTGTTGTGAGGCTTAAGGTATGACATGACTGCTGTGGATTGTGGCCTGCTGCTGTAAGGCTGAAGGTATGAGATGACTGCTGTGGATTGTGGCTTGTTGTTGTGAGGCTGAAGGTATGAGATGACTGCTGTGGATTGTGGCTTGTTGTTGTGAGGCTGAAGGTATGAGATGACTGCTGTGGATTGTGGCTTGTTGTTGTGAGGCCGAAGTTATGAGATGACTGCTGTGGATTGTGGCCTGCTGCTGTAAGGCTGAAGGTATGAGATGACTGCTGTGGATTGTGGCCTGCTGCTGTAAGGCTGAAGGTATGAGATGACTGCTGTGGATTGTGGCCTGCTGCTGTAAGGCTGAAGTTATGAGATGACTGCTGTGGATTGTGGCCTGTTGCTGTAAGGCTGAAGGTATGAGATGACTGCTGTGGATTGTGGCCTGCTGCTGTAAGGCTTAAGGTATGAGATGACTGCTGTGGATTGTGGCTTGTTGTTGTGAGGCTGAAGGTATGAGATGACTGATGTGGATTGTGGCTTGTTGTTGTGAGGCTGAAGGTACGAGATGACTGCTGTGGATTGTGGCTTGTTGTTGTGAGGCTGAAGGTATGAGATGACTGCTGTGGATTGTGGCCTTTTGCTGTAAGGCTGAAGGTCTGAGATGACTGCTGTGGATTGTGGCCTGCTGCTGTAAGGCTGAAAGTATGAGATGACTGTTGTGGATTGTGGCCTGCTGCTGTAAGGCTGAAGGTATGAGATGACTGCTGTGAATCGTGGCCTGCTGCTGTAAGGCTGAAGGTATGAGATGACTGCTGTAGATTGTGGCCTGCTGCTGTAAGGCTGAAATATGAGATGACTACTGTGGATTGTGGCTTGTTGTTGTGAGGCTGAAGGTATGAGATGACTGCTGTGGATTGTGGCCTGCTGCTGTAAGGCTGAAGTTATGAGATGACTGCTGTGGATTGTGGCCTGTTGCTGTAAGGCTGAAGGTATGAGATGACTGCTGTGGATTGTGGCCTGTTGCTGTAAGGCTGAAGGTATGAGATGACTGCTGTGGATTGTGGCTTGTTGTTGTGAGGCTGAAGGTATGAGATGACTGCTGTGGATTGTGGCTTGTTGTTGTGAGGCTGAAGGTATGAGATGACTGCTGTGGATTGTGGCTTGTTGTTGTGAGGCTGAAGGTATGAGATGACTGCTGTGGATTGTGGCTTGTTGTTGTGAGGCTGAAGGTATGAGATGACTGCTGTGGATTGTGGCCTGTTGCTGTAAGGCTGAAGGTATGAGATGACTGCTGTGGATTGTGGCTTGTTGTTGTGAGGCTGAAGGTATGAGATGACTGCTGTGGATTGTGCCTTGTTGTTGTGAGGCTGAAGGTATGAGATGACTGCTGTGGATTGTGGCTTGCTGTTGTGAGGCTGAAGGTATGAGATGACTGCTGTGGATTGTGGCTTGTTGTTGTGAGGCTGAAGGTATGAGATGACTGCTGTGGATTGTGGCCTGTTGCTGTAAGGCTGAAGGTATGAGATGACTGCTGTGGATTGTGGCCTGCTGCTGTAAGGCTGAAGGTATGAGATGACTGCTGTGGATTGTGGCCTGCTGCTGTAAGGCTGAAGGTATGAGATGACTGCTGTGGATTGTGGCTTGTTGTTGTGAGGCTGAAGTTATGAGATGACTGCTGTGGATTGTGGCCTGCTGCTGTAAGGCTGAAGGTATGAGATGACTGCTGTGGATTGTGGCCTGCTGCTGTAAGGCTGAAGGTATGAGATGACTGCTGTGAATTGTGGCCTGCTGCTGTAAGGCTGAAGGTATGAGATGACTGCTGTAGATTGTGGCCTGCTGCTGTAAGGCTGAAATATGAGATGACTACTGTGGATTGTGGCTTGTTGTTGTGAGGCTGAAGGTATGAGATGACTGCTGTGGATTGTGGCCTGCTGCTGTAAGGCTGAAGGTATGAGATGACTGCTGTGGATTGTGGCCTGTTGCTGTAAGGCTGAAGGTATGAGATGACTGATGTGAATTGTGGCCTGTTGCTGTAAGGCTGAAGGTATGAGATGACTGCTGTGGATTGTGGCTTGTTGTTGTGAGGCTGAAGGTATGAGATGACTGCTGTGGATTGTGGCTTGTTGTTGTGAGGCTGAAGGTATGAGATGACTGCTGTGGATTGTGGCCTGTTGCTGTAAGACTGAAGGTATGAGATGACTGCTGTGGATTGTGGCTTGTTGTTGTGAGGCTGAAGGTATGAGATGACTGCTGTGGATTGTGGCTTGTTGTTGTGAGGCTAAAGGTATGAGATGACTGCTGTGGATTGTGGCCTGCTGCTGTAAGGCTGAAGTTATGAGATGACTGCGGTGGATTGTGGCCTGCTGCTGTAAGGCTGAAGGTATGAGATGACTGCTGTGGATTGTGGCTTGTTGTTGTGAGGCTGAAGGTATGAGATGACTGCTGTGGATTGTGGATTGTTGTTGTGAGGCTTAAGGTATGACATGACTGCTGTGGATTGTGGCCTGCTGCTGTAAGGCTGAAGGTATGAGATGACTGCTGTGGATTGTGGCTTGTTGTTGTGAGGCTGAAGGTATGAGATGACTGCTGTGGATTGTGGCTTGTTGTTGTGAGGCTGAAGGTATGAGATGACTGCTGTGGATTGTGGCTTGTTGTTGTGAGGCTGAAGGTATGAGATGACTGCTGTGGATTGTGGCTTGTTGTTGTGAGGCTGAAGGTATGAGATGACTGCTGTGGATTGTGGCCAGTTGCTGTAAGGCTGAAGGTATGAGATGACTGCTGTGGATTGTGGCCTGCTGCTGTAAGGCTGAAGGTATGAGATGACTGCTGTGGATTGTGGCTTGTTGTTGTGAGGCTGAAGTTATGAGATGACTGCTGTGGATTGTGGCCTGCTGCTGTAAGGCTGAAGGTATGAGATGACTGCTGTAGATTGTGGCCTGCTGCTGTAAGGCTGAAGGTATGAGATGACTGCTGTGGATTGTGGCCTGCTGCTGTAAGGCTGAAGGTATGAGATGACTGCTGTGTATTGTGGCCTGCTGCTGTAAGGCTGAAGGTATGAGATGACTGCTGTAGATTGTGGCCTGCTGTTGCAAGGCTGAAATATGAGATGACTACTGTGGATTGTGGCTTGTTGTTGTGAGGCTGAAGGTATGAGATGACTGCTGTGGATTGTGGATTGTTGTTGTGAGGCTTAAGGTATGACATGACTGCTGTGGATTGTGGCCTGCTGCTGTAAGGCTGAAGGTATGAGATGACTGCTATGGATTGTGGCTTGTTGTTGTGAGGCTGAAGGTATGAGATGACTGCTGTGGATTGTGGCTTGTTGTTGTGAGGCTGAAGGTATGAGATGACTGCTGTGGATTGTGGCTTGTTGTTGTGAGGCTGAAGGTATGAGATGACTGCTGTGGATTGTGGCTTGTTGTTGTGAGGCTGAAGGTATGAGATGACTGCTGTGGATTGTGGCCAGTTGCTGTAAGGCTGAAGGTATGAGATGACTGCTGTGGATTGTGGCCTGCTGCTGTAAGGCTGAAGGTATGAGATGACTGCTGTGGATTGTGGCCTGCTGCTGTAAGGCTGAAGGTATGAGATGACTGCTGTGGATTGTGGCTTGTTGTTGTGAGGCTGAAGTTATGAGATGACTGCTGTGGATTGTGGCCTGCTGCTGTAAGGCTGAAGGTATGAGATGACTGCTGTAGATTGTGGCCTGCTGCTGTAAGGCTGAAGGTATGAGATGACTGCTGTGGATTGTGGCCTGCTGCTGTAAGGCTGAAGGTATGAGATGACTGCTGTGTATTGTGGCCTGCTGCTGTAAGGCTGAAGGTATGAGATGACTGCTGTAGATTGTGGCCTGCTGTTGCAAGGCTGAAATATGAGATGACTACTGTGGATTGTGGCTTGTTGTTGTGAGGCTGAAGGTATGAGATGACTGCTGTGGATTGTGGCCTGCTGCTGTAAGGCTGAAGGTATGAGATGACTGCTGTGGATTGTGGCCTGTTGCTGTAAGGCTGAAGGTATGAGATGACTGCTGTGGATTGTGGCTTGTTGTTGTGAGGCTGAAGGTATGAGATGACTGCTGTGGATTGTGGCTTGTTGTTGTGAGGCTGAAGGTATGAGATGACTGCTGTGGATTGTAGCTTGTTGTTGTGAGGCTGAAGGTATGAGATGACTGCTGTGGATTGTGGCTTGTTGTTGTGAGGCTGAAGGTATGAGATGACTGCTGTGGATTGTGGCCTGTTGCTGTAAGGCTGAAGGTATGAGATGACTGCTGTGGATTGTGGCTTGTTGTTGTGAGGCTGAAGGTATGAGATGACTGCTGTGGATTGTGGCTTGTTGTGAGGCTGAAGGTATGAGATGACTGCTGTGGATTGTGGCTTGTTGTTGTGAGGCTGAAGGTATGAGATGACTGCTGTGGATTGTGGCCTGCTGCTGCAAGGCTGAAATATGAGATGACTACTGTGGATTGTGGCTTGTTGTTGTGAGGCTGAAGGTATGAGATGACTGCTGTGGATTGTGGCCTGCTGCTGTAAGGCTGAAGGTATGAGATGACTGCTGTGGATTGTGGCCTGTTGCTGTAAGGCTGAAGGTATGAGATGACTGCTGTGGATTGTGGCTTGTTGTTGTGAGGCTGAAGGTATGAGATGACTGCTGTGGATTGTGGCTTGTTGTTGTGAGGCTGAAGGTATGAGATGACTGCTGTGGATTGTGGCTTGTTGTTGTGAGGCTGAAGGTATGAGATGACTGCTGTGGATTGTGGCTTGTTGTTGTGAGGCTGAAGGTATGAGATGACTGCTGTGGATTGTGGCCTGTTGCTGTAAGGCTGAAGGTATGAGATGACTGCTGTGGATTGTGGCTTGTTGTTGTGAGGCTGAAGGTATGAGATGACTGCTGTGGATTGTGGCTTGTTGTGAGGCTGAAGGTATGAGATGACTGCTGTGGATTGTGGCCTGTTGCTGTAAGGCTGAAGGTATGAGATGACTGCTGTGGATTGTGGCCTGTTGCTGTAAGGCTGAAGGTATGAGATGACTGCTGTGGATTGTGGCTTGTTGTTGTGAGGCTGAAGGTATGAGATGACTGCTGTGGATTGTGCCTTGTTGTTGTGAGGCTGAAGGTATGAGATGACTGCTGTGGATTGTGGCTTGCTGTTGTGAGGCTGAAGGTATGAGATGACTGCTGTGGATTGTGGCTTGTTGTTGTGAGGCTGAAGGTATGAGATGACTGCTGTGGATTGTGGCCTGTTGCTGTAAGGCTGAAGGTATGAGATGACTGCTGTGGATTGTGGCCTGCTGCTGTAAGGCTGAAGGTATGAGATGACTGCTGTGGATTGTGGCCTGCTGCTGTAAGGCTGAAGGTATGAGATGACTGCTGTGGATTGTGGCTTGTTGTTGTGAGGCTGAAGTTATGAGATGACTGCTGTGGATTGTGGCCTGCTGCTGTAAGGCTGAAGGTATGAGATGACTGCTGTGGATTGTGGCCTGCTGCTGTAAGGCTGAAGGTATGAGATGACTGCTGTGAATTGTGGCCTGCTGCTGTAAGGCTGAAGGTATGAGATGACTGCTGTAGATTGTGGCCTGCTGCTGTAAGGCTGAAATATGAGATGACTACTGTGGATTGTGGCTTGTTGTTGTGAGGCTGAAGGTATGAGATGACTGCTGTGGATTGTGGCCTGCTGCTGTAAGGCTGAAGGTATGAGATGACTGCTGTGGATTGTGGCCTGTTGCTGTAAGGCTGAAGGTATGAGATGACTGATGTGAATTGTGGCCTGTTGCTGTAAGGCTGAAGGTATGAGATGACTGCTGTGGATTGTGGCTTGTTGTTGTGAGGCTGAAGGTATGAGATGACTGCTGTGGATTGTGGCTTGTTGTTGTGAGGCTGAAGGTATGAGATGACTGCTGTGGATTGTGGCCTGTTGCTGTAAGACTGAAGGTATGAGATGACTGCTGTGGATTGTGGCTTGTTGTTGTGAGGCTGAAGGTATGAGATGACTGCTGTGGATTGTGGCTTGTTGTTGTGAGGCTAAAGGTATGAGATGACTGCTGTGGATTGTGGCCTGCTGCTGTAAGGCTGAAGTTATGAGATGACTGCGGTGGATTGTGGCCTGCTGCTGTAAGGCTGAAGGTATGAGATGACTGCTGTGGATTGTGGCTTGTTGTTGTGAGGCTGAAGGTATGAGATGACTGCTGTGGATTGTGGATTGTTGTTGTGAGGCTTAAGGTATGACATGACTGCTGTGGATTGTGGCCTGCTGCTGTAAGGCTGAAGGTATGAGATGACTGCTGTGGATTGTGGCTTGTTGTTGTGAGGCTGAAGGTATGAGATGACTGCTGTGGATTGTGGCTTGTTGTTGTGAGGCTGAAGGTATGAGATGACTGCTGTGGATTGTGGCTTGTTGTTGTGAGGCTGAAGGTATGAGATGACTGCTGTGGATTGTGGCTTGTTGTTGTGAGGCTGAAGGTATGAGATGACTGCTGTGGATTGTGGCCAGTTGCTGTAAGGCTGAAGGTATGAGATGACTGCTGTGGATTGTGGCCTGCTGCTGTAAGGCTGAAGGTATGAGATGACTGCTGTGGATTGTGGCCTGCTGCTGTAAGGCTGAAGGTATGAGATGACTGCTGTGGATTGTGGCTTGTTGTTGTGAGGCTGAAGTTATGAGATGACTGCTGTGGATTGTGGCCTGCTGCTGTAAGGCTGAAGGTATGAGATGACTGCTGTAGATTGTGGCCTGCTGCTGTAAGGCTGAAGGTATGAGATGACTGCTGTGGATTGTGGCCTGCTGCTGTAAGGCTGAAGGTATGAGATGACTGCTGTGTATTGTGGCCTGCTGCTGTAAGGCTGAAGGTATGAGATGACTGCTGTAGATTGTGGCCTGCTGTTGCAAGGCTGAAATATGAGATGACTACTGTGGATTGTGGCTTGTTGTTGTGAGGCTGAAGGTATGAGATGACTGCTGTGGATTGTGGATTGTTGTTGTGAGGCTTAAGGTATGACATGACTGCTGTGGATTGTGGCCTGCTGCTGTAAGGCTGAAGGTATGAGATGACTGCTATGGATTGTGGCTTGTTGTTGTGAGGCTGAAGGTATGAGATGACTGCTGTGGATTGTGGCTTGTTGTTGTGAGGCTGAAGGTATGAGATGACTGCTGTGGATTGTGGCTTGTTGTTGTGAGGCTGAAGGTATGAGATGACTGCTGTGGATTGTGGCTTGTTGTTGTGAGGCTGAAGGTATGAGATGACTGCTGTGGATTGTGGCTTGTTGTTGTGAGGCTGAAGGTATGAGATGACTGCTGTGGATTGTGGCTTGTTGTTGTGAGGCTGAAGGTATGAGATGACTGCTGTGGATTGTGGCCTGTTGCTGTAAGGCTGAAGGTATGAGATGACTGCTGTGGATTGTGGCTTGTTGTTGTGAGGCTGAAGGTATGAGATGACTGCTGTGGATTGTGGCTTGTTGTGAGGCTGAAGGTATGAGATGACTGCTGTGGATTGTGGCTTGTTGTTGTGAGGCTGAAGGTATGAGATGACTGCTGTGGATTGTGGCCTGCTGCTGTAAGGCTGAAGGTATGAGATGACTGCTGTAGATTGTGGCCTGCTGCTGTAAGGCTGAAATATGAGATGACTACTGTGGATTGTGGCTTGTTGTTGTGAGGCTGAAGGTATGAGATGACTGCTGTGGATTGTGGCCTGCTGCTGTAAGGCTGAAGGTATGAGATGACTGCTGTGGATTGTGGCCTGTTGCTGTAAGGCTGAAGGTATGAGATGACTGCTGTGGATTGTGGCCTGTTGCTGTAAGGCTGAAGGTATGAGATGACTGCTGTGGATTGTGGCTTGTTGTTGTGAGGCTGAAGGTATGAGATGACTGCTGTGGATTGTGCCTTGTTGTTGTGAGGCTGAAGGTATGAGATGACTGCTGTGGATTGTGGCTTGCTGTTGTGAGGCTGAAGGTATGAGATGACTGCTGTGGATTGTGGCTTGTTGTTGTGAGGCTGAAGGTATGAGATGACTGCTGTGGATTGTGGCCTGTTGCTGTAAGGCTGAAGGTATGAGATGACTGCTGTGGATTGTGGCCTGCTGCTGTAAGGCTGAAGGTATGAGATGACTGCTGTGGATTGTGGCCTGCTGCTGTAAGGCTGAAGGTATGAGATGACTGCTGTGGATTGTGGCTTGTTGTTGTGAGGCTGAAGGTATGAGATGACTGCTGTGGATTGTGGCCTGTTGCTGTAAGGCTGAAGGTATGAGATGACTGCTGTGGATTGTGGCTTGTTGTTGTGAGGCTGAAGGTATGAGATGACTGTTGTGGATTGTGGCCTGTTGCTGTAAGACTGAAGGTATGAGATGACTGCTGTGGATTGTGGCTTGTTGTTGTGAGGCTGAAGGTATGAGATGACTGCTGTGGATTGTGGCTTGTTGTTGTGAGGCTAAAGGTATGAGATGACTGCTGTGGATTGTGGCCTGCTGCTGTAAGACTGAAGTTATGAGATGACTGCGGTGGATTGTGGCCTGCTGCTGTAAGGCTGAAGGTATGAGATGACTGCTGTGGATTGTGGCTTGTTGTTGTGAGGCTGAAGGTATGAGATGACTGCTGTGGATTGTGGATTGTTGTTGTGAGGCTTAAGGTATGACATGACTGCTGTGGATTGTGGCCTGCTGCTGTAAGGCTGAAGGTATGAGATGACTGCTGTGGATTGTGGCTTGTTGTTGTGAGGCTGAAGGTATGAGATGACTGCTGTGGATTGTGGCTTGTTGTTGTGAGGCTGAAGGTATGAGATGACTGCTGTGGATTGTGGCTTGTTGTTGTGAGGCCGAAGTTATGAGATGACTGCTGTGGATTGTGGCCTGCTGCTGTAAGGCTGAAGGTATGAGATGACTGCTGTGGATTGTGGCCTGCTGCTGTAAGGCTGAAGGTATGAGATGACTGCTGTGGATTGTGGCCTGCTGCTGTAAGGCTGAAGTTATGAGATGACTGCTGTGGATTGTGGCCTGTTGCTGTAAGGCTGAAGGTATGAGATGACTGCTGTGGATTGTGGCCTGCTGCTGTAAGGCTTAAGGTATGAGATGACTGCTGTGGATTGTGGCTTGTTGTTGTGAGGCTGAAGGTATGAGATGACTGATGTGGATTGTGGCTTGTTGTTGTGAGGCTGAAGGTACGAGATGACTGCTGTGGATTGTGGCTTGTTGTTGTGAGGCTGAAGGTATGAGATGACTGCTGTGGATTGTGGCCTTTTGCTGTAAGGCTGAAGGTCTGAGATGACTGCTGTGGATTGTGGCCTGCTGCTGTAAGGCTGAAAGTATGAGATGACTGTTGTGGATTGTGGCCTGCTGCTGTAAGGCTGAAGGTATGAGATGACTGCTGTGAATCGTGGCCTGCTGCTGTAAGGCTGAAGGTATGAGATGACTGCTGTAGATTGTGGCCTGCTGCTGTAAGGCTGAAATATGAGATGACTACTGTGGATTGTGGCTTGTTGTTGTGAGGCTGAAGGTATGAGATGACTGCTGTGGATTGTGGCCTGCTGCTGTAAGGCTGAAGTTATGAGATGACTGCTGTGGATTGTGGCCTGTTGCTGTAAGGCTGAAGGTATGAGATGACTGCTGTGGATTGTGGCCTGTTGCTGTAAGGCTGAAGGTATGAGATGACTGCTGTGGATTGTGGCTTGTTGTTGTGAGGCTGAAGGTATGAGATGACTGCTGTGGATTGTGGCTTGTTGTTGTGAGGCTGAAGGTATGAGATGACTGCTGTGGATTGTGGCTTGTTGTTGTGAGGCTGAAGGTATGAGATGACTGCTGTGGATTGTGGCTTGTTGTTGTGAGGCTGAAGGTATGAGATGACTGCTGTGGATTGTGGCCTGTTGCTGTAAGGCTGAAGGTATGAGATGACTGCTGTGGATTGTGGCTTGTTGTTGTGAGGCTGAAGGTATGAGATGACTGCTGTGGATTGTGCCTTGTTGTTGTGAGGCTGAAGGTATGAGATGACTGCTGTGGATTGTGGCTTGCTGTTGTGAGGCTGAAGGTATGAGATGACTGCTGTGGATTGTGGCTTGTTGTTGTGAGGCTGAAGGTATGAGATGACTGCTGTGGATTGTGGCCTGTTGCTGTAAGGCTGAAGGTATGAGATGACTGCTGTGGATTGTGGCCTGCTGCTGTAAGGCTGAAGGTATGAGATGACTGCTGTGGATTGTGGCCTGCTGCTGTAAGGCTGAAGGTATGAGATGACTGCTGTGGATTGTGGCTTGTTGTTGTGAGGCTGAAGTTATGAGATGACTGCTGTGGATTGTGGCCTGCTGCTGTAAGGCTGAAGGTATGAGATGACTGCTGTGGATTGTGGCCTGCTGCTGTAAGGCTGAAGGTATGAGATGACTGCTGTGAATTGTGGCCTGCTGCTGTAAGGCTGAAGGTATGAGATGACTGCTGTAGATTGTGGCCTGCTGCTGTAAGGCTGAAATATGAGATGACTACTGTGGATTGTGGCTTGTTGTTGTGAGGCTGAAGGTATGAGATGACTGCTGTGGATTGTGGCCTGCTGCTGTAAGGCTGAAGGTATGAGATGACTGCTGTGGATTGTGGCCTGTTGCTGTAAGGCTGAAGGTATGAGATGACTGATGTGAATTGTGGCCTGTTGCTGTAAGGCTGAAGGTATGAGATGACTGCTGTGGATTGTGGCTTGTTGTTGTGAGGCTGAAGGTATGAGATGACTGCTGTGGATTGTGGCTTGTTGTTGTGAGGCTGAAGGTATGAGATGACTGCTGTGGATTGTGGCCTGTTGCTGTAAGACTGAAGGTATGAGATGACTGCTGTGGATTGTGGCTTGTTGTTGTGAGGCTGAAGGTATGAGATGACTGCTGTGGATTGTGGCTTGTTGTTGTGAGGCTAAAGGTATGAGATGACTGCTGTGGATTGTGGCCTGCTGCTGTAAGGCTGAAGTTATGAGATGACTGCGGTGGATTGTGGCCTGCTGCTGTAAGGCTGAAGGTATGAGATGACTGCTGTGGATTGTGGCTTGTTGTTGTGAGGCTGAAGGTATGAGATGACTGCTGTGGATTGTGGATTGTTGTTGTGAGGCTTAAGGTATGACATGACTGCTGTGGATTGTGGCCTGCTGCTGTAAGGCTGAAGGTATGAGATGACTGCTGTGGATTGTGGCTTGTTGTTGTGAGGCTGAAGGTATGAGATGACTGCTGTGGATTGTGGCTTGTTGTTGTGAGGCTGAAGGTATGAGATGACTGCTGTGGATTGTGGCTTGTTGTTGTGAGGCTGAAGGTATGAGATGACTGCTGTGGATTGTGGCTTGTTGTTGTGAGGCTGAAGGTATGAGATGACTGCTGTGGATTGTGGCCAGTTGCTGTAAGGCTGAAGGTATGAGATGACTGCTGTGGATTGTGGCCTGCTGCTGTAAGGCTGAAGGTATGAGATGACTGCTGTGGATTGTGGCCTGCTGCTGTAAGGCTGAAGGTATGAGATGACTGCTGTGGATTGTGGCTTGTTGTTGTGAGGCTGAAGTTATGAGATGACTGCTGTGGATTGTGGCCTGCTGCTGTAAGGCTGAAGGTATGAGATGACTGCTGTAGATTGTGGCCTGCTGCTGTAAGGCTGAAGGTATGAGATGACTGCTGTGGATTGTGGACTGCTGCTGTAAGGCTGAAGTTATGAGATGACTGCTGTGGATTGTGGCCTGCTGCTGTAAGGCTGAAGGTATGAGATGACTGCTGTGGATTGTGGCTTGTTGTTGTGAGGCTGAAGTTATGAGATGACTGCTGTGGATTGTGGCCTGCTGCTGTAAGGCTGAAGGTATGAGATGACTGCTGTGGATTGTGGCCTGCTGCTGTAAGGCTGAAGGTATGAGATGACTGCTGTGGATTGTGGCCTGCTGCTGTAAGGCTGAAGGTATGAGATGACTGCTGTAGATTGTGGCCTGCTGCTGTAAGGCTGAAATATGAGATGACTACTGTGGATTGTGGCTTGTTGTTGTGAGGCTGAAGGTATGAGATGACTGCTGTGGATTGTGGCCTGCTGCTGTAAGGCTGAAGGTATGAGATGACTGCTGTGGATTGTGGCCTGTTGCTGTAAGGCTGAAGGTATGAGATGACTGCTGTGGATTGTGGCCTGTTGCTGTAAGGCTGAAGGTATGAGATGACTGCTGTGGATTGTGGCTTGTTGTTGTGAGGCTGAAGGTATGAGATGACTGTTGTGGATTGTGGCCTGTTGCTGTAAGACTGAAGGTATGAGATGACTGCTGTGGATTGTGGCTTGTTGTTGTGAGGCTGAAGGTATGAGATGACTGCTGTGGATTGTGGCTTGTTGTTGTGAGGCTAAAGGTATGAGATGACTGCTGTGGATTGTGGCCTGCTGCTGTAAGACTGAAGTTATGAGATGACTGCGGTGGATTGTGGCCTGCTGCTGTAAGGCTGAAGGTATGAGATGACTGCTGTGGATTGTGGCTTGTTGTTGTGAGGCTGAAGGTATGAGATGACTGCTGTGGATTGTGGATTGTTGTTGTGAGGCTTAAGGTATGACATGACTGCTGTGGATTGTGGCCTGCTGCTGTAAGGCTGAAGGTATGAGATGACTGCTGTGGATTGTGGCTTGTTGTTGTGAGGCTGAAGGTATGAGATGACTGCTGTGGATTGTGGCTTGTTGTTGTGAGGCTGAAGGTATGAGATGACTGCTGTGGATTGTGGCTTGTTGTTGTGAGGCCGAAGTTATGAGATGACTGCTGTGAATCGTGGCCTGCTGCTGTAAGGCTGAATGTATGAGATGACTGCTGTAGATTGTGGCCTGCTGCTGTAAGGCTGAAATATGAGATGACTACTGTGGATTGTGGCTTGTTGTTGTGAGGCTGAAGGTATGAGATGACTGCTGTGGATTGTGGCCTGCTGCTGTAAGGCTGAAGTTATGAGATGACTGCTGTGGATTGTGGCCTGTTGCTGTAAGGCTGAAGGTATGAGATGACTGCTGTGGATTGTGGCCTGTTGCTGTAAGGCTGAAGGTATGAGATGACTGCTGTGGATTGTGGCTTGTTGTTGTGAGGCTGAAGGTATGAGATGACTGCTGTGGATTGTGGCTTGTTGTTGTGAGGCTGAAGGTATGAGATGACTGCTGTGGATTGTGGCTTGTTGTTGTGAGGCTGAAGGTATGAGATGACTGCTGTGGATTGTGGCTTGTTGTTGTGAGGCTGAAGGTATGAGATGACTGCTGTGGATTGTGGCCTGTTGCTGTAAGGCTGAAGGTATGAGATGACTGCTGTGGATTGTGGCTTGTTGTTGTGAGGCTGAAGGTATGAGATGACTGCTGTGGATTGTGCCTTGTTGTTGTGAGGCTGAAGGTATGAGATGACTGCTGTGGATTGTGGCTTGCTGTTGTGAGGCTGAAGGTATGAGATGACTGCTGTGGATTGTGGCTTGTTGTTGTGAGGCTGAAGGTATGAGATGACTGCTGTGGATTGTGGCCTGTTGCTGTAAGGCTGAAGGTATGAGATGACTGCTGTGGATTGTGGCCTGCTGCTGTAAGGCTGAAGGTATGAGATGACTGCTGTGGATTGTGGCCTGCTGCTGTAAGGCTGAAGGTATGAGATGACTGCTGTGGATTGTGGCTTGTTGTTGTGAGGCTGAAGTTATGAGATGACTGCTGTGGATTGTGGCCTGCTGCTGTAAGGCTGAAGGTATGAGATGACTGCTGTGGATTGTGGCCTGCTGCTGTAAGGCTGAAGGTATGAGATGACTGCTGTGAATTGTGGCCTGCTGCTGTAAGGCTGAAGGTATGAGATGACTGGTGTAGATTGTGGCCTGCTGCTGTAAGGCTGAAATATGAGATGACTACTGTGGATTGTGGCTTGTTGTTGTGAGGCTGAAGGTATGAGATGACTGCTGTGGATTGTGGCCTGCTGCTGTAAGGCTGAAGGTATGAGATGACTGCTGTGGATTGTGGCCTGTTGCTGTAAGGCTGAAGGTATGAGATGACTGATGTGAATTGTGGCCTGTTGCTGTAAGGCTGAAGGTATGAGATGACTGCTGTGGATTGTGGCTTGTTGTTGTGAGGCTGAAGGTATGAGATGACTGCTGTGGATTGTGGCTTGTTGTTGTGAGGCTGAAGGTATGAGATGACTGCTGTGGATTGTGGCCTGTTGCTGTAAGACTGAAGGTATGAGATGACTGCTGTGGATTGTGGCTTGTTGTTGTGAGGCTGAAGGTATGAGATGACTGCTGTGGATTGTGGCTTGTTGTTGTGAGGCTAAAGGTATGAGATGACTGCTGTGGATTGTGGCCTGCTGCTGTAAGGCTGAAGTTATGAGATGACTGCGGTGGATTGTGGCCTGCTGCTGTAAGGCTGAAGGTATGAGATGACTGCTGTGGATTGTGGCTTGTTGTTGTAAGGCTGAAGGTATGAGATGACTGCTGTGGATTGTGGATTGTTGTTGTGAGGCTTAAGGTATGACATGACTGCTGTGGATTGTGGCCTGCTGCTGTAAGGCTGAAGGTATGAGATGACTGCTGTGGATTGTGGCTTGTTGTTGTGAGGCTGAAGGTATGAGATGACTGCTGTGGATTGTGGCTTGTTGTTGTGAGGCTGAAGGTATGAGATGACTGCTGTGGATTGTGGCTTGTTGTTGTGAGGCTGAAGGTATGAGATGACTGCTGTGGATTGTGGCTTGTTGTTGTGAGGCTGAAGGTATGAGATGACTGCTGTGGATTGTGGCCAGTTGCTGTAAGGCTGAAGGTATGAGATGACTGCTGTGGATTGTGGCCTGCTGCTGTAAGGCTGAAGGTATGAGATGACTGCTGTGGATTGTGGCCTGCTGCTGTAAGGCTGAAGGTATGAGATGACTGCTGTGGATTGTGGCTTGTTGTTGTGAGGCTGAAGTTATGAGATGACTGCTGTGGATTGTGGCCTGCTGCTGTAAGGCTGAAGGTATGAGATGACTGCTGTGGATTGTGGCTTGTTGTTGTGAGGCTGAAGGTATGAGATGACTGCTGTGGATTGTGGCTTGTTGTTGTGAGGCTGAAGGTATGAGATGACTGCTGTGGATTGTGGCCTGTTGCTGTAAGGCTGAAGGTATGAGATGACTGCTGTGGATTGTGGCTTGTTGTTGTGAGGCTGAAGGTATGAGATGACTGCTGTGGATTGTGCCTTGTTGTTGTGAGGCTGAAGGTATGAGATGACTGCTGTGGATTGTGGCTTGCTGTTGTGAGGCTGAAGGTATGAGATGACTGCTGTGGATTGTGGCTTGTTGTTGTGAGGCTGAAGGTATGAGATGACTGCTGTGGATTGTGGCCTGTTGCTGTAAGGCTGAAGGTATGAGATGACTGCTGTGGATTGTGGCCTGCTGCTGTAAGGCTGAAGGTATGAGATGACTGCTGTGGATTGTGGCCTGCTGCTGTAAGGCTGAAGGTATGAGATGACTGCTGTGGATTGTGGCTTGTTGTTGTGAGGCTGAAGTTATGAGATGACTGCTGTGGATTGTGGCCTGCTGCTGTAAGGCTGAAGGTATGAGATGACTGCTGTGGATTGTGGCCTGCTGCTGTAAGGCTGAAGGTATGAGATGACTGCTGTGAATTGTGGCCTGCTGCTGTAAGGCTGAAGGTATGAGATGACTGCTGTAGATTGTGGCCTGCTGCTGTAAGGCTGAAATATGAGATGACTACTGTGGATTGTGGCTTGTTGTTGTGAGGCTGAAGGTATGAGATGACTGCTGTGGATTGTGGCCTGCTGCTGTAAGGCTGAAGGTATGAGATGACTGCTGTGGATTGTGGCCTGTTGCTGTAAGGCTGAAGGTATGAGATGACTGATGTGAATTGTGGCCTGTTGCTGTAAGGCTGAAGGTATGAGATGACTGCTGTGGATTGTGGCTTGTTGTTGTGAGGCTGAAGGTATGAGATGACTGCTGTGGATTGTGGCTTGTTGTTGTGAGGCTGAAGGTATGAGATGACTGCTGTGGATTGTGGCCTGTTGCTGTAAGACTGAAGGTATGAGATGACTGCTGTGGATTGTGGCTTGTTGTTGTGAGGCTGAAGGTATGAGATGACTGCTGTGGATTGTGGCTTGTTGTTGTGAGGCTAAAGGTATGAGATGACTGCTGTGGATTGTGGCCTGCTGCTGTAAGGCTGAAGTTATGAGATGACTGCGGTGGATTGTGGCCTGCTGCTGTAAGGCTGAAGGTATGAGATGACTGCTGTGGATTGTGGCTTGTTGTTGTGAGGCTGAAGGTATGAGATGACTGCTGTGGATTGTGGATTGTTGTTGTGAGGCTTAAGGTATGACATGACTGCTGTGGATTGTGGCCTGCTGCTGTAAGGCTGAAGGTATGAGATGACTGCTGTGGATTGTGGCTTGTTGTTGTGAGGCTGAAGGTATGAGATGACTGCTGTGGATTGTGGCTTGTTGTTGTGAGGCTGAAGGTATGAGATGACTGCTGTGGATTGTGGCTTGTTGTTGTGAGGCTGAAGGTATGAGATGACTGCTGTGGATTGTGGCTTGTTGTTGTGAGGCTGAAGGTATGAGATGACTGCTGTGGATTGTGGCCAGTTGCTGTAAGGCTGAAGGTATGAGATGACTGCTGTGGATTGTGGCCTGCTGCTGTAAGGCTGAAGGTATGAGATGACTGCTGTGGATTGTGGCCTGCTGCTGTAAGGCTGAAGGTATGAGATGACTGCTGTGGATTGTGGCTTGTTGTTGTGAGGCTGAAGTTATGAGATGACTGCTGTGGATTGTGGCCTGCTGCTGTAAGGCTGAAGGTATGAGATGACTGCTGTGGATTGTGGCCTGCTGCTGTAAGGCTGAAGGTATGAGATGACTGCTGTGGATTGTGGACTGCTGCTGTAAGGCTGAAGTTATGAGATGACTGCTGTGGATTGTGGCCTGTTGCTGTAAGGCTGAAGGTATGAGATGACTGCTGTGGATTGTGGCCTGCTGCTGTAAGGCTGAAGGTATGAGATGACTGCTGTGGATTGTGGCCTGTTGCTGTAAGGCTGAAGGTATGAGATGACTGCTGTGGATTGTGGCTTGTTGTTGTGAGGCTGAAGGTATGAGATGACTGCTGTGGATTGTGCCTTGTTGTTGTGAGGCTGAAGGTATGAGATGACTGCTGTGGATTGTGGCCTGCTGCTGTAAGGCTGAAGGTATGAGATGACTGCTGTGAATTGTGGCCTGCTGCTGTAAGGCTGAAATATGAGATGACTACTGTGGATTGTGGCTTGTTGTTGTGATGCTGAAGGTATGAGATGACTGCTGTGGATTGTGGCATGTTTGTGTAAGGCTGAAGATATGAGATGACTGCTGTGGATTGTGGCCTGCTGCTGTAAGGCTGAAGGTATGAGATGACTGCTGTGAATTGTGGCCTGCTGCTGTAAGGCTGAAGGTATGAGATGACTGCTGTAGATTGTGGCCTGCTGCTGTAAGGCTGAAATATGAGATGACTACTGTGGATTGTGGCTTGTTGTTGTGAGGCTGAAGGTAAGAGATGACTGCTGTGGATTGTGGCCTGCTGCTGTAAGGCTGAAGGTATGAGATGACTGCTGTGGATTGTGGCCTGTTGCTGTAAGGCTGAAGGTATGAGATGACTGCTGTGGATTGTGGCCTGTTGCTGTAAGGACGAAGGTATGAGATGACTGCTGTGGATTGTGGCTTGTAGTTGTGAGGCTGAAAGTATGAAATGACTGCTGTGGATTGTGGCTTGTTGTTGTGAGGCTGAAGGTATGAGATGACTGCTGTGGATTGTGGCCTTTTGCTGTAAGACTGAAGGTATGAGATGACTGCTGTGGATTGTGGCTTGTTGTTGTGAGGCTGAAGGTATGAGATGACTGCTGTGGATTGTGGCTTGTTGTTGTGAGGCTAAAGGTATGAGATGACTGCTGTGGATTGTGGCCTGCTGCTGTAAGGCTGAAGTTATGAGATGACTGCGGTGGATTGTGGCCTGCTGCTGTAAGGCTGAAGGTATGAGATGACTGCTGTGGATTGTGGCTTGTTGTTGTGAGGCTGAATGTATGAGATGACTGCTGTGGATTGTGGATTGTTGTTGTGAGGCTTAAGGTATGACATGACTGCTGTGGATTGTGGCCTGCTGCTGTAAGGCTGAAGGTATGAGATGACTGCTGTGGATTGTGGCTTGTTGTTGTGAGGCTGAAGGTATGAGATGACTGCTGTGGATTGTGGCTTGTTGTGAGGCTGAAGGTATGAGATGACTGCTGTGGATTGTGGCCTGTTGCTGTAAGGCTGAAGGTATGAGATGACTGCTGTGGATTGTGGCCTGCTGCTGTAAGGCTGAAGGTATGAGATGACTGCTGTGGATTGTGGCCTGCTGCTGTAAGGCTGAAGGTATGAGATGACTGCTGTGGATTGTGGCTTGTTGTTGTGAAGCTGAAGTTATGAGATGACTGCTGTGGATTGTGGCCTGCTGCTGTAAGGCTGAAGGTATGAGATGACTGCTGTGGATTGTGGCCTGCTGCTGTAAGGCTGAAGGTATGAGATGACTGCTGTGGATTGTGGCCTGCTGCTGTAAGGCTGAAGTTATGAGATGACTGCTGTGGATTGTGGCCTGTTGCTGTAAGGCTGAAGGTATGAGATGACTGCTGTGGATTGTGGCCTGCTGCTGTAAGGCTGAAGGTATGAGATGACTGCTGTGGATTGTGGCCTGTTGCTGTAAGGCTGAAGGTATGAGATGACTGCTGTAGATTGTGGCCTGCTGCTGTAAGGCTGAAATATGAGATGACTGCTGTGGATTGTGGCCTGTTGCTGTAAGGCTGAAAGTATGAGATGACTGCTGTGGATTGTGGCTTGTTGTTATGAGGCTGAAGGTATGAGATGACTGCTGCTGATTGTGGCTTGTAGTTGTGAGGCTGAAGGTATGAGATGACTGCTGTGGATTGTGGCCTGTTGCTGTAAGACTGAAGGTATGAGATGACTGCTGTGGATTGTGGCTTGTTGTTGTGAGGCTGAAGGTATGAGATGACTGCTGTGGATTGTGGCTTGTTGTTGTGAGGCTAAATGTATGAGATGACTGCTGTGGATTGTGGCCTGCTGCTGTAAGGCTGAAGGTATGAAATGACTGCTGTGGGTTGTGGCCTGCTGCTGTAAGGTTGAAGGTATGAGATGACTGCTGTGGATTGTGGCCTGCTGCTGTAAGGCTGAAGGCATGAGATGACTGCTGTGGATTGTGGCTTGTTGTTGTGAGGCTGAAGGTATGAGATGACTGCTGTGGATTGTGGATTGTTGTTGTGAGGCTGAAGGTATGAGATGACTGCTGTGGATTGTGGCCTGCTGCTGTAAGGCTGAAGGTATGAGATGACTGCTGTGGATTGTGGCCTGCTGCTGTAAGGCTGAAGGTATGAGATGACTGCTGTGGATTGTGGCCTGCTGCTGTAAGGCTGAAGGTATGAGATGACTGCTGTGGATTGTGGCCTGTTTCTGTAAGGCTGAAGGTATGAGATGACTGCTGTAGATTGTGGCCTGCTGCTGTAAGGCTGAAATATGAGATGACTGCTGTGGATTGTGGCCTGTTGCTGTAAGGCTGAAAGTATGAGAAGACTGCTGTGGATTGTGGCTTGTTGTTGTGAGGCTGAAGGTATGAGATGACTGCTGTGGATTGTGGCTTGTTGTTGTGAGGCTGAAGGTATGAGATGACTGCTGTGGATTGTGGCTTGTTGTTGTGAGGCTGAAGGTATGAGATGACTGCTGTGGATTGTGGCTTGTTGTTGTGAGGCTGAAGGTATGAGATGACTGCTGTGGATTGTAGCCTGTTGCTGTAAGACTGAAGGTATGAGATGACTGCTGTGGATTGTGGCTTGTTGTTGTGAGGCTGAAGGTATGAGATGACTGCTGTGGATTGTGGCTTGTTGTTGTGAGGCTAAATGTATGAGATGACTGCTGTGGATTGTGGCCTGCTGCTGTAAGGCTGAAGGTATGAAATGACTGCTGTGGGTTGTGGCCTGCTGCTGTAAGGCTGAAGGTATGAGATGACTGCTGTGGATTGTGGCCTGCTGCTGTAAGGCTGAAGGCATAAGATGACTGCTGTGGATTGTGGCTTGTTGTTGTGAGGCTGAAGGTATGAGATTACTGCTGTGGATTGTGGATTGTTGTTGTGAGGCTGAAGGTATGAGATGACTGCTGTGGATTGTGGCCTGCTGCTGTAAGGCTGAAGGTATGAGATGACTGCTGTGGATTGTGGCCTGCTGCTGTAAGGCTGAAGGTATGAGATGACTGCTGTGGATTGTGGCCTGCTGCTGTAAGGCTGAAGTTATGAGATGACTGCTGTGGATTGTGGCCTGTTGCTGTAAGGCTGAAGGTATGAGATGACTGCTGTGGATTGTGGCCTGCTGCTGTAAGGCTGAAGGTATGAGATGACTGCTGTGGATTGTGGCCTGTTGCTGTAAGGCTGAAGGTATGAGATGACTGCTGTAGATTGTGGCCTGCTGCTGTAAGGCTGAAATATGAGATGACTGCTGTGGATTGTGGCCTGTTGCTGTAAGGCTGAAAGTATGAGATGACTGCTGTGGATTGTGGCTTGTTGTTATGAGGCTGAAGGTATGAGATGACTGCTGCTGATTGTGGCTTGTAGTTGTGAGGCTGAAGGTATGAGATGACTGCTGTGGATTGTGGCCTGTTGCTGTAAGACTGAAGGTATGAGATGACTGCTGTGGATTGTGGCTTGTTGTTGTGAGGCTGAAGGTATGAGATGACTGCTGTGGATTGTGGCTTGTTGTTGTGAGGCTAAATGTATGAGATGACTGCTGTGGATTGTGGCCTGCTGCTGTAAGGCTGAAGGTATGAAATGACTGCTGTGGGTTGTGGCCTGCTGCTGTAAGGTTGAAGGTATGAGATGACTGCTGTGGATTGTGGCCTGCTGCTGTAAGGCTGAAGGCATGAGATGACTGCTGTGGATTGTGGCTTGTTGTTGTGAGGCTGAAGGTATGAGATGACTGCTGTGGATTGTGGATTGTTGTTGTGAGGCTGAAGGTATGAGATGACTGCTGTGGATTGTGGCCTGCTGCTCTAAGGCTGAAGGTATGAGATGACTGCTGTGGATTGTGGCCTGCTGCTGTAAGGCTGAAGGTATGAGATGACTGCTGTGGATTGTGGCCTGCTGCTGTAAGGCTGAAGGTATGAGATGACTGCTGTGGATTGTGGCTGGCTGCTGTAAGGCTGAAGGTATGAGATGACTGCTGTGGATTGTGGCCTGTTGCTGTAAGGCTGAAGGTATGAGATGACTGCTGTGGATTGTGGCTTTTTGTTGTGAGGCTGAAGGTATGAGATGACTGCTGTGGATTGTGGCCTGCTGCTGTAAGGCTGAAGGTATGAGATGACTGCTGTGGATTGTGGCCTGTTTCTGTAAGGCTGAAGGTATGAGATGACTGCTGTAGATTGTGGCCTGCTGCTGTAAGGCTGAAATATGAGATGACTGCTGTGGATTGTGGCCTGTTGCTGTAAGGCTGAAAGTATGAGAAGACTGCTGTGGATTGTGGCTTGTTGTTGTGAGGCTGAAGGTATGAGATGACTGCTGTGGATTGTGGCTTGTTGTTGTGAGGCTGAAGGTATGAGATGACTGCTGTGGATTGTGGCTTGTTATTGTGAGGCTGAAGGTATGAGATGACTGCTGTGGATTGTGGCTTGTTGTTGTGAGGCTGAAGGTATGAGATGACTGCTGTGGATTGTAGCCTGTTGCTGTAAGACTGAAGGTATGAGATGACTGCTGTGGATTGTGGCTTGTTGTTGTGAGGCTGAAGGTATGAGATGACTGCTGTGGATTGTGGCTTGTTGTTGTGAGGCTAAATGTATGAGATGACTGCTGTGGATTGTGGCCTGCTGCTGTAAGGCTGAAGGTATGAAATGACTGCTGTGGGTTGTGGCCTGCTGCTGTAAGGCTGAAGGTATGAGATGACTGCTGTGGATTGTGGCCTGCTGCTGTAAGGCTGAAGGCATAAGATGACTGCTGTGGATTGTGGCTTGTTGTTGTGAGGCTGAAGGTATGAGATTACTGCTGTGGATTGTGGATTGTTGTTGTGAGGCTGAAGGTATGAGATGACTGCTGTGGATTGTGGCCTGCTGCTGTAAGGCTGAAGGTATGAGATGACTGCTGTGGATTGTGGCCTGCTGCTGTAAGGCTGAAGGTATGAGATGACTGCTGTGGATTGTGGCCTGCTGCTGTAAGGCTGAAGGTATGAGATGACTGCTGTGGATTGTGGCCGGCTGCTGTAAGGCTGAAGGTATGAGATGACTGCTGTGGATTGTGGCCTGCTGCTGTAAGGCTGAAGGTATGAGATGACTGCTGTAGATTGTGGCCTGCTGCTGTAAGGCTGAAATATGAGATGACTGCTGTGGATTGTGGCCTGTTACTGTAAGGCTGAAGGTATGAGATGACTGCTGTGAATTGTGGCTTGTTGTTGTGAGGCTGAAGGTATGAGATGACTGATGTGGATTGTAGCTTGTTGTTGTGAGGCTGAAGGTATGAGATGACTGCTGTGGATTGTGGCTTGTTGTTGTGAGGCTGAAGTTATGAGATGAAAGCTGTGGATTGTGGCTTGTTGTTGTGAGGCTGAAGGTATGAGATGACTGCTGTGGATTGTGGCCTGTTGCTGTAAGACTGAAGGTATGAGATGACTGCTGTGGATTGTGGCATGTTGCTGTGTGGCTGAAGGTATGAGATGACTGCTGTGGATTGTGGCCTGTTGCTGTGTGGCTCAAGGTATGAGATGACTGCTGTGGATTGTGGCCTGTTGCTGTAAGGCTGAAGGCATGAGTTGACTGCTGTGGATTGTGGCCTGTTGCTGTGAGGCTGAAGGTATGAGATGACTGCAGTGGATTGTGGCCTGTTGCTGAGTGACTGAAGTTATGAGATGACTACTGTGGATTGTGGTTTGGTGCTGAGTGGCTGAAGGTATGAGATTACTGCTGTGGATTGTGGCCTGTTGCTGAGTGACTGAAGGTATGAGATGACTGCTGTGGATTGTGGCCTGTTGCTGTATGACTGAAGCTATAAGATGACTGCTCTGGAGTGTGGCCTGTTGCTGTAAGACTGAAGGTATGAGATGACTGCTGTGGATTGTGGCCTGTTGCTGTGTGGCTGAAGGTATGAGACCATTGCTGTGGATTGTGGCCTGTTGCTGTAAGGCTGAAGGTATGATATGACTACTGTGGATTGTGGCCTGTTGCTGTGTGGCTGAAGGCATGAGACAACTGCTGTGGATTGTGCCCTGTTGCTGTGTGGCTGAAGGTATGAGATGAGTGTTGTGGATTGTGGCCTGTTGCTGTGTGGCTGAAGGTATGAGATGACTGCTGTGGATTGTGGCCAGTTGCTGAGTGGCTGAAGGTATGAGATGACTGCTGTGGATTGTGGCCTGTTGCTGTGTTGCTGAAGGTATGAGATGACTGCTGTGGATTGTGGCCTGTTGCTGTGTGGCTGAAGGTATGAGCTGACTGCTGTGGATTGTGGCCTGTTGTTGTGAGGCTGACGGTATGAGATGACTGCTGTGGATTGTGGCTTGTTGTTGTGAGGCTGAAGGTATGAGATGACTGCTGTGGATTGTGGCCTGTTGCTGTAAGGCTGAAGGTATGAGATGACTGCTGTGGATTGTGGCCTGCTGCTGTAAGGCTGAAGGTATGAGATGACTACTGTGGATTGAGGCTTGTTGTTGTGAGGCTGAAGGTATGAGATGACTGCTGTTGACTGTGGCCTGTTGCTGTGAGGCTGAAACTTTGAGATGAGTGCTGTGGATTGTGGCCTGCTGCAGTAAGGCTGAAGGTATGAGATGACTGCTATGGATTGTGGCCTGTTGCTGTAAGACTGAAGCTATGAGATGACTGCTGTGGATTGTTGCCTGTTGCTGTAAGGCTGAAGGTATGAGATGACTGCTGTGGATTCTGGCCTGTTGCTGTAAGGCTGAAGGTATGAGATGACTGCTGTGGATTGTGGCCTGTTGCTATGTGGCTGAAGGTATGAGGTGACTGCTGTGGATTGTGGCATGTTGCTGTGTGGCTGAAGGTATGAGATGACTGCTGTGGATTGTGGCCTGTTGCTTCATGGCTCAAGGTATGAGATGACTGCTGTGGATTGTGGCCTGTTGTTGTGAGGCTGAAAATATGAGATGACTGCTGTGGATTGTGGCTTGTTGTTGTGAGGCTGAAGGTATGAGATGACTGCTGTGGATTGTGGCCTGATGCTGTAAGGCTGAAGGTATGAGATGACTGCTGTGGATTGTGGCTTGTTGTGAGGCTGAAGGTATGAGATGACTGCTGTGGATTGTGGCTTGTTGTTGTGAGGCTGAAGGTATGAGATGACTGCTGTGGATTGTGGCATGTTGTTGTGAGGTTGAAGGTATGAGATGACTGCTGTGGATTGTGGCATGTTGTTGTGAGGTTGAAGGTATGAGATGAATGCTGTGGATTGTGGCCTGTTGCTGTAAGGCTGAAGGTATGAGATGACTGCTGTGGATTGTGGCCTGCTGCTGTAAGGCTGAAGGTATGAGATGACTGCTGTGGATTGTGGCTTGTTGTTGTGAGGCTGAAGGTATGAGATGACTGCTGTGGATCGTGGCCTGCTGCTGTAAGGCTCAAGGAATGAGATGACCGCTGTGGATTGTGGCCTGCTGCTGTAAGGCTGAAGTTATGAGATGACTGCTGTGGATTGTGGCCTGTTGCTGTGAGGCTGAACGTATGAGATGACTGCTGTGGATTGTGGCTTGTTGTTGTGAGGCTGAAGGTATGAGATGACTGCTGTGGATTGTGGCCTGCTGCTGTAAGGCTGAAGGTATGAGATGACTGCTGTGGATTGTGGCCTGCTGCTGTAAGGCTGAACGTATGAGATGACTGCTGTAGATTGTGGCCTGCTGCTGTAAGGCTGAAATATGAGATGACTGCTGTGGATTGTGGCCTGTTACTGTAAGGCTGAAGGTATGAGATGACTGCTGTGAATTGTGGCTTGTTGTTGTGAGGCTGAAGGTATGAGATGACTGATGTGGATTGTGGCTTGTTGTTGTGAGGCTGAAGGTATGAGATGACTGCTGTGGATTGTGGCTTGTTGTTGTGGGGCTGAAGTTATGAGATGACTGCTGTGGATTGTGGATTGTTGTTGTGAGGCTGAAGTTATGAGATGACTGCTGTGGATTGTGGCCTGTTGCTGTGAGGCTGAAGGTATGAGATGACTGCAGTGGATTGTGGCCTGTTGCTGAGTGACTGAAGGTATGAGATGACTGCTGTGGATTGTGGTTTCGTGCTGAGTGGCTGAAGGTATGAGATTACTGCTGTGGATTGTGACCTGTTGCTGAGTGACTGAAGGTATGAGATGACTGCTGTGGATTGTGGCCTGTTGCTGTATGACTGAAGCTATAAGATGACTGCTCTGGAGTGTGGCCTGTTGCTGTAAGACTGAAGGTATGAGATGACTGCTGTGGATTGTGGCCTGTTGCTGTGTGGCTGAAGGTATGAGACCATTGCTGTGGTTTGTGGCCTGTTGCTGTAAGGCTGAAGGTATGATATGACTACTGTGGATTGTGGCCTGTTGCTGTGTGGCTGAAGGCATGAGACAACTGCTGTCGATTGTGCGCTGTTGCTGTGTGGCTGAAGGTATGAGATGAGTGTTGTGGATTGTGGCCTGTTGCTGTGTGGCTGAAGGTATGAGATGACTGCTGTGGATTGTGGCCAGTTGCTGAGTGGCTGAAGGTATGAGATGACTGCTGTGGATTGTGGCCTGTTGCTGTGTTGCTGAAGGTATGAGATGACTGCTGTGGATTGTGGCCTGTTGCTGTGTGGCTGAAGGTATGAGCTGACTGCTGTGGATTGTGGCCTGTTGTTGTGAGGCTGACGGTATGAGATGACTGCTGTGGATTGTGGCTTGTTGTTGTGAGGCTGAAGGTATGAGATGACTGCTGTGGATTGTGGCCTGTTGCTGTAAGGCTGAAGGTATGAGATGACTGCTGTGGATTGTGGCCTGCTGCTGTAAGGCTGAAGGTATGAGATGACTGCTGTGGATTGAGGCTTGTTGTTGTGAGGCTGAAGGTATGAGATGACTGCTGTGGATTGTGGCTTGTTGTTGTGAGGCTGAAGGTATGAGATGATTGCTGTGGATTGTGGCTTGTTGTCGTGAGGCTGAAGGTATGAGATGACTGCTGTGGATTGTGGCCTGTTGCTGTAAGGCTGAAGGTAGGAGATGACTGCTGTGGATTGTGGCTTGTTGCTGTAAGACTGAAGCTATGAGATGACTGCTGTGGATTGTGGCCTGTTGCTGTAAGACTGAAGCTATGAGATGACTGCTGTGGATTGTTGCCTGTTGCTGTAAGGCTGAAGGTATGAGATGACTGCTGTGGATTCTAGCCTGTTGCTGTAAGGCTGAAGGTATGAGAAGACTCTGTGGATTGTGGCCTGTTGCTGTGTGGCTGAAGGTATGAGATGACTGCTGTGGATTGTGGCATGTTGCTGTGTGGCTGAAGGTATGAGATGACTGCTGTGGATTGTGGCCTGTTGCTTAGTGGCTCAAGGTATGAGATGACTGCTGTGGATTGTGGCCTGCTGTTGTGAGGCTGAAAATATGAGATGACTGCTGTGGATTGTGGCTTGTTGTTGTGAGGCTGAAGGTATGAGATGACTGCTGTAGATTGTGGCCTTTGCCATAAGGCTGAAAGTATGAGATGACTGCTGTGGATTGTGGCTTGTAGTTGTGAGGCTGAAGGTATGAGATGACTGCTGTGGATTGTGGCTTGTTGTTGTGAGGCTGAAGGTATGAGATGACTGCTGTGCATTGTGGCTTGTTGTTGTGAGGTTGAAGGTATGAGATGAATGCTGTGGATTGTGGCCTGTTGCTGTAAGGCTGAAGGTATGAGATGACTGCTGTGGATTGTGGCCTGCTGCTGTAAGGCTGAAGGTATGAGATGACTGCTGTGGATTGTGGCCTGCTGTTGTAAGACTGAAGGTATGAGATGACTGCTGTGGATTGTGGCCTGCTGCTGTAAGGCTGAAGGTATGAGATGACTGCTGTGGATTGTGGCTTGTTGTTGTGAGGCTGAAGGTATGAGATGACTGCTGTGGATAGTGGCTTGTTGTCGTGAGGCTGAAGGTATGAGATGACTGCTGTGGATCGTGGCCTGCTGCTGTAAGGCTGAAGGTATGAGATGACCGCTGTGGATTGTGGCCTGCTGCTATAAGGCTGAAGTTATGAGATGACTGCTGTGGATTGTTGCCTGTTGCTGTGTGGCTGAATGTATGAGATGACTGCTGTGGATTGTGGCATGTTGCTGTGTGGCTGAAGGTATGAGATGACTGCTGTGGATTGTGGCCTGTTGCTTAGTGGCTCAAGGTATGAGATGACTGCTGTGGATTGTGGCCTGCTGTTGTGAGGCTGAAAATATGAGATGACTGCTGTGGATTGTGGCTTGTTGTTGTGAGGCTGAAGGTATGAGATGACTGCTGTGGATTGTGGCTTGTTGCTGTGAGGCTGAAGGTATGAGATGACTGCTGTGGATTGTGGCTTGTTGTTGTGAGGCTGAAGGTATGAGATGACTGCTGTGGATTGTGGCCTGCTGCTGTAAGGCTGAAGGTATGAGATGACTGCTGTGGATTGTGGCCTGCTGCTGTAAGGCTGAAGGTATGAGATGACTGCTGTAGATTGTGGCCTGCTGCTGTAAGGCTGAAATATGAGATGACTGCTGTGGATTGTGGCCTGTTACTGTAAGGCTGAACGTATGAGATGACTGCTGTGGATTGTGGCTTGTTGTTGTGAGGCTGAAGGTATGAGATGACTGATGTGGATTGTGGCTTGTTGTTGTGAGGCTGAAGGTATGAGATGACTGCTGTGGATTGTGGCTTGTTGTTGTGAGGCTGAAGGTATGAGATGAAAGCTGTTGATTGTGGCTTGTTGTTGTGAGGCTGAAGGTATGAGATGACTGCTGTGGATTTTGGCCTGTTGCTGTAAGACTGAAGGTATGAGATGACTACTGTGGATTGTGGCCTGTTGCTGTGTGGCTCAAGGTATGAGATGACTGCTGTGAATTGTGGCCTGTTGCTGAGTGACTGAAGGTATGAGATGACTGCTGTGGATTGTGGCCTGTTGCTGTAAGGCTGAAGGCATGAGATGACTGCTGTGGATTGTGGCCTGTTGCTGTGAGGCTGAAGGTATGAGATGACTGCAGTGGATTGTGGCCTGTTGCTGAGTGACTGAAGGTATGAGATGACTGGTGTGGATTGTGGTTTGGTGCTGAGTGGCTGAAGGTATGAGATTACTGTTGTGGATTGTGGCCTGCTGCTGTATGACTGAAGCTATAAGATGACTGCTCTGGAATATGGCCTGTTGCTGTAAGACTGAAGGTATGAGATGACTGCTGTGGATTGTGGCCTGTTGCTGTGTGGCTGAAGGTATGAGATCATTGCTGTGGATTGTGGCCTGTTGCTGTAAGGCTGAAGGTATGATATGACTACTGTGGATTGTGGCCTGTTGCTGTGTGGCTGAAGGCATGAGACAACTGCTGTGGATTGTGGCCTGTTGCTGTAAGGCTGAAGGTATGATATGACTACTGTGGATTGTGGCCTGTTGCTGTGTGGCTGAAGGTATGAGATGACTGCTGTGGATTGTGGCCAGTTGCTGTGTGGCTGAAGGTATGAGATGACTGCTGTGGATTGTGGCCTGTTGCTGTGTTGCTGAAGGTATGAGATGACTGCTGTGGATTGTGGCCTGTTGCTGTGTGGCTGAAGGTATGAGCTGACTGCTGTGGATTGTGGCCTGTTGTTGTGAGGCTGAAGGTATGAGATGACTGCTGTGGATTGTGGCTTGTTGTTGTGAGGCTGAAGGTATGAGATGATTGCTGTGGATTGTGGCCTGTTGCAGTAAGGCTGAAGGTATGAGATGACTGCTGTGGATTGTGGCCTGCTGCTGTAGGCTGAAGGTATGAGATGACTGCTGTGGATTGAGGCTTGTTGTTGTGAGGCTGAAGGTATGAGATGAGTGCTGTGGATTGTGGCTTGTTGTCGTGAGGCTGAAGGTATGAGATGACTGCTGTGGATTGTGGCCTGTTGCTGTAAGGCTGAAGGTATGAGATGACTGCTGTGGATTGTGGCCTGCTGCTGTAAGGCTGAAGGTATGAGATGACTGCTGTGGATTGTGGCCTGCTGCTGTAAGGCTGAAGGTATGAGATGACTGCTGTGGATTGTGGCCTGTTGCTGTAAGGCTGAAGGTATGAGATGACTGCTGTGGATTGTGGCCTGTTGCTGTAAGGCTGAAGTTATGAGATGACTGCTGTGGATTGTGGCCTGCTGCTGTAAGGCTGAAGGTATGAAATGACTGCTGTGGATTGTGGCTTGTTGTTGTGAGGCTGAATGTATGAGATGACTGCTGTGGATGGTGGCCTGCTGCAGTAAGGCTGAAGGTATGAGATGACTGCTGTGGATTGTGGCATGTTGCTGTAAGGCTGATGGTATGAGATGACTGCTGTGGATTGTGGCCTGTTGCTGTAAGACTGAAGGTATGAGATGACTGCTGCGGATTGTAGCCTGCTGCTGTAAGGCTGAAGGTATGAGATAACTGCTGTCGATTGTGGCCTGATGCTGTAAGCCTGAAGGTATGAGATCACTGCTGTGGATTGTGGCCTGTTGCTGTGAGGCTGAAACTATGAGATGACTGCTGTGCATTGTGGCCTGTTGCTGTAAGGCTGAAGGTAGGAGATGACTGTTGTGGATTGTGGCCTGTTGCTGAGTGGCTGAAGGTATGAGATGACTGCTGTGGATTGTGGCCTGTTGCTGTAAGACTGAAGCTATGAGATGACTGCTGTGGATTGTTGCCTGTTGCTGTAAGGCGGAAGCTATGAGATGAATGCTGTGGATTGTGGCCTGTTGCTGTGTGGCTGAAGGTATGAGCTAACTGCTGTGGATTGTGGCCTGTTGCTGTAAGCCTGAAGATATGAGATGACGGCTCTGGATTGTGGCCTGTTGCTGTAAGGCTGAAGGTATGAGATGACTGCTGTGGATTGTGGCATGTTGCTGTGTGGCTGAAGGTATGAGATGACTGCTGTGGATTGTGGCCTGTTGCTTAGTGGCTCAAGGTATGAGATGACTGATGTGGATTGTTGCCTGTTGTTGTGAGGCTGAAAATATGAGATGACTGCTGTGGATTGTGGCTTGTTGTTGTGAGGCTGAAGGTATCAGATGACTGCTGTGGATTGTGGATTGTTGTTGTGAGGCTGAAGGTATGAGATGACTGCTGTGGATTGTGGGCGGCTGATGTAAGACTGAAGGCATGAGATGACTGCTGTGGATTGTGGCCTGTTGCTGTAAGGCTGAAGGTATGAGATGTCTGCTGTGGATAGTGGCCTGCTGCTGTAAGGCTGAAGGTATGAGATGACTGCTGTGGATTGTGGCCTGTTGTTGTGAGGCTGAAGGTGTGAGATGACTGCTGTGGATTGTGGCTTGTTGTTGTGAGGCTGAAGGTATGAGATGACTGCTGTGGATTGTGGCTTGTTGTTGTGAGGCTGAAGGTATGAGATGACTGCTGTGGATTGTGGCTTGTTGTTGTGAGGCTGAAGGTTTGAGATGACTGCTGTGGATTGTGGCCTGCTGCTGTAAGGCTGAAGGTATGAGATGACTGCTGTGGATTGTGGCCTGTTGCTGTGTGGCTGAAGGTATGAGCTGACTGCTGTGGATTGTGGCCTGTTGTTGTGAGGCTGACTGTATGAGATGACTGCTGTGGATTGTGGCTTGTTGTTGTGAGGCTGAAGGTATGAGATGACTGCTGTGGATTGTGGCCTGTTGTTGTGAGGCTGAAGGTGTGAGATGACTGCTGTGGATTGTGGCTTGTTGTTGTGAGGCTGAAGGTATGAGATGACTGCTGTGGATTGTGGCTTGTTGTTGTGAGGCTGAAGGTATGAGATGACTGCTGTGGATTGTGGCTTGTTGTTGTGAGGCTGAAGGTTTGAGATGACTGCTGTGGATTGTGGCCTGCTGCTGTAAGGCTGAAGGTATGAGATGACTGCTGTGGATTGTGGCCTGCTGCTGTAAGGCTGAAGGTATGAGATGACTGCTGTGGATTGAGGCTTGTTGTTGTGAGGCTGAAGGTATGAGATGACTGCTGTGGATTGTGGCTTGTTGTCGTGAGGCTGAAGGTATGAGATGACTGCTGTGGATTTTGGCCTGTTGCTGTAAGACTGAAGGTATGAGATGACTGCTGTGGATTGTGGCATGTTGCTGTGTGGCTGAAGGTATGAGATGACTACTGTGGATTGTGGCCTGTTGCTGTGTGGCTGAAGGTATGAGATGACTGCTGTGAATTGTGGCCTGTTGCTGAGTGACTGAAGGTATGAGATGACTGCTGTGGATTGTGGCCTGTTGCTGTAAGGCTGAAGGCATGAGATGACTGCTGTGGATTGTGGCCTGTTGCTGTGAGGCTGAAGGTATGAGATGACTGCTGTGGATTGTGGCCTGCTGCTGTAAGGCTGAAGGTATGAGATGACTGCTGTAGATTGTGGCCTGCTGCTGTAAGGCTGAAATATGAGATGACTGCTGTGGATTGTGGCTTGTTGTTGTGAGGCTGAAGGTATGAGATGACTGATGTGGATTGTGGCTTGTTGTTGTGAGGCTGAAGGTATGAGAAGACTGCTGTGGATTGTGGCTTGTTGTTGTGAGGCTGAAGGTATGAGATGACTGCTGTGGATTGTGGCTTGTTGTTGTGAGGCTGAAGGTATGAGATGAAAGCTGTTGATTGTGGCTTGTTGTTGTGAGACTGAAGGTATGAGATGACTGCTGTGGATTTTGGCCTGTTGCTGTAAGACTGAAGGTATGAGATGACTGCTGTGGATTGTGGCATGTTGCTGTGTGGCTGAAGGTATGAGATGACTACTGTCGATTGTGGCCTGTTGCTGTGTGGCTCAAGGTATGAGATGACTGCTGTGAATTGTGGCCTGTTGCTGAGTGACTGAAGGTATGAGATGACTGCTGTGGATTGTGGCCTGTTGCTGTAAGGCTGAAGGCATGAGATGACTGCTGTGGATTGTGGCCTGTTGCTGTGAGGCTGAAGGTATGAGATGACTGCAGTGGATTGTGGTTTGGTGCTGAGTGGCTGAAGGTATGAGATTACTGCTGTGGATTGTGGACTGTTGCTGAGTGACTGAAGGTATGAGATGACTGCTGTGGATTGTGGCCTGTTGCTGTGTGGCTGAAGGTATGATATGACTACTGTGGATTGTGGCCTGTTGCTGTGTGGCTGAAGGCATGAGACAACTGCTGTGGATTGTGGCCTGTTGCTGTAAGGCTGAAGGTATGAAATGACTGCTGTGGATTGTGGCCTGTTGCTGTGTGGCTGAAGGTATGAGACAACTGCTGTGGATTGTGGCCTGTTGCTGTAAGGCTGAAGGTATGATATGACTACTGTGGATTGTGGCCTGTTGCTGTGTGGCTGAAGGCATGAGACAACTGCTGTGGATTGTGGCCTGTTGCTGTAAGGCTGAAGGTATGAAATGACTGCTGTGGATTGTGGCCTGTTGCAGTAAGGCTGAAGGTATGAGATGACTGCTGTGGATTGTGGCCAGTTGCTGTGTGGCTGAAGATATGAGATGACTGCTGTGGATTGTGGCATGTTGCTATGTGGCTGAAGGTATGAGCTGACTGCTGTGGATTGTGGCCTGTTGTTGTGAGGCTGAAGTTATGAGATGACTGCTGTGGATTGTGGCTTGTTGTTGTGAGGCTGAAGGTATGAGATGATTGCTGTGGATTGTGGCCTGTTGCAGTAAGGCTGAAGGTATGAGATGACTGCTGTGGATTGTGGCCTGCTGCTGTAAGGCTGAAGGTATGAGATGACTGCTGTGGATTGAGGCTTGTTGTCGTGAGGCTGAAGGTATGAGATGACTGCTGTGGATTGTGGCTTGTTGTCGTGAGGCTGAAGGTATGAGATGACTGCTGTGGATTGTGGCCTGTTGTTGTGAGGCTGAAGGTATGAGATGATTGCTGTGGATTGTGGCCTGTTGCAGTAAGGCTGAAGGTATGAGATGACTGCTGTGGATTGTGGCCTGCTGCTGTAAGGCTGAAGGTATGAGATGACTGCTGTGGATTGAGGCTTGTTGTCGTGAGGCTGAAGGTATGAGATGACTGCTGTGGATTGTGGCTTGTTGTCGTGAGGCTGAAGGTATGAGATGACTGCTGTGGATTGTGGCCTGCTGTTGTAAGGCTGAAGGTATGAGATGACTGCTGTGGATTGTGGCCTGCTGCTGTAAGGCTGAAGGTATGAGATGACTGCTGTGGATTGAGGCTTGTTGTTGTGAGGCTGAAGGTATGAGATGACTGCTGTGGATTGTGGCTTGTTGTCGTGAGGCTGAAGGTATGAGATGACTGCTGTGGATTGTGGCCTGTTGCTGTAAGGCTGAAGGTATGAGATGACTGCTGTGGATTGTGGCCTGCTGCTGTAAGGCTGAAGGTATGAGATGACTGCTGTGGATTGTGGCCTGCTGCTGTAAGGCTGAAGGTATGAGATGACTGCTGTGGATTGTGGCCTGCTGCTGTAAGGCTGAAGGTATGAGATGACTGCTGTGGATTGTGGCCTGCTGCTGTAAGGCTGAAGGTATGAGATGACTGCTGTGGATTGTGGCCTGCTGTTGTAAGGCTGAAGGTATGAGATGACTGCTGTGGATTGTGGCCTGTTGTTGTTAGGCTGAAGGTATGAGATGACTGCTGTGGATTGTGGCTTGTTGTCGTGAGGCTGAAGGTATGAGATGACTGCTGTGGATTGTGGCCTGTTGCTGTAAGGCTGAAGGTATGAGATGACTGCTGTGGATTGTGGCCTGCTGCTGTAAGGCTGAAGGTATGAGATGACTGCTGTGGATTGTGGCTTGTTGTTGTGAGGCTGAATGTATGAGATGACTGCTCTGGATGGTGGCCTGCTGCAGTAAGGCTGAAGGTATGAGATGACTGCTGTGGATTGTGGCATGTTGCTGTAAGGCTGATGGTATGAGATTACTGCTGTGGATTGTGGCCTGTTGCTGTAAGACTGAAGGTATGAGATGACTGCTGTGGATTGTAGCCTGCTGCTGTAAGGCTGAAGGTATGAGATAACTGCTGTGGATTGTGGCCTGCTGCTGTAAGCCTGAAGGTATGAGATCACTGCTGTGGATTGTGGCCTGTTGCTGTGAGGCTGAAACTATGAGATGACTGCTGTGCATTGTGGCCTGTTGCTGTAAGGCTGAAGGTAGGAGATGACTGCTGTGGATTGTGGCCTGTTGCTGAGTGGCTGAAGGTATGAGATGACTGCTGTGGATTGTGGCCTGTTGCTGTAAGACTGAAGCTATGAGATGACTGCTGTGGATTGTTGCCTGTTGCTGTAAGGCGGAAGCTATGAGATGAATGCTGTGGATTGTGGCCTGTTGCTGTGTGGCTGAAGGTATGAGCTAACTGCTGTGGATTGTGGCCTGTTGCTGTAAGCCTGAAGATATGAGATGACGGCTCTGGATTGTGGCCTGTTGCTGTAAAGCTGAAGGTATGAGATGACTGCTGTGGATTGTGGCATGTTGCTGTGTTGCTGAAGGTATGAGATGACTGCTGTGGATTGTGGCCTGTTGCTTAGTGGCTCAAGGTATGAGATGACTGATGTGGATTGTTGCCTGTTGTTGTGAGGCTGAAAATATGAGATGACTGCTGTGGATTGTGGCTTGTTGTTGTGAGGCTGAAGGTATCAGATGACTGCTGTGGATTGTGGATTGTTGTTGTGAGGCTGAAGGTATGAGATGACTGCTGTGGATTGTGGGCGGCTGCTGTAAGACTGAAGGTATGAGATGACTGCTGTGGATTGTGGCCTGTTGCTGTAAGGCTGAAGGTATGAGATGTCTGCTGTGGATAGTGGCCTGCTGCTGTAAGGCTGAAGGTATGAGATGACTGCTGTGGATTGTGGCCTGTTGTTGTGAGGCTGAAGGTGTGAGATGACTGCTGTGGATTGTGGCTTGTTGTTGTGAGGCTGAAGGTATGAGAAGACTGCTGTGGATTGTGGCTTGTTGTTGTGAGGCTGAAGGTATGAGATGACTGCTGTGGATTGTGGCTTGTTGTTGTGAGGCTGAAGGTTTGAGATGACTGCTGTGGATTGTGGCCTGCTGCTGTAAGGCTGAAGGTATGAGATGACTGCTGTGTATTGTGGCCTGTTGCTTGAAGGTAGGTGATGACTGCTGTGGTTTGTGGCCGGCTGCTGTAAGGCTGAAGGTATGAGATGACTGCTGTGGATTGTGGCCTACTGCTTTAAGGCTGAAGGTAGGAGATGTCTGCTGTGGATTGTGGCTTGTTGCTGTAAGACTGAAGCTATGAGATGACTGCTGTGGATTGTAGCCTGTTGCTGTAAGTCTGAAGGTATGAGATGACTGCTGTGGATTGTGGCATGTTGCTGTAAGGCTGAAGGTATGAGATGACTGCTGTGGATTGTGGCCTGTTGCTGTAAGACTGAAGGTATGAGATGACTGCTGTGGATTGTAGCCTGCTGCTGTAAGGCTGAAGGTATGAGATAACTGCTGTGGATTGTGGCCTGTTGCTGTAAGGCTGAAGGTATGAGATGACTGCTGTGGACTGTTGCCTGTTGCTGTGAGGCTGAAACTATGAGATGAGTGCTGTGGATTGTGGTCTGTTGCTGTAAGGCTGAAGGTAGGAGATGACTGCTGTGGATTGAGGCTTGTTGCTGTAAGACTGAAGCTATGAGATGACTGCTGTGGATTGTTGGCTGTTGCTGTAAGGCTGAAGGAAGGAGATGACTGCTGTGGATTGAGGCTTGTTGCTGTAAGGCTGAAGGTATGAGATGACTGCTGTGGACTCTGGCCTGTTGCTGTAAGGCTGAAGGTATGAGATAACTCTGTGGATTGTGGCCTGTTGCTGTGTGGCTGAAGGTATGAGATGACGGCTGTGGATTGTTGCATGTTGCTGTGTGGCTGAAGGTATGAGATGACTGCTATGGATTGTGGCCTGTTGCTTAGTGGCTCAAGGTATGAAATGACTGCTGTGTATTGTGGCCTTTTGTTGTGAGGCTGAAAATATGAGATGACTGCTGTGGATTGTGGCTTGTTGTTGTGAGGCTGAAGGTATGAGATGACTGCTGTGGATTGTGGCCTGTTGCTGTAAGGCTGAAGGTATGAGATGACTGCTGTGGATTGTGGCTTGTTGTTGTGAGGTTGAAGGTATGAGATGACTGCTGTGGATTGTGGCCTGTTGCTGTAAGGCTGAAGGTATGAGATGACTGCTGTGGATTGTGGCCTGCTGCTGTAAGGCTGAAGGTATGACATGACTGCTGTGGATTGTGGCCTGCTGCTGTAAGACTGAAGGTATGAGATGACCGCTGTGGATTGTGGCTTGTTGTTGTGAGGCTGAAGGTATGAGATGAATGCTGTGGATTGTGGCTTGTTGTTGTGAGGCTGAAGGTATGAGATGACTGCTGTGGATTGTGGCCTGTTGCTCTAAGACTGAAGGTATGAGATCACTGCTGTGGATTGTGGCCTGTTGCTGTAAGGCTGAAGGTATGAAATGACTGCTGTGGACTGTGGCCTGTTGCTGTGAGGCTGAAACTATAAGATGACTGCTGTGGATTGTGGCCTGTTGCTGTAAGGCTGAAGGTAGGAGATGACTGCTGTGGATTGTGGCCTGTTGCTGTAAGACTGAAGCTATGAGATGACTGCTGTGGATTGTGGCCTGTTGCTGTAAGATTGAAGCTATGAGATGACTGCTGTGGATTGTTGCCTCTTGCTGTAAGGCGGAAGCTATGAGATGCATGCTGTGGACTGTGGCCTGTTGCTGTGTGGCTGAAGGTATGAGCTAAGTGCTGTGGATTGTGGCCTGTTGCTGTAAGCCTGAAGATATGAGATGACGGCTCTGGATTGTCGCTTGTTGCTGTAAGGCTGAAGGGATGAGATTACTTTGTGGATTGTGGCCTGTTGCTGTGTGGCTGAAGGTATGAGATGACTGCTGTGGATTGTGGCATGTTGCTGTGTGGCTGAAGGTATGAGATGACTGCTGTGGATTGTGGCCTGTTGCTTAGTGGCTCAAGGTATGAGATGACTGATGTCGATTGTGGCCTGTTGTTGTGAGGCTGAAAATATGAGATGACTGCTGTGGATTGTGGCTTGTTGTTGTGAGGCTGAAGGTATGAGATGACTGCTGTGGATTGTGGATTGTTGTTGTGAGGCTGAAGGTATGAGATGACTGCTGTGGATTGTGGCCTGCTGCTGTAAGGCTGAAGGTATGAGATGACTGCTGTGGATTGTGGCCTGCTGCTGTAAGGCTGAAGGTATGAGATGACTGCTGTGGATTGTGGCCTGCTGCTGTAAGGCTGAAGGTATGAGATGACTGCTGTGGATTGTGGCCGGCTGCTGTAAGGCTGAAGGTATGAGATGACTGCTGTGGATTGTGGCCTGTTCCTGTAAGGCTGAAGGTATGAGATGTCTGCTGTGGATAATGGCCTGCTGCTGTAAGGCTGAAGTATGAGATGACTGCTGTGGATTGTGGCCTGTTGTTGTGAGGCTGAAGGTATGAGATGACTGCTGTGGATTGTGGCTTGTTGTTGTGAGGCTGAAGGAATGAGATTACTGCTGTGGATTGTGGCTTGTTGTTGTGAGGCTGAAGGTATGAGATGACTGCTGTGTATTGTGGCTTGTTGTTGTGAGGTTGAAGGTTTGAGATGACTGCTGTGGATTGTGGCCTGCTGCTGTAAGGCTGAAGGTATGAGATGACTGCTGTGTATTGTGGCCTGTTGCTTGAAGGTAGGTGATGACTGCTGTGGATTGTGGCCTGCTGCTGTAAGGCTGAAGGTATGAGATGACTGCTGTGGACTGTGGCCTACTGCTGTAAGGCTGAAGGTAGGAGATGTCTGCTGTGGATTGTGGCCGGTTGCTGTAAGGCTGAAGGTATGAGATGACTGCTGTGGACTGTGGCCTACTGCTGTAAGGCTGAAGGTATGAGATGACTGCTGTGGATTGTGGCCTGTTACTTGAAGGTAGGAGATGACTGCTGTGGATTGTGGCCTGTTGCTGTAAGGCTGAAGGTATGAGAAGACTGCTGTGGATTGTGGCCTGTTGCTGTAAGACTGAAGGTATGAGATGACTGCTGTGGATTGTAGCCTGCTGTTGTAAGGCTGAAGGTATGAGATAACTGCTGTGGATTGTGGCCTGCTGTTGTAAGGCTGAAGGTATGAGATCACTGCTGTGGATTGTGGCCTGTTGCTGGAAGGCTGAAGGTATAAGATGACTGCTGTGGACTGTGGCCTGTTGCTGTGAGGCTGAAACTATGAGATGAGTGCTGTGGATTGTGGCCTGTTGCTGTAAGGCTGAAGGAAGGAGATGACTGCTGTGGATTGAGGCTTGTTGCTGTAAGACTGAAGGTATGAGATGACTGCTGTGGATTGTGGCCTGTTGCTGTAAGGCTGAAGGTATGAGATGACTGCTGTGGATTGTGGCATGTTGCTGTAAGACTGAAGGTATGAGATGACTGCTGTGGACTGTGGCCTACTGCTGTAAGGCTGAAGGTAGGAGATGTCTGCTGTGGATTGTGGCCGGTTGCTGTAAGGCTGAAGGTATGAGATGACTGCTGTGGACTGTGGCCTACTGCTGTAAGGCTGAAGGTATGAGATGACTGCTGTGGATTGTGGCCTGTTACTTGAAGGTAGGAGATGACTGCTGTGGATTGTGGCCTGTTGCTGTAAGGCTGAAGGTATGAGAAGACTGCTGTGGATTGTGGCCTGTTGCTGTAAGACTGAAGGTATGAGATGACTGCTGTGGATTGTGGCCTGTTGTTGTGAGGCTGAAAATATGAGATGACTGCTGTGGATTGTGGCTTGTTGTTGTGAGGCTGAAGGTATGAGACGACTGCTGTGGATTGTGGCCTGTTGCTGTAAGGCTGAAGGTATGAGATGACTGCTGTGGATTGTGGCTTGTTGTTGTGAGGCTGAAGGTATGAGATGACTGCTGTGGATTGTGGCTTGTTGTTGTGAGGCTGAAGGTATGAGATGACTGCTGTGGATTGTGGCTTGTTGTGAGGTTGAAGGTATGAGATGACTGCTGTGGATTGTGGCCTGTTGCTGTAAGGCTGAAGGTATGAGATGACTGCTGTGGATTGTGGCCTGCTGCTGTAAGGCTGAAGGTATGAGATGACTGCTGTGGATTGTGGCCTGCTGCTGTAAGGCTGAAGGTATGAGATGACTGCTGTGGATTGTGGCTTGTTGTTGTGAGGCTAAAGGTATGAGATGACTGCTGTGGATTGTGGCCTGCTGCTGTAAGGCTGAAGGTATGAGATGACCGCTGTGGATTGTGGCTTGTTGTGAGGCTGAATGTATGAGATGACTGCCGTGGATTGTGGCTTGTTGTGAGGCTGAATGTATGAGATGACTGCTGTGGATTGTGGCTTGTTGTGAGGTTGAAGGTATGAGATGACTGCTGTGGATTGTGGCCTGTTGCTGTAAGGCTGAAGGTATGAGAAGACTGCTGTGGATTGTGGCCTGTTGCTGTAAGACTGAAGGTATGAGATGACTGCTGTGGATTGTGGCCTGTTGTTGTGAGGCTGAAAATATGAGATGACTGCTGTGGATTGTGGCTTGTTGTTGTGAGGCTGAAGGTATGAGACGACTGCTGTGGATTGTGGCCTGTTGCTGTAAGGCTGAAGGTATGAGATGACTGCTGTGGATTGTGGCTTGTTGTTGTGAGGCTGAAGGTATGAGATGACTGCTGTGGATTGTGGCTTGTTGTTGTGAGGCTGAAGGTATGAGATGACTGCTGTGGATTGTGGCTTGTTGTGAGGTTGAAGGTATGAGATGACTGCTGTGGATTGTGGCCTGTTGCTGTAAGGCTGAAGGTATGAGATGACTGCTGTGGATTGTGGCCTGCTGCTGTAAGGCTGAAGGTATGAGATGACTGCTGTGGATTGTGGCCTGCTGCTGTAAGGCTGAAGGTATGAGATGACTGCTGTGGATTGTGGCTTGTTGTTGTGAGGCTAAAGGTATGAGATGACTGCTGTGGATTGTGGCCTGCTGCTGTAAGGCTGAAGGTATGAGATGACTGCTGTGGATTGTGGCCTGCTGCTGTAAGGCTGAAGGTATGAGATGACCGCTGTGGATTGTGGCTTGTTGTGAGGCTGAATGTATGAGATGACTGCCGTGGATTGTGGCTTGTTGTGAGGCTGAATGTATGAGATGACTGCTGTGGATTGTGGCCTACTGCTGTAAGGCTGAAGGTAGGAGATGTCTGCTGTTGGATTGTGGCCGGTTGCTGTAAGGCTGAAGGTATGAGATGACTGCTGTGGATTGTGGCCTGTTGTTGTGAGGCTGAAGGTATGAGATGACTGCTGTGGATTGTGGCTTGTTGTTGTGAGGCTGAAGGAATGAGATTACTGCTGTGGATTGTGGCTTGTTGTTGTGAGGCTGAAGGTATGAGATGACTGCTGTGTATTGTGGCTTGTTGTTGTGAGGTTGAAGGTTTGAGATGACTGCTGTGGATTGTGGCCTGCTGCTGTAAGGCTGAAGGTATGAGATGACTGCTGTGTATTGTGGCCTGTTGCTTGAAGGTAGGTGATGACTGCTGTGGATTGTGGCCTGCTGCTGTAAGGCTGAAGGTATGAGATGACTGCTGTGGACTGTGGCCTACTGCTGTAAGGCTGAAGGTAGGAGATGTCTGCTGTGGATTGTGGCCGGTTGCTGTAAGGCTGAAGGTATGAGATGACTGCTGTGGACTGTGGCCTACTGCTGTAAGGCTGAAGGTATGAGATGACTGCTGTGGATTGTGGCCTGTTACTTGAAGGTAGGAGATGACTGCTGTGGATTGTGGCCTGTTGCTGTAAGGCTGAAGGTATGAGAAGACTGCTGTGGATTGTGGCCTGTTGCTGTAAGACTGAAGGTATGAGATGACTGCTGTGGATTGTAGCCTGCTGTTGTAAGGCTGAAGGTATGAGATAACTGCTGTGGATTGTGGCCTGCTGTTGTAAGGCTGAAGGTATGAGATCACTGCTGTGGATTGTGGCCTGTTGCTGGAAGGCTGAAGGTATAAGATGACTGCTGTGGACTGTGGCCTGTTGCTGTGAGGCTGAAACTATGAGATGAGTGCTGTGGATTGTGGCCTGTTGCTGTAAGGCTGAAGGAAGGAGATGACTGCTGTGGATTGAGGCTTGTTGCTGTAAGACTGAAGGTATGAGATGACTGCTGTGGATTGTGGCCTGTTGCTGTAAGGCTGAAGGTATGAGATGACTGCTGTGGATTGTGGCATGTTGCTGTAAGACTGAAGGTATGAGATGACTGCTGTGGACTGTGGCCTACTGCTGTAAGGCTGAAGGTAGGAGATGTCTGCTGTGGATTGTGGCCGGTTGCTGTAAGGCTGAAGGTATGAGATGACTGCTGTGGACTGTGGCCTACTGCTGTAAGGCTGAAGGTATGAGATGACTGCTGTGGATTGTGGCCTGTTACTTGAAGGTAGGAGATGACTGCTGTGGATTGTGGCCTGTTGCTGTAAGGCTGAAGGTATGAGAAGACTGCTGTGGATTGTGGCCTGTTGCTGTAAGACTGAAGGTATGAGATGACTGCTGTGGATTGTGGCCTGTTGTTGTGAGGCTGAAAATATGAGATGACTGCTGTGGATTGTGGCTTGTTGTTGTGAGGCTGAAGGTATGAGACGACTGCTGTGGATTGTGGCCTGTTGCTGTAAGGCTGAAGGTATGAGATGACTGCTGTGGATTGTGGCTTGTTGTTGTGAGGCTGAAGGTATGAGATGACTGCTGTGGATTGTGGCTTGTTGTTGTGAGGCTGAAGGTATGAGATGACTGCTGTGGATTGTGGCTTGTTGTGAGGTTGAAGGTATGAGATGACTGCTGTGGATTGTGGCCTGTTGCTGTAAGGCTGAAGGTATGAGATGACTGCTGTGGATTGTGGCCTGCTGCTGTAAGGCTGAAGGTATGAGATGACTGCTGTGGATTGTGGCCTGCTGCTGTAAGGCTGAAGGTATGAGATGACTGCTGTGGATTGTGGCTTGTTGTTGTGAGGCTAAAGGTATGAGATGACTGCTGTGGATTGTGGCCTGCTGCTGTAAGGCTGAAGGTATGAGATGACCGCTGTGGATTGTGGCTTGTTGTGAGGCTGAATGTATGAGATGACTGCCGTGGATTGTGGCTTGTTGTGAGGCTGAATGTATGAGATGACTGCTGTGGATTGTGGCTTGTTGTGAGGTTGAAGGTATGAGATGACTGCTGTGGATTGTGGCCTGTTGCTGTAAGGCTGAAGGTATGAGAAGACTGCTGTGGATTGTGGCCTGTTGCTGTAAGACTGAAGGTATGAGATGACTGCTGTGGATTGTGGCCTGTTGTTGTGAGGCTGAAAATATGAGATGACTGCTGTGGATTGTGGCTTGTTGTTGTGAGGCTGAAGGTATGAGACGACTGCTGTGGATTGTGGCCTGTTGCTGTGTGGCTGAAGGTATGAGATGACTGCTGTGGATTGTGGCCTGCTGCTGTAAGGCTGAAGGTATGAGATGACTGCTGTGGATTGTGGCCTGCTGCTGTAAGGCTGAAGGTATGAGATGACCGCTGTGGATTGTGGCCTGCTGCTGTAAGGCTGAAGGTATGAGATGACTGCTGTGGATTGTGGCCTGCTGCTGTAAGGCTGAAGGTATGAGATGACCGCTGTGGATTGTGGCTTGTTGTGAGGCTGAATGTATGAGATGACTGCCGTGGATTGTGGCTTGTTGTGAGGCTGAATGTATGAGATGACTGCTGTGGATTGTGGCCTACTGCTGTAAGGCTGAAGGTAGGAGATGTCTGCTGTTGGATTGTGGCCGGTTGCTGTAAGGCTGAAGGTATGAGATGACTGCTGTGGATTGTGGCCTGTTGCTGTAAGGCTGAAGGTATGAGATGACTGCTGTGGATTGTGGCCTGTTGCTGTAAGACTGAAGCTATGAGATGACTGCTGTGGATTGTAGCCTGTTGCTGTAAGTCTGAAGGTATGAGATGACTGCTGTGGATTGTGGCCTGTTGCTGTAAGCCTGAAGGTATGAGATGACTGCTGTGGATTGTGGCATGTTGCTGTAAGGCTGAAGGTATGAGATGACTGCTGTGGATTGTGGCCTGTTGCTGTAAGACTGAAGGTATGAGATGACTGCTGTGGATTGTAGCCTGCTGCTGTAAGGCTGAAGGTATGAGATAACTGCTGTGGATTGTGGCCTGTTGCTGTAAGGCTGAAGGTATGAGATGACTGCTGTGGATTGTGGCCTGTTGCTGTAAGACTGAAGCTATGAGATGACTGCTGTGGATTGTAGCCTGTTGCTGTAAGTCTGAAGCTATGAGATGACTGCTGTGGATTGTAGCCTGTTGCTGTAAGTCTGAAGGTATGAGATGACTGCTGTGGATTGTGGCATGTTGCTGTAAGGCTGAAGGTATGAGATGACTGCTGTGGATTGTGGCCTGTTGCTGTAAGACTGAAGGTATGAGATGACTGCTGTGGATTGTAGCCTGCTGCTGTAAGGCTGAAGGTATGAGATAACTGCTGTGGATTGAGGCTTGTTGTCGTGAGGCTGAAGGTATGAGATGACTGCTGTGGATTGTGGCCTGCTGTCGTGAGGCTGAAGGTATGAGATGATTGCTGTGGATTGTGGCCTGTTGCAGTAAGGCTGAAGGTATGAGATGACTGCTGTGGATTGTGGCCTGCTGCTGTAAGGCTGAAGGTATGAGATGACTGCTGTGGATTGAGGCTTGTTGTCGTGAGGCTGAAGGTATGAGATGACTGCTGTGGATTGTGGCTTGTTGTCGTGAGGCTGAAGGTATGAGATGACTGCTGTGGATTGTGGCCTGCTGTTGTAAGGCTGAAGGTATGAGATGACTGCTGTGGATTGTGGCCTGCTGCTGTAAGGCTGAAGGTATGAGATGACTGCTGTGGATTGAGGCTTGTTGTTGTGAGGCTGAAGGTATGAGATGACTGCTGTGGATTGTGGCTTGTTGTCGTGAGGCTGAAGGTATGAGATGACTGCTGTGGATTGTGGCCTGTTGCTGTAAGGCTGAAGGTATGAGATGACTGCTGTGGATTGTGGCCTGCTGCTGTAAGGCTGAAGGTATGAGATGACTGCTGTGGATTGTGGCCTGCTGCTGTAAGGCTGAAGGTATGAGATGACTGCTGTGGATTGTGGCCTGCTGCTGTAAGGCTGAAGGTATGAGATGACTGCTGTGGATTGTGGCCTGCTGCTGTAAGGCTGAAGGTATGAGATGACTGCTGTGGATTGTGGCCTGCTGTTGTAAGGCTGAAGGTATGAGATGACTGCTGTGGATTGTGGCCTGTTGTTGTTAGGCTGAAGGTATGAGATGACTGCTGTGGATTGTGGCTTGTTGTCGTGAGGCTGAAGGTATGAGATGACTGCTGTGGATTGTGGCCTGTTGCTGTAAGGCTGAAGGTATGAGATGACTGCTGTGGATTGTGGCCTGCTGCTGTAAGGCTGAAGGTATGAGATGACTGCTGTGGATTGTGGCTTGTTGTTGTGAGGCTGAATGTATGAGATGACTGCTGTGGATGGTGGCCTGCTGCAGTAAGGCTGAAGGTATGAGATGACTGCTGTGGATTGTGGCATGTTGCTGTAAGGCTGATGGTATGAGATTACTGCTGTGGATTGTGGCCTGTTGCTGTAAGACTGAAGGTATGAGATGACTGCTGTGGATTGTAGCCTGCTGCTGTAAGGCTGAAGGTATGAGATAACTGCTGTGGATTGTGGCCTGCTGCTGTAAGCCTGAAGGTATGAGATCACTGCTGTGGATTGTGGCCTGTTGCTGTGAGGCTGAAACTATGAGATGACTGCTGTGCATTGTGGCCTGTTGCTGTAAGGCTGAAGGTAGGAGATGACTGCTGTGGATTGTGGCCTGTTGCTGAGTGGCTGAAGGTATGAGATGACTGCTGTGGATTGTGGCCTGTTGCTGTAAGACTGAAGCTATGAGATGACTGCTGTGGATTGTTGCCTGTTGCTGTAAGGCGGAAGCTATGAGATGAATGCTGTGGATTGTGGCCTGTTGCTGTGTGGCTGAAGGTATGAGCTAACTGCTGTGGATTGTGGCCTGTTGCTGTAAGCCTGAAGATATGAGATGACGGCTCTGGATTGTGGCCTGTTGCTGTAAAGCTGAAGGTATGAGATGACTGCTGTGGATTGTGGCATGTTGCTGTGTTGCTGAAGGTATGAGATGACTGCTGTGGATTGTGGCCTGTTGCTTAGTGGCTCAAGGTATGAGATGACTGATGTGGATTGTTGCCTGTTGTTGTGAGGCTGAAAATATGAGATGACTGCTGTGGATTGTGGCTTGTTGTTGTGAGGCTGAAGGTATCAGATGACTGCTGTGGATTGTGGATTGTTGTTGTGAGGCTGAAGGTATGAGATGACTGCTGTGGATTGTGGGCGGCTGCTGTAAGACTGAAGGTATGAGATGACTGCTGTGGATTGTGGCCTGTTGCTGTAAGGCTGAAGGTATGAGATGTCTGCTGTGGATAGTGGCCTGCTGCTGTAAGGCTGAAGGTATGAGATGACTGCTGTGGATTGTGGCCTGTTGTTGTGAGGCTGAAGGTGTGAGATGACTGCTGTGGATTGTGGCTTGTTGTTGTGAGGCTGAAGGTATGAGAAGACTGCTGTGGATTGTGGCTTGTTGTTGTGAGGCTGAAGGTATGAGATGACTGCTGTGGATTGTGGCTTGTTGTTGTGAGGCTGAAGGTTTGAGATGACTGCTGTGGATTGTGGCCTGCTGCTGTAAGGCTGAAGGTATGAGATGACTGCTGTGTATTGTGGCCTGTTGCTTGAAGGTAGGTGATGACTGCTGTGGTTTGTGGCCGGCTGCTGTAAGGCTGAAGGTATGAGATGACTGCTGTGGATTGTGGCCTACTGCTTTAAGGCTGAAGGTAGGAGATGTCTGCTGTGGATTGTGGCCGGTTGCTGTAAGGCTGAAGGGATGAGATGACTGCTGTGAATTGTGGCCTGTTGCTTGAATGTAGTAGATGACTGCTGTGGATTGTGGCCTGTTGCTGTAAGGCTGAAGGTATGAGATGACTGCTGTGGATTGTGGCTTGTTGCTGTAAGACTGAAGCTATGAGATGACTGCTGTGGATTGTAGCCTGTTGCTGTAAGTCTGAAGGTATGAGATGACTGCTGTGGATTGTGGCATGTTGCTGTAAGGCTGAAGGTATGAGATGACTGCTGTGGATTGTGGCCTGTTGCTGTAAGACTGAAGGTATGAGATGACTGCTGTGGATTGTAGCCTGCTGCTGTAAGGCTGAAGGTATGAGATAACTGCTGTGGATTGTGGCCTGTTGCTGTAAGGCTGAAGGTATGAGATGACTGCTGTGGACTGTTGCCTGTTGCTGTGAGGCTGAAACTATGAGATGAGTGCTGTGGATTGTGGTCTGTTGCTGTAAGGCTGAAGGTAGGAGATGACTGCTGTGGATTGAGGCTTGTTGCTGTAAGACTGAAGCTATGAGATGACTGCTGTGGATTGTTGGCTGTTGCTGTAAGGCTGAAGGAAGGAGATGACTGCTGTGGATTGAGGCTTGTTGCTGTAAGGCTGAAGGTATGAGATGACTGCTGTGGACTCTGGCCTGTTGCTGTAAGGCTGAAGGTATGAGATAACTCTGTGGATTGTGGCCTGTTGCTGTGTGGCTGAAGGTATGAGATGACGGCTGTGGATTGTTGCATGTTGCTGTGTGGCTGAAGGTATGAGATGACTGCTATGGATTGTGGCCTGTTGCTTAGTGGCTCAAGGTATGAAATGACTGCTGTGTATTGTGGCCTTTTGTTGTGAGGCTGAAAATATGAGATGACTGCTGTGGATTGTGGCTTGTTGTTGTGAGGCTGAAGGTATGAGATGACTGCTGTGGATTGTGGCCTGTTGCTGTAAGGCTGAAGGTATGAGATGACTGCTGTGGATTGTGGCTTGTTGTTGTGAGGTTGAAGGTATGAGATGACTGCTGTGGATTGTGGCCTGTTGCTGTAAGGCTGAAGGTATGAGATGACTGCTGTGGATTGTGGCCTGCTGCTGTAAGGCTGAAGGTATGACATGACTGCTGTGGATTGTGGCCTGCTGCTGTAAGACTGAAGGTATGAGATGACCGCTGTGGATTGTGGCTTGTTGTTGTGAGGCTGAAGGTATGAGATGAATGCTGTGGATTGTGGCTTGTTGTTGTGAGGCTGAAGGTATGAGATGACTGCTGTGGATTGTGGCCTGTTGCTCTAAGACTGAAGGTATGAGATCACTGCTGTGGATTGTGGCCTGTTGCTGTAAGGCTGAAGGTATGAAATGACTGCTGTGGACTGTGGCCTGTTGCTGTGAGGCTGAAACTATAAGATGACTGCTGTGGATTGTGGCCTGTTGCTGTAAGGCTGAAGGTAGGAGATGACTGCTGTGGATTGTGGCCTGTTGCTGTAAGACTGAAGCTATGAGATGACTGCTGTGGATTGTGGCCTGTTGCTGTAAGATTGAAGCTATGAGATGACTGCTGTGGATTGTTGCCTCTTGCTGTAAGGCGGAAGCTATGAGATGCATGCTGTGGACTGTGGCCTGTTGCTGTGTGGCTGAAGGTATGAGCTAAGTGCTGTGGATTGTGGCCTGTTGCTGTAAGCCTGAAGATATGAGATGACGGCTCTGGATTGTCGCTTGTTGCTGTAAGGCTGAAGGGATGAGATTACTTTGTGGATTGTGGCCTGTTGCTGTGTGGCTGAAGGTATGAGATGACTGCTGTGGATTGTGGCATGTTGCTGTGTGGCTGAAGGTATGAGATGACTGCTGTGGATTGTGGCCTGTTGCTTAGTGGCTCAAGGTATGAGATGACTGATGTCGATTGTGGCCTGTTGTTGTGAGGCTGAAAATATGAGATGACTGCTGTGGATTGTGGCTTGTTGTTGTGAGGCTGAAGGTATGAGATGACTGCTGTGGATTGTGGATTGTTGTTGTGAGGCTGAAGGTATGAGATGACTGCTGTGGATTGTGGCCTGCTGCTGTAAGGCTGAAGGTATGAGATGACTGCTGTGGATTGTGGCCTGCTGCTGTAAGGCTGAAGGTATGAGATGACTGCTGTGGATTGTGGCCTGCTGCTGTAAGGCTGAAGGTATGAGATGACTGCTGTGGATTGTGGCCGGCTGCTGTAAGGCTGAAGGTATGAGATGACTGCTGTGGATTGTGGCCTGTTCCTGTAAGGCTGAAGGTATGAGATGTCTGCTGTGGATAATGGCCTGCTGCTGTAAGGCTGAAGTATGAGATGACTGCTGTGGATTGTGGCCTGTTGTTGTGAGGCTGAAGGTATGAGATGACTGCTGTGGATTGTGGCTTGTTGTTGTGAGGCTGAAGGAATGAGATTACTGCTGTGGATTGTGGCTTGTTGTTGTGAGGCTGAAGGTATGAGATGACTGCTGTGTATTGTGGCTTGTTGTTGTGAGGTTGAAGGTTTGAGATGACTGCTGTGGATTGTGGCCTGCTGCTGTAAGGCTGAAGGTATGAGATGACTGCTGTGTATTGTGGCCTGTTGCTTGAAGGTAGGTGATGACTGCTGTGGATTGTGGCCTGCTGCTGTAAGGCTGAAGGTATGAGATGACTGCTGTGGACTGTGGCCTACTGCTGTAAGGCTGAAGGTAGGAGATGTCTGCTGTGGATTGTGGCCGGTTGCTGTAAGGCTGAAGGTATGAGATGACTGCTGTGGACTGTGGCCTACTGCTGTAAGGCTGAAGGTATGAGATGACTGCTGTGGATTGTGGCCTGTTACTTGAAGGTAGGAGATGACTGCTGTGGATTGTGGCCTGTTGCTGTAAGGCTGAAGGTATGAGAAGACTGCTGTGGATTGTGGCCTGTTGCTGTAAGACTGAAGGTATGAGATGACTGCTGTGGATTGTAGCCTGCTGTTGTAAGGCTGAAGGTATGAGATAACTGCTGTGGATTGTGGCCTGCTGTTGTAAGGCTGAAGGTATGAGATCACTGCTGTGGATTGTGGCCTGTTGCTGGAAGGCTGAAGGTATAAGATGACTGCTGTGGACTGTGGCCTGTTGCTGTGAGGCTGAAACTATGAGATGAGTGCTGTGGATTGTGGCCTGTTGCTGTAAGGCTGAAGGAAGGAGATGACTGCTGTGGATTGAGGCTTGTTGCTGTAAGACTGAAGGTATGAGATGACTGCTGTGGATTGTGGCCTGTTGCTGTAAGGCTGAAGGTATGAGATGACTGCTGTGGATTGTGGCATGTTGCTGTAAGACTGAAGGTATGAGATGACTGCTGTGGACTGTGGCCTACTGCTGTAAGGCTGAAGGTAGGAGATGTCTGCTGTGGATTGTGGCCGGTTGCTGTAAGGCTGAAGGTATGAGATGACTGCTGTGGACTGTGGCCTACTGCTGTAAGGCTGAAGGTATGAGATGACTGCTGTGGATTGTGGCCTGTTACTTGAAGGTAGGAGATGACTGCTGTGGATTGTGGCCTGTTGCTGTAAGGCTGAAGGTATGAGAAGACTGCTGTGGATTGTGGCCTGTTGCTGTAAGACTGAAGGTATGAGATGACTGCTGTGGATTGTGGCCTGTTGTTGTGAGGCTGAAAATATGAGATGACTGCTGTGGATTGTGGCTTGTTGTTGTGAGGCTGAAGGTATGAGACGACTGCTGTGGATTGTGGCCTGTTGCTGTAAGGCTGAAGGTATGAGATGACTGCTGTGGATTGTGGCTTGTTGTTGTGAGGCTGAAGGTATGAGATGACTGCTGTGGATTGTGGCTTGTTGTTGTGAGGCTGAAGGTATGAGATGACTGCTGTGGATTGTGGCTTGTTGTGAGGTTGAAGGTATGAGATGACTGCTGTGGATTGTGGCCTGTTGCTGTAAGGCTGAAGGTATGAGATGACTGCTGTGGATTGTGGCCTGCTGCTGTAAGGCTGAAGGTATGAGATGACTGCTGTGGATTGTGGCCTGCTGCTGTAAGGCTGAAGGTATGAGATGACTGCTGTGGATTGTGGCTTGTTGTTGTGAGGCTAAAGGTATGAGATGACTGCTGTGGATTGTGGCCTGCTGCTGTAAGGCTGAAGGTATGAGATGACCGCTGTGGATTGTGGCTTGTTGTGAGGCTGAATGTATGAGATGACTGCCGTGGATTGTGGCTTGTTGTGAGGCTGAATGTATGAGATGACTGCTGTGGATTGTGGCTTGTTGTGAGGTTGAAGGTATGAGATGACTGCTGTGGATTGTGGCCTGTTGCTGTAAGGCTGAAGGTATGAGAAGACTGCTGTGGATTGTGGCCTGTTGCTGTAAGACTGAAGGTATGAGATGACTGCTGTGGATTGTGGCCTGTTGTTGTGAGGCTGAAAATATGAGATGACTGCTGTGGATTGTGGCTTGTTGTTGTGAGGCTGAAGGTATGAGACGACTGCTGTGGATTGTGGCCTGTTGCTGTAAGGCTGAAGGTATGAGATGACTGCTGTGGATTGTGGCTTGTTGTTGTGAGGCTGAAGGTATGAGATGACTGCTGTGGATTGTGGCTTGTTGTTGTGAGGCTGAAGGTATGAGATGACTGCTGTGGATTGTGGCTTGTTGTGAGGTTGAAGGTATGAGATGACTGCTGTGGATTGTGGCCTGTTGCTGTAAGGCTGAAGGTATGAGATGACTGCTGTGGATTGTGGCCTGCTGCTGTAAGGCTGAAGGTATGAGATGACTGCTGTGGATTGTGGCCTGCTGCTGTAAGGCTGAAGGTATGAGATGACTGCTGTGGATTGTGGCTTGTTGTTGTGAGGCTAAAGGTATGAGATGACTGCTGTGGATTGTGGCCTGCTGCTGTAAGGCTGAAGGTATGAGATGACTGCTGTGGATTGTGGCCTGCTGCTGTAAGGCTGAAGGTATGAGATGACCGCTGTGGATTGTGGCTTGTTGTGAGGCTGAATGTATGAGATGACTGCCGTGGATTGTGGCTTGTTGTGAGGCTGAATGTATGAGATGACTGCTGTGGATTGTGGCCTACTGCTGTAAGGCTGAAGGTAGGAGATGTCTGCTGTTGGATTGTGGCCGGTTGCTGTAAGGCTGAAGGTATGAGATGACTGCTGTGGATTGTGGCCTGTTGTTGTGAGGCTGAAGGTATGAGATGACTGCTGTGGATTGTGGCTTGTTGTTGTGAGGCTGAAGGAATGAGATTACTGCTGTGGATTGTGGCTTGTTGTTGTGAGGCTGAAGGTATGAGATGACTGCTGTGTATTGTGGCTTGTTGTTGTGAGGTTGAAGGTTTGAGATGACTGCTGTGGATTGTGGCCTGCTGCTGTAAGGCTGAAGGTATGAGATGACTGCTGTGTATTGTGGCCTGTTGCTTGAAGGTAGGTGATGACTGCTGTGGATTGTGGCCTGCTGCTGTAAGGCTGAAGGTATGAGATGACTGCTGTGGACTGTGGCCTACTGCTGTAAGGCTGAAGGTAGGAGATGTCTGCTGTGGATTGTGGCCGGTTGCTGTAAGGCTGAAGGTATGAGATGACTGCTGTGGACTGTGGCCTACTGCTGTAAGGCTGAAGGTATGAGATGACTGCTGTGGATTGTGGCCTGTTACTTGAAGGTAGGAGATGACTGCTGTGGATTGTGGCCTGTTGCTGTAAGGCTGAAGGTATGAGAAGACTGCTGTGGATTGTGGCCTGTTGCTGTAAGACTGAAGGTATGAGATGACTGCTGTGGATTGTAGCCTGCTGTTGTAAGGCTGAAGTTATGAGATAACTGCTGTGGATTGTGGCCTGCTGTTGTAAGGCTGAAGGTATGAGATCACTGCTGTGGATTGTGGCCTGTTGCTGGAAGGCTGAAGGTATAAGATGACTGCTGTGGACTGTGGCCTGTTGCTGTGAGGCTGAAACTATGAGATGAGTGCTGTGGATTGTGGCCTGTTGCTGTAAGGCTGAAGGAAGGAGATGACTGCTGTGGATTGAGGCTTGTTGCTGTAAGACTGAAGGTATGAGATGACTGCTGTGGATTGTGGCCTGTTGCTGTAAGGCTGAAGGTATGAGATGACTGCTGTGGATTGTGGCATGTTGCTGTAAGACTGAAGGTATGAGATGACTGCTGTGGACTGTGGCCTACTGCTGTAAGGCTGAAGGTAGGAGATGTCTGCTGTGGATTGTGGCCGGTTGCTGTAAGGCTGAAGGTATGAGATGACTGCTGTGGACTGTGGCCTACTGCTGTAAGGCTGAAGGTATGAGATGACTGCTGTGGATTGTGGCCTGTTACTTGAAGGTAGGAGATGACTGCTGTGGATTGTGGCCTGTTGCTGTAAGGCTGAAGGTATGAGAAGACTGCTGTGGATTGTGGCCTGTTGCTGTAAGACTGAAGGTATGAGATGACTGCTGTGGATTGTGGCCTGTTGTTGTGAGGCTGAAAATATGAGATGACTGCTGTGGATTGTGGCTTGTTGTTGTGAGGCTGAAGGTATGAGACGACTGCTGTGGATTGTGGCCTGTTGCTGTAAGGCTGAAGGTATGAGATGACTGCTGTGGATTGTGGCTTGTTGTTGTGAGGCTGAAGGTATGAGATGACTGCTGTGGATTGTGGCTTGTTGTTGTGAGGCTGAAGGTATGAGATGACTGCTGTGGATTGTGGCTTGTTGTGAGGTTGAAGGTATGAGATGACTGCTGTGGATTGTGGCCTGTTGCTGTAAGGCTGAAGGTATGAGATGACTGCTGTGGATTGTGGCCTGCTGCTGTAAGGCTGAAGGTATGAGATGACTGCTGTGGATTGTGGCCTGCTGCTGTAAGGCTGAAGGTATGAGATGACTGCTGTGGATTGTGGCTTGTTGTTGTGAGGCTAAAGGTATGAGATGACTGCTGTGGATTGTGGCCTGCTGCTGTAAGGCTGAAGGTATGAGATGACCGCTGTGGATTGTGGCTTGTTGTGAGGCTGAATGTATGAGATGACTGCCGTGGATTGTGGCTTGTTGTGAGGCTGAATGTATGAGATGACTGCTGTGGATTGTGGCTTGTTGTGAGGTTGAAGGTATGAGATGACTGCTGTGGATTGTGGCCTGTTGCTGTAAGGCTGAAGGTATGAGAAGACTGCTGTGGATTGTGGCCTGTTGCTGTAAGACTGAAGGTATGAGATGACTGCTGTGGATTGTGGCCTGTTGTTGTGAGGCTGAAAATATGAGATGACTGCTGTGGATTGTGGCTTGTTGTTGTGAGGCTGAAGGTATGAGACGACTGCTGTGGATTGTGGCCTGTTGCTGTAAGGCTGAAGGTATGAGATGACTGCTGTGGATTGTGGCTTGTTGTTGTGAGGCTGAAGGTATGAGATGACTGCTGTGGATTGTGGCTTGTTGTTGTGAGGCTGAAGGTATGAGATGACTGCTGTGGATTGTGGCTTGTTGTGAGGTTGAAGGTATGAGATGACTGCTGTGGATTGTGGCCTGTTGCTGTAAGGCTGAAGGTATGAGATGACTGCTGTGGATTGTGGCCTGCTGCTGTAAGGCTGAAGGTATGAGATGACTGCTGTGGATTGTGGCCTGCTGCTGTAAGGCTGAAGGTATGAGATGACTGCTGTGGATTGTGGCTTGTTGTTGTGAGGCTAAAGGTATGAGATGACTGCTGTGGATTGTGGCCTGCTGCTGTAAGGCTGAAGGTATGAGATGACTGCTGTGGATTGTGGCCTGCTGCTGTAAGGCTGAAGGTATGAGATGACCGCTGTGGATTGTGGCTTGTTGTGAGGCTGAATGTATGAGATGACTGCCGTGGATTGTGGCTTGTTGTGAGGCTGAATGTATGAGATGACTGCTGTGGATTGTGGCCTACTGCTGTAAGGCTGAAGGTAGGAGATGTCTGCTGTTGGATTGTGGCCGGTTGCTGTAAGGCTGAAGGTATGAGATGACTGCTGTGGATTGTGGCCTGTTGCTGTAAGGCTGAAGGTATGAGATGACTGCTGTGGATTGTGGCCTGTTGCTGTAAGACTGAAGCTATGAGATGACTGCTGTGGATTGTAGCCTGTTGCTGTAAGTCTGAAGGTATGAGATGACTGCTGTGGATTGTGGCCTGTTGCTGTAAGCCTGAAGGTATGAGATGACTGCTGTGGATTGTGGCATGTTGCTGTAAGGCTGAAGGTATGAGATGACTGCTGTGGATTGTGGCCTGTTGCTGTAAGACTGAAGGTATGAGATGACTGCTGTGGATTGTAGCCTGCTGCTGTAAGGCTGAAGGTATGAGATAACTGCTGTGGATTGTGGCCTGTTGCTGTAAGGCTGAAGGTATGAGATGACTGCTGTGGATTGTGGCCTGTTGCTGTAAGACTGAAGCTATGAGATGACTGCTGTGGATTGTAGCCTGTTGCTGTAAGTCTGAAGCTATGAGATGACTGCTGTGGATTGTAGCCTGTTGCTGTAAGTCTGAAGGTATGAGATGACTGCTGTGGATTGTGGCATGTTGCTGTAAGGCTGAAGGTATGAGATGACTGCTGTGGATTGTGGCCTGTTGCTGTAAGACTGAAGGTATGAGATGACTGCTGTGGATTGTAGCCTGCTGCTGTAAGGCTGAAGGTATGAGATAACTGCTGTGGATTGTGGCCTGTTGCTGTAAGGCTGAAGGTATGAGATGACTGCTGTGGACTGTTGCCTGTTGCTGTGAGGCTGAAACTATGAGATGAGTGCTGTGGATTGTGGTCTGTTGTTGTAAGGCTGAAGGTAGGAGATGACTGCTGTGGATTGAGGCTTGTTGCTGTAAGACTGAAGCTATGAGATGACTGCTGTGGATTGTTGGCTGTTGCTGTAAGGCTGAAGGAAGGAGATGACTGCTGTGGATTGAGGCTTGTTGCTGTAAGGCTGAAGGTATGAGATGACTGCTGTGGACTCTGGCCTGTTGCTGTAAGGCTGAAGGTATGAGATGACTCTGTGGATTGTGGCCTGTTGCTGTGTGGCTGAAGGTATGAGATGACGGCTGTGGATTGTTGCATGTTGCTGTGTGGCTGAAGGTATGAGATGACTGCTATGGATTGTGGCCTGTTGCTTAGTGGCTCAAGGTATGAAATGACTGCTGTGTATTGTGGCCTTTTGTTGTGAGGCTGAAAATATGAGATGACTGCTGTGGATTGTGGCTTGTTGTTGTGAGGCTGAAGGTATGAGATGACTGCTGTGGATTGTGGCCTGTTGCTGTAAGGCTGAAGGTATGAGATGACTGCTGTGGATTGTGGCTTGTTGTTGTGAGGCTGAAGGTATGAGATGACTGCTGTGGATTGTGGCTTGTTGTTGTGAGGTTGAAGGTATGAGATGACTGCTGTGGATTGTGGCCTGTTGCTGTAAGGCTGAAGGTATGAGATGACTGCTGTGGATTGTGGCCTGCTGCTGTAAGGCTGAAGGTATGACATGACTGCTGTGGATTGTGGCCTGCTGCTGTAAGACTGAAGGTATGAGATGACCGCTGTGGATTGTGGCTTGTTGTTGTGAGGCTGAAGGTATGAGATCACTGCTGTGGATTGTGGCCTGTTGATGTAAGGCTGAAGGTATGAGATGACTGCTGTGGACTGTGGCCTGTTGCTGTGAGGCTGATACTATGAGATGACTGCTGTGGATTGTGGCCTGTTGCTGTAAGGCTGAAGGTAGATGACTGCTGTGGATTGTGGCCTGTTGCTGTAAGACTGAAGCTATGAGATGACTGCTGTGGATTGTGGCCTGTTGCTGTAAGATTGAAGCTATGAGATGACTGCTGTGGATTGTTGCCTCTTGCTGTAAGGCGGAAGCTATGAGATGAATGCTGTGGACTGTGGCCTGTTGCTGTGTGGCTGAAGGTATGAGCTAAGTGCTGTGAATTGTGGCCTGTTGCTGAGTGACTGAAGGTATGAGATGACTGCTGTGGATTGTGGCCTGTTGCTGTAAGGCTGAAGGCATGAGATGACTGCTGTGGATTGTGGCCTGTTGCTGTGAGGCTGAAGGTATGAGATGACTGCTGTGGATTGTGGCCTGCTGCTGTAAGGCTGAAGGTATGAGATGACTGCTGTAGATTGTGGCCTGCTGCTGTAAGGCTGAAATATGAGATGACTGCTGTGGATTGTGGCCTGTTACTGTAAGGCTGAACGTATGAGATGACTGCTGTGGATTGTGGCTTGTTGTTGTGAGGCTGAAGGTATGAGATGACTGATGTGGATTGTGGCTTGTTGTTGTGAGGCTGAAGGTATGAGATGACTGCTGTTGATTGTGGCTTGTTGTTGTGAGGCTGAAGGTATGAGATGACTGCTGTGGATTGTGGCTTGTTGTTGTGAGGCTGAAGGTATGAGATGAAAGCTGTTGATTGTGGCTTGTTGTTGTGAGACTGAAGGTATGAGATGACTGCTGTGGATTTTGGCCTGTTGCTGTAAGACTGAAGGTATGAGATGACTGCTGTGGATTGTGGCATGTTGCTGTGTGGCTGAAGGTATGAGATGACTACTGTGGATTGTGGCCTGTTGCTGTGTGGCTCAAGGTATGAGATGACTGCTGTGAATTGTGGCCTGTTGCTGAGTGACTGAAGGTATGAGATGACTGCTGTGGATTGTGGCCTGTTGCTGTAAGGCTGAAGGCATGAGATGACTGCTGTGGATTGTGGCCTGTTGCTGTGAGGCTGAAGGTATGAGATGACTGCAGTGGATTGTGGCCTGTTGCTGAGTGACTGAAGGTATGAGATGACTGCTGTGGATTGTGGTTTGGTGCTGAGTGGCTGAAGGTATGAGATTACTGCTGTGGATTGTGGACTGTTGCTGAGTGACTGAAGGTATGAGATGACTGTTGTGGATTGTGGCCTGCTGCTGTATGACTGAAGCTATAAGATGACTGCTCTGGAATATGGCCTGTTGCTGTAAGACTGAAGGTATGAGATGACTGCTGTGGATTGTGGCCTGTTGCTGTGTGACTGAAGGTATGAGATCATTGCTGTGGATTGTGGCCTGTTGCTGTAAGGCTGAAGGTATGATATGACTACTGTGGATCGTGGCCTGTTGCTGTGTGGCTGAAGGCATGAGACAACTGCTGTGGATTGTGGCCTGTTGCTGTAAGACTGAAGGTATGAAATGACTGCTGTGGATTGTGGCCTGTTGCTGTGTGGCTGAAGGTATGAGATGACTGCTGTGGATTGTGGCCTGTTGCTGTGTTGCTGAAGGTATGAGATGACTGCTGTGGATTGTGGCCTGTTGCTGTAAGGCTGAAGGTATGTGATGACTGTTGTGGATTGTGGCCTGTTGCTGTGTGGCTGAAGGTATGAGCTGACTGCTGTGGATTGTGGCCTGTTGTTGTGAGGCTGAAGTTATGAGATGACTGCTGTGGATTGTGGCTTGTTGTTGTGAGGCTGAAGGTATGAGATGATTGCTGTGGATTGTGGCCTGTTGCAGTAAGGCTGAAGGTATGAGATGACTGCTGTGGATTGTGGCCTGTTGCTGTGTGGCTGAAGGTATGAGATGACTGCTGTGGATTGTGGCCTGTTGCTGTGTTGCTGAAGGTATGAGATGACTGCTGTGGATTGTGGCCTGTTGCTGTAGGGCTGAAGGTATGTGATGACTGTTGTGGATTGTGGCCTGTTGCTGTGTGGCTGAAGGTATGAGCTGACTGCTGTGGATTGTGGCCTGTTGTTGTGAGGCTGAAGTTATGAGATGACTGCTGTGGATTGTGGCTTGTTGTTGTGAGGCTGAAGGTATGAGATGATTGCTGTGGATTGTGGCCTGTTGCAGTAAGGCTGAAGGTATGAGATGACTGCTGTGGATTGTGGCCTGCTGCTGTAAGGCTGAAGGTATGAGATGACTGCTGTGGATTGAGGCTTGTTGTTGTGAGGCTGAAGGTATGAGATGACTGCTGTGGATTGTGGCTTGTTGTCGTGAGGCTGAAGGTATGAGATGACTGCTGTGGATTGTGGCCTGTTGCTGTAAGGCTGAAGGTATGAGATGACTGCTGTGGATTGTGGCCTGCTGCTGTAAGGCTGAAGGTATGAGATGACTGCTGTGGATTGTGGCCTGCTGCTGTAAGGCTGAAGGTATGAAATGACTGCTGTGGATTGTGGCTTGTTGTTGTGAGGCTGAATGTATGAGATGACTGCTGTGGATGGTGGCCTGCTGCAGTAAGGCTGAAGGTATGAGATGACTGCTGTGGATTGTGGCATGTTGCTGTAAGGCTGATGGTATGAGATTACTGCTGTGGATTGTGGCCTGTTGCTGTAAGACTGAAGGTATGAGATGACTGCTGTGGATTGTAGCCTGCTGCTGTAAGGCTGAAGGTATGAGATAACTGCTGTGGATTGTGGCCTGCTGCTGTAAGCCTGAAGGTATGAGATCACTGCTGTGGATTGTGGCCTGTTGCTGTGAGGCTGAAACTATGAGATGACTGCTGTGCATTGTGGCCTGTTGCTGTAAGGCTGAAGGTAGGAGATGACTGCTGTGGATTGTGGCCTGTTGCTGAGTGGCTGAAGGTATGAGATGACTGCTGTGGATTGTGGCCTGTTGCTGTAAGACTGAAGCTATGAGATGACTGCTGTGGATTGTTGCCTGTTGCTGTAAGGCGGAAGCTATGAGATGAATGCTGTGGATTGTGGCCTGTTGCTGTGTGGCTGAAGGTATGAGCTAACTGCTGTGGATTGTGGCCTGTTGCTGTAAGCCTGAAGATATGAGATGACGGCTCTGGATTGTGGCCTGTTGCTGTAAAGCTGAAGGTATGAGATGACTGCTGTGGATTGTGGCATGTTGCTGTGTGGCTGAAGGTATGAGATGACTGCTGTGGATTGTGGCCTGTTGCTTAGTGGCTCAAGGTATGAGATGACTGATGTGGATTGTTGCCTGTTGTTGTGAGGCTGAAAATATGAGATGACTGCTGTGGATTGTGGCTTGTTGTTGTGAGGCTGAAGGTATCAGATGACTGCTGTGGATTGTGGATTGTTGTTGTGAGGCTGAAGGTATGAGATGACTGCTGTGGATTGTGGGCGGCTGCTGTAAGACTGAAGGTATGAGATGACTGCTGTGGATTGTGGCCTGTTGCTGTAAGGCTGAAGGTATGAGATGTCTGCTGTGGATAGTGGCCTGCTGCTGTAAGGCTGAAGGTATGAGATGACTGCTGTGGATTGTGGCCTGTTGTTGTGAGGCTGAAGGTGTGAGATGACTGCTGTGGATTGTGGCTTGTTGTTGTGAGGCTGAAGGTATGAGATGACTGCTGTGGATTGTGGCTTGTTGTTGTGAGGCTGAAGGTATGAGATGACTGCTGTGGATTGTGGCTTGTTGTTGTGAGGCTGAAGGTTTGAGATGACTGCTGTGGATTGTGGCCTGCTGCTGTAAGGCTGAAGGTATGAGATGACTGCTGTGTATTGTGGCCTGTTGCTTGAAGGTAGGTGATGACTGCTGTGGTTTGTGGCCGGCTGCTGTAAGGCTGAAGGTATGAGATGACTGCTGTGGATTGTGGCCTACTGCTTTAAGGCTGAAGGTAGGAGATGTCTGCTGTGGATTGTGGCCGGTTGCTGTAAGGCTGAAGGGATGAGATGACTGCTGTGAATTGTGGCCTGTTGCTTGAATGTAGTAGATGACTGCTGTGGATTGTGGCCTGTTGCTGTAAGGCTGAAGGTATGAGATGACTGCTGTGGATTGTGGCCTGTTGCTGTAAGACTGAAGCTATGAGATGACTGCTGTGGATTGTAGCCTGTTGCTGTAAGTCTGAAGGTATGAGATGACTGCTGTGGATTGTGGCATGTTGCTGTAAGGCTGAAGGTATGAGATGACTGCTGTGGATTGTGGCCTGTTGCTGTAAGACTGAAGGTATGAGATGACTGCTGTGGATTGTAGCCTGCGGCTGTAAGGCTGAAGGTATGAGATAACTGCTGTGGATTGTGGCCTGTTGCTGTAAGGCTGAAGGTATGAGATGACTGCTGTGGACTGTTGCCTGTTGCTGTGAGGCTGAAACTATGAGATGAGTGCTGTGGATTGTGGTCTGTTGCTGTAAGGCTGAAGGTAGGAGATGACTGCTGTGGATTGAGGCTTGTTGCTGTAAGACTGAAGCTATGAGATGACTGCTGTGGATTGTTGGCTGTTGCTGTAAGGCTGAAGGAAGGAGATGACTGCTGTGGATTGAGGCTTGTTGCTGTAAGGCTGAAGGTATGAGATGACTGCTGTGGACTCTGGCCTGTTGCTGTAAGGCTGAAGGTATGAGATAACTCTGTGGATTGTGGCCTGTTGCTGTGTGGCTGAAGGTATGAGATGACGGCTGTGGATTGTTGCATGTTGCTGTGTGGCTGAAGGTATGAGATGACTGCTATGGATTGTGGCCTGTTGCTTAGTGGCTCAAGGTATGAAATGACTGCTGTGTATTGTGGCCTTTTGTTGTGAGGCTGAAAATATGAGATGACTGCTGTGGATTGTGGCTTGTTGTTGTGAGGCTGAAGGTATGAGATGACTGCTGTGGATTGTGGCCTGTTGCTGTAAGGCTGAAGGTATGAGATGACTGCTGTGGATTGTGGCTTGTTGTTGTGAGGCTGAAGGTATGAGATGACTGCTGTGGATTGTGGCTTGTTGTTGTGAGGTTGAAGGTATGAGATGACTGCTGTGGATTGTGGCCTGTTGCTGTAAGGCTGAAGGTATGAGATGACTGCTGTGGATTGTGGCCTGCTGCTGTAAGGCTGAAGGTATGACATGACTGCTGTGGATTGTGGCCTGCTGCTGTAAGACTGAAGGTATGAGATGACCGCTGTGGATTGTGGCTTGTTGTTGTGAGGCTGAAGGTATGAGATGAATGCTGTGGATTGTGGCTTGTTGTTGTGAGGCTGAAGGTATGAGATGACTGCTGTGGATTGTGGCCTGTTGCTCTAAGACTGAAGGTATGAGATCACTGCTGTGGATTGTGGCCTGTTGCTGTAAGGCTGAAGGTATGAGATGACTGCTGTGGACTGTGGCCTGTTGCTGTGAGGCTGAAACTATGAGATGACTGCTGTGGATTGTGGCCTGTTGCTGTAAGGCTGAAGGTAGGAGATGACTGCTGTGGATTGTGGCCTGTTGCTGTAAGACTGAAGCTATGAGATGACTGCTGTGGATTGTGGCCTGTTGCTGTAAGATTGAAGCTATGAGATGACTGCTGTGGATTGTTGCCTCTTGCTGTAAGGCGGAAGCTATGAGATGAATGCTGTGGATTGTGGCCTGTTGCTGTAAGATTGAAGCTATGAGATGACTGCTGTGGATTGTTGCCTCTTGCTGTAAGGCGGAAGCTATGAGATGAATGCTGTGGACTGTGGCCTGTTGCTGTGTGGCTGAAGGTATGAGCTAAGTGCTGTGGATTGTGGCCTGTTGCTGTAAGCCTGAAGATATGAGATGACGGCTCTGGATTGTCGCTTGTTGCTGTAAGGCTGAAGGGATGAGATTACTTTGTGGATTGTGGCCTGTTGCTGTGTGGCTGAAGGTATGAGATGACTGCTGTGGATTGTGGCATGTTGCTGTGTGGCTGAAGGTATGAGATGACTGCTGTGGATTGTGGCCTGTTGCTTAGTGGCTCAAGGTATGAGATGACTGATGTGGATTGTGGCCTGTTGTTGTGAGGCTGAAAATATGAGATGACTGCTGTGGATTGTGGCTTGTTGTTGTGAGGCTGAAGGTATGAGATGACTGCTGTGGATTGTGGATTGTTGTTGTGAGGCTGAAGGTATGAGATGACTGCTGTGGATTGTGGCCTGCTGCTGTAAGGCTGAAGGTATGAGATGACTGCTGTGGATTGTGGCCTGCTGCTGTAAGGCTGAAGGTATGAGATGACTGCTGTGGATTGTGGCCTGCTGCTGTAAGGCTGAAGGTATGAGATGACTGCTGTGGATTGTGGCCGGCTGCTGTAAGGCTGAAGGTATGAGATGACTGCTGTGGATTGTGGCCTGTTGCTGTAAGGCTGAAGGTATGAGATGTCTGCTGTGGATAATGGCCTGCTGCTGTAAGGCTGAAGTATGAGATGACTGCTGTGGATTGTGGCCTGTTGTTGTGAGGCTGAAGGTATGAGATGACTGCTGTGGATTGTGGCTTGTTGTTGTGAGGCTGAAGGAATGAGATTACTGCTGTGGATTGTGGCTTGTTGTTGTGAGGCTGAAGGTATGAGATGACTGCTGTGTATTGTGGCTTGTTGTTGTGAGGTTGAAGGTTTGAGATGACTGCTGTGGATTGTGGCCTGCTGCTGTAAGGCTGAAGGTATGAGATGACTGCTGTGTATTGTGGCCTGTTGCTTGAAGGTAGGTGATGACTGCTGTGGATTGTGGCCTGCTGCTGTAAGGCTGAAGGTATGAGATGACTGCTGTGGACTGTGGCCTACTGCTGTAAGGCTGAAGGTAGGAGATGTCTGCTGTGGATTGTGGCCGGTTGCTGTAAGGCTGAAGGTATGAGATGACTGCTGTGGACTGTGGCCTACTGCTGTAAGGCTGAAGGTATGAGATGACTGCTGTGGATTGTGGCCTGTTACTTGAAGGTAGGAGATGACTGCTGTGGATTGTGGCCTGTTGCTGTAAGGCTGAAGGTATGAGAAGACTGCTGTGGATTGTGGCCTGTTGCTGTAAGACTGAAGGTATGAGATGACTGCTGTGGATTGTAGCCTGCTGTTGTAAGGCTGAAGGTATGAGATAACTGCTGTGGATTGTGGCCTGCTGTTGTAAGGCTGAAGGTATGAGATAACTGCTGTGGATTGTGGCCTGTTGCTGGAAGGCTGAAGGTATAAGATGACTGCTGTGGACTGTGGCCTGTTGCTGTGAGGCTGAAACTATGAGATGAGTGCTGTGGATTGTGGCCTGTTGCTGTAAGGCTGAAGGAAGGAGATGACTGCTGTGGATTGAGGCTTGTTGCTGTAAGACTGAAGCTATGAGATGACTGCTGTGGATTGTGGCCTGTTGCTGTAAGGCTGAAGGTATGAGATGACTGCTGTGGATTGTGGCATGTTGCTGTGTGGCTGAAGGTATGAGATGACTGCTGTGGATTGTGGCCTGTTGCTTAGTGGCTCAAGGTATGAGATGACTGATGTGGATTGTGGCCTGTTGTTGCGAGGCTGAAAATATGAGATGACTGCTGTGGATTGTGGCTTGTTGTTGTGAGGCTGAAGGTATGAGATGACTGCTGTGGATTGTGGATTGTTGTTGTGAGGCTGAAGGTTTGAGATGACTGCTGTGGATTGTGGCCTGCTGCTGTAAGGCTGAAGGTATGAGATGACTGCTGTGGATTGTGGCCTGCTGCTGTAAGGCTGAATGTATGAGATGACTGCTGTGGATTGTGGCCTGCTGCTGTAAGGCTGAAGGTATGAGATCACTGCTGTGGATTGTGGCCCGTTGCTGTAAGGCTGAAGGTACGAGATGATTCTGTGGATTGTGGCCTGTTGCTTAGTGGCTCAAGGTATGAGATGACTGCTGTGGATTGTGGCCTGTTGCTTAGTGGCTCAAGGTATGAGATGACTGATGTGGATTGTTGCCTGTTGTTGTGAGGCTGAAAATATGAGATGACTGCTGTGGATTGTGGCTTGTTGTTGTGAGGCTGAAGGTATCAGATGACTGCTGTGGATTGTGGATTGTTGTTGTGAGGCTGAAGGTATGAGATGACTGCTGTGGATTGTGGGCGGCTGCTGTAAGACTGAAGGTATGAGATGACTGCTGTGGATTGTGGCCTGTTGCTGTAAGGCTGAAGGTATGAGATGTCTGCTGTGGATAGTGGCCTGCTGCTGTAAGGCTGAAGGTATGAGATGACTGCTGTGGATTGTGGCCTGTTGTTGTGAGGCTGAAGGTGTGAGATGACTGCTGTGGATTGTGGCTTGTTGTTGTGAGGCTGAAGGTATGAGATGACTGCTGTGGATTGTGGCTTGTTGTTGTGAGGCTGAAGGTATGAGATGACTGCTGTGGATTGTGGCTTGTTGTTGTGAGGCTGAAGGTTTGAGATGACTGCTGTGGATTGTGGCCTGCTGCTGTAAGGCTGAAGGTATGAGATGACTGCTGTGTATTGTGGCCTGTTGCTTGAAGGTAGGTGATGACTGCTGTGGTTTGTGGCCGGCTGCTGTAAGGCTGAAGGTATGAGATGACTGCTGTGGATTGTGGCCTACTGCTTTAAGGCTGAAGGTAGGAGATGTCTGCTGTGGATTGTGGCCGGTTGCTGTAAGGCTGAAGGGATGAGATGACTGCTGTGAATTGTGGCCTGTTGCTTGAATGTAGTAGATGACTGCTGTGGATTGTGGCCTGTTGCTGTAAGGCTGAAGGTATGAGATGACTGCTGTGGATTGTGGCCTGTTGCTGTAAGACTGAAGCTATGAGATGACTGCTGTGGATTGTAGCCTGTTGCTGTAAGTCTGAAGGTATGAGATGACTGCTGTGGATTGTGGCATGTTGCTGTAAGGCTGAAGGTATGAGATGACTGCTGTGGATTGTGGCCTGTTGCTGTAAGACTGAAGGTATGAGATGACTGCTGTGGATTGTAGCCTGCTGCTGTAAGGCTGAAGGTATGAGATAACTGCTGTGGATTGTGGCCTGTTGCTGTAAGGCTGAAGGTATGAGATGACTGCTGTGGACTGTTGCCTGTTGCTGTGAGGCTGAAACTATGAGATGAGTGCTGTGGATTGTGGTCTGTTGCTGTAAGGCTGAAGGTAGGAGATGACTGCTGTGGATTGAGGCTTGTTGCTGTAAGACTGAAGCTATGAGATGACTGCTGTGGATTGTTGGCTGTTGCTGTAAGGCTGAAGGAAGGAGATGACTGCTGTGGATTGAGGCTTGTTGCTGTAAGGCTGAAGGTATGAGATGACTGCTGTGGACTCTGGCCTGTTGCTGTAAGGCTGAAGGTATGAGATAACTCTGTGGATTGTGGCCTGTTGCTGTGTGGCTGAAGGTATGAGATGACGGCTGTGGATTGTTGCATGTTGCTGTGTGGCTGAAGGTATGAGATGACTGCTATGGATTGTGGCCTGTTGCTTAGTGGCTCAAGGTATGAAATGACTGCTGTGTATTGTGGCCTTTTGTTGTGAGGCTGAAAATATGAGATGACTGCTGTGGATTGTGGCTTGTTGTTGTGAGGCTGAAGGTATGAGATGACTGCTGTGGATTGTGGCCTGTTGCTGTAAGGCTGAAGGTATGAGATGACTGCTGTGGATTGTGGCTTGTTGTTGTGAGGCTGAAGGTATGAGATGACTGCTGTGGATTGTGGCTTGTTGTTGTGAGGTTGAATTTATGAGATGACTGCTGTGGATTGTGGCCTGTTGCTGTAAGGCTTAAGGTATGAGATGACTGCTGTGGATTGTGGCCTGCTGCTGTAAGGCTGAAGGTATGACATGACTGCTGTGGATTGTGGCCTGCTGCTGTAAGACTGAAGGTATGAGATGACCGCTGTGGATTGTGGCTTGTTGTTGTGAGGCTGAAGGTATGAGATGAATGCTGTGGATTGTGGCTTGTTGTTGTGAGGCTGAAGGTATGAGATGACTGCTGTGGATTGTGGCCTGTTGCTCTAAGACTGAAGGTATGAGATCACTGCTGTGGATTGTGGCCTGTTGCTGTAAGGCTGAAGGTATGAGATGACTGCTGTGGACTGTGGCCTGTTGCTGTGAGGCTGAAACTATGAGATGACTGCTGAGGATTGTGGCCTGTTGCTGTAAGGCTGAAGGTAGGAGATGACTGCTGTGGATTGTGGCCTGTTGCTGTAAGACTGAAGCTATGAGATGACTGCTGTGGATTGTGGCCTGTTGCTGTAAGATTGAAGCTATGAGATGACTGCTGTGGATTGTTGCCTCTTGCTGTAAGGCGGAAGCTATGAGATGAATGCTGTGGACTGTGGCCTGTTGCTGTGTGGCTGAAGGTATGAGCTAAGTGCTGTGGATTGTGGCCTGTTGCTGTAAGCCTGAAGATATGAGATGACGGCTCTGGATTGTCGCTTGTTGCTGTAAGGCTGAAGGGATGAGATTACTTTGTGGATTGTGGCCTGTTGCTGTGTGGCTGAAGGTATGAGATGACTGCTGTGGATTGTGGCATGTTGCTGTGTGGCTGAAGGTATGAGATGACTGCTGTGGATTGTGGCCTGTTGCTTAGTGGCTCAAGGTATGAGATGACTGATGTGGATTGTGGCCTGTTGTTGTGAGGCTGAAAATATGAGATGACTGCTGTGGATTGTGGCTTGTTGTTGTGAGGCTGAAGGTATGAGATGACTGCTGTGGATTGTGGATTGTTGTTGTGAGGCTGAAGGTATGAGATGACTGCTGTGGATTGTGGCCTGCTGCTGTAAGGCTGAAGGTATGAGATGACTGCTGTGGATTGTGGCCTGCTGCTGTAAGGCTGAAGGTATGAGATGACTGCTGTGGATTGTGGCCTGCTGCTGTAAGGCTGAAGGTATGAGATGACTGCTGTGGATTGTGGCCGGCTGCTGTAAGGCTGAAGGTATGAGATGACTGCTGTGGATTGTGGCCTGTTGCTGTAAGGCTGAAGGTATGAGATGTCTGCTGTGGATAATGGCCTGCTGCTGTAAGGCTGAAGTATGAGATGACTGCTGTGGATTGTGGCCTGTTGTTGTGAGGCTGAAGGTATGAGATGACTGCTGTGGATTGTGGCTTGTTGTTGTGAGGCTGAAGGAATGAGATTACTGCTGTGGATTGTGGCTTGTTGTTGTGAGGCTGAAGGTATGAGATGACTGCTGTGTATTGTGGCTTGTTGTTGTGAGGTTGAAGGTTTGAGATGACTGCTGTGGATTGTGGCCTGCTGCTGTAAGGCTGAAGGTATGAGATGACTGCTGTGTATTGTGGCCTGTTGCTTGAAGGTAGGTGATGACTGCTGTGGATTGTGGCCTGCTGCTGTAAGGCTGAAGGTATGAGATGACTGCTGTGGACTGTGGCCTACTGCTGTAAGGCTGAAGGTAGGAGATGTCTGCTGTGGATTGTGGCCGGTTGCTGTAAGGCTGAAGGTATGAGATGACTGCTGTGGACTGTGGCCTACTGCTGTAAGGCTGAAGGTATGAGATGACTGCTGTGGATTGTGGCCTGTTACTTGAAGGTAGGAGATGACTGCTGTGGATTGTGGCCTGTTGCTGTAAGGCTGAAGGTATGAGAAGACTGCTGTGGATTGTGGCCTGTTGCTGTAAGACTGAAGGTATGAGATGACTGCTGTGGATTGTAGCCTGCTGTTGTAAGGCTGAAGGTATGAGATAACTGCTGTGGATTGTGGCCTGCTGTTGTAAGGCTGAAGGTATGAGATCACTGCTGTGGATTGTGGCCTGTTGCTGGAAGGCTGAAGTTATAAGATGACTGCTGTGGACTGTGGCCTGTTGCTGTGAGGCTGAAACTATGAGATGAGTGCTGTGGATTGTGGCCTGTTGCTGTAAGGCTGAAGGAAGGAGATGACTGCTGTGGATTGAGGCTTGTTGCTGTAAGACTGAAGCTATGAGATGACTGCTGTGGATTGTGGCCTGTTGCTGTAAGGCTGAAGGTATGAGATGACTGCTGTGGATTGTGGCATGTTGCTGTGTGGCTGAAGGTATGAGATGACTGCTGTGGATTGTGGCCTGTTGCTTAGTGGCTCAAGGTATGAGATGACTGATGTGGATTGTGGCCTGTTGTTGCGAGGCTGAAAATATGAGATGACTGCTGTGGATTGTGGCTTGTTGTTGTGAGGCTGAAGGTATGAGATGACTGCTGTGGATTGTGGATTGTTGTTGTGAGGCTGAAGGTTTGAGATGACTGCTGTGGATTGTGGCCTGCTGCTGTAAGGCTGAAGGTATGAGATGACTGCTGTGGATTGTGGCCTGCTGCTGTAAGGCTGAATGTATGAGATGACTGCTGTGGATTGTGGCCTGCTGCTGTAAGGCTGAAGGTATGAGATCACTGCTGTGGATTGTGGCCCGTTGCTGTAAGGCTGAAGGTACGAGATGATTCTGTGGATTGTGGCCTGTTGCTTAGTGGCTCAAGGTATGAGATGACTGCTGTGGATTGTGGCCTGTTGTTGTGAGGCTGAAAATATGAGATGACTGCTGTGGATTGTGGCTTGTTGTTGTGAGGCTGAAGGTATGAGACGACTGCTGTGGATTGTGGCCTGTTGCTGTAAGGCTGAAGGTATGAGATGACTGCTGTGGATTGTGGCTTGTTGTTGTGAGGCTGAAGGTATGAGATGACTGCTGTGGATTGTGGCTTGTTGTTGTGAGGCTGAAGGTATGAGATGACTGCTGTGGATTGTGGCTTGTTGTGAGGTTGAAGGTATGAGATGACTGCTGTGGATTGTGGCCTGTTGCTGTAAGGCTGAAGGTATGAGATGACTGCTGTGGATTGTGGCCTGCTGCTGTAAGGCTGAAGGTATGAGATGACTGCTGTGGATTGTGGCCTGCTGCTGTAAGGCTGAAGGTATGAGATGACTGCTGTGGATTGTGGCTTGTTGTTGTGAGGCTAAAGGTATGAGATGACTGCTGTGGATTGTGGCCTGCTGCTGTAAGGCTGAAGGTATGAGATGACTGCTGTGGATTGTGGCCTGCTGCTGTAAGGCTGAAGGTATGAGATGACCGCTGTGGATTGTGGCTTGTTGTGAGGCTGAATGTATGAGATGACTGCCGTGGATTGTGGCTTGTTGTGAGGCTGAAGGTATGAGATGACTGCTGTGGATTGTGGCCTACTGCTGTAAGGCTGAAGGTAGGAGATGTCTGCTGTTGGATTGTGGCCGGTTGCTGTAAGGCTGAAGGTATGAGATGACTGCTGTGGATTGTGGCCTGTTGCTGTAAGACTGAAGCTATGAGATGACTGCTGTGGATTGTAGCCTGTTGCTGTAAGTCTGAAGGTATGAGATGACTGCTGTGGATTGTGGCCTGTTGCTGTAAGCCTGAAGGTATGAGATGACTGCTGTGGATTGTGGCATGTTGCTGTAAGGCTGAAGGTATGAGATGACTGCTGTGGATTGTGGCCTGTTGCTGTAAGACTGAAGGTATGAGATGACTGCTGTGGATTGTAGCCTGCTGCTGTAAGGCTGAAGGTATGAGATAACTGCTGTGGATTGTGGCCTGTTGCTGTAAGGCTGAAGGTATGAGATGACTGCTGTGGATTGTGGCCTGTTGCTGTAAGACTGAAGCTATGAGATGACTGCTGTGGATTGTAGCCTGTTGCTGTAAGTCTGAAGCTATGAGATGACTGCTGTGGATTGTAGCCTGTTGCTGTAAGTCTGAAGGTATGAGATGACTGCTGTGGATTGTGGCATGTTGCTGTAAGGCTGAAGGTATGAGATGACTGCTGTGGATTGTGGCCTGTTGCTGTAAGACTGAAGGTATGAGATGACTGCTGTGGATTGTAGCCTGCTGCTGTAAGGCTGAAGGTATGAGATAACTGCTGTGGATTGTGGCCTGTTGCTGTAAGGCTGAAGGTATGAGATGACTGCTGTGGACTGTTGCCTGTTGCTGTGAGGCTGAAACTATGAGATGAGTGCTGTGGATTGTGGTCTGTTGCTGTAAGGCTGAAGGTAGGAGATGACTGCTGTGGATTGAGGCTTGTTGCTGTAAGACTGAAGCTATGAGATGACTGCTGTGGATTGTTGGCTGTTGCTGTAAGGCTGAAGGAAGGAGATGACTGCTGTGGATTGAGGCTTGTTGCTGTAAGGCTGAAGGTATGAGATGACTGCTGTGGACTCTGGCCTGTTGCTGTAAGGCTGAAGGTATGAGATGACTCTGTGGATTGTGGCCTGTTGCTGTGTGGCTGAAGGTATGAGATGACGGCTGTGGATTGTTGCATGTTGCTGTGTGGCTGAAGGTATGAGATGACTGCTATGGATTGTGGCCTGTTGCTTAGTGGCTCAAGGTATGAAATGACTGCTGTGTATTGTGGCCTTTTGTTGTGAGGCTGAAAATATGAGATGACTGCTGTGGATTGTGGCTTGTTGTTGTGAGGCTGAAGGTATGAGATGACTGCTGTGGATTGTGGCCTGTTGCTGTAAGGCTGAAGGTATGAGATGACTGCTGTGGATTGTGGCTTGTTGTTGTGAGGCTGAAGGTATGAGATGACTGCTGTGGATTGTGGCTTGTTGTTGTGAGGCTGAAGGTATGAGATGACTGCTGTGGATTGTGGCTTGTTGTGAGGTTGAAGGTATGAGATGACTGCTGTGGATTGTGGCCTGTTGCTGTAAGGCTGAAGGTATGAGATGACTGCTGTGGATTGTGGCCTGCTGCTGTAAGGCTGAAGGTATGAGATGACTGCTGTGGATTGTGGCCTGCTGCTGTAAGGCTGAAGGTATGAGATGACTGCTGTGGATTGTGGCTTGTTGTTGTGAGGCTAAAGGTATGAGATGACTGCTGTGGATTGTGGCCTGCTGCTGTAAGGCTGAAGGTATGAGATGACTGCTGTGGATTGTGGCCTGCTGCTGTAAGGCTGAAGGTATGAGATGACCGCTGTGGATTGTGGCTTGTTGTGAGGCTGAATGTATGAGATGACTGCCGTGGATTGTGGCTTGTTGTGAGGCTGAAGGTATGAGATGACTGCTGTGGATTGTGGCCTACTGCTGTAAGGCTGAAGGTAGGAGATGTCTGCTGTTGGATTGTGGCCGGTTGCTGTAAGGCTGAAGGTATGAGATGACTGCTGTGGATTGTGGCCTGTTGCTGTAAGACTGAAGCTATGAGATGACTGCTGTGGATTGTAGCCTGTTGCTGTAAGTCTGAAGGTATGAGATGACTGCTGTGGATTGTGGCCTGTTGCTGTAAGCCTGAAGGTATGAGATGACTGCTGTGGATTGTGGCATGTTGCTGTAAGGCTGAAGGTATGAGATGACTGCTGTGGATTGTGGCCTGTTGCTGTAAGACTGAAGGTATGAGATGACTGCTGTGGATTGTAGCCTGCTGCTGTAAGGCTGAAGGTATGAGATAACTGCTGTGGATTGTGGCCTGTTGCTGTAAGGCTGAAGGTATGAGATGACTGCTGTGGATTGTGGCCTGTTGCTGTAAGACTGAAGCTATGAGATGACTGCTGTGGATTGTAGCCTGTTGCTGTAAGTCTGAAGCTATGAGATGACTGCTGTGGATTGTAGCCTGTTGCTGTAAGTCTGAAGGTATGAGATGACTGCTGTGGATTGTGGCATGTTGCTGTAAGGCTGAAGGTATGAGATGACTGCTGTGGATTGTGGCCTGTTGCTGTAAGACTGAAGGTATGAGATGACTGCTGTGGATTGTAGCCTGCTGCTGTAAGGCTGAAGGTATGAGATAACTGCTGTGGATTGTGGCCTGTTGCTGTAAGGCTGAAGGTATGAGATGACTGCTGTGGACTGTTGCCTGTTGCTGTGAGGCTGAAACTATGAGATGAGTGCTGTGGATTGTGGTCTGTTGCTGTAAGGCTGAAGGTAGGAGATGACTGCTGTGGATTGAGGCTTGTTGCTGTAAGACTGAAGCTATGAGATGACTGCTGTGGACTCTGGCATGTTGCTGTAAGGCTGAAGGTATGAGATGACTCTGTGGATTGTGGCCTGTTGCTGTGTGGCTGAAGGTATGAGATGACGGCTGTGGATTGTTGCATGTTGCTGTGTGGCTGAAGGTATGAGATGACTGCTATGGATTGTGGCCTGTTGCTTAGTGGCTCAAGGTATGAAATGACTGCTGTGTATTGTGGCCTTTTGTTGTGAGGCTGAAAATATGAGATGACTGCTGTGGATTGTGGCTTGTTGTTGTGAGGCTGAAGGTATGAGATGACTGCTGTGGATTGTGGCCTGTTGCTGTAAGGCTGAAGGTATGAGATGACTGCTGTGGATTGTGGCTTGTTGTTGTGAGGCTGAAGGTATGAGATGACTGCTGTGGATTGTGGCTTGTTGTTGTGAGGTTGAAGGTATGAGATGACTGCTGTGGATTGTGGCCTGTTGCTGTAAGGCTGAAGGTATGAGATGACTGCTGTGGATTGTGGCCTGCTGCTGTAAGGCTGAAGGTATGACATGACTGCTGTGGATTGTGGCCTGCTGCTGTAAGACTGAAGGTATGAGATGACCGCTGTGGATTGTGGCTTGTTGTTGTGAGGCTGAAGGTATGAGATGACTGCTGTGGATTGTGGCCTGTTGCTCTAAGACTGAAGGTATGAGATCACTGCTGTGGATTGTGGCCTGTTGCTGTAAGGCTGAAGGTATGAGATGACTGCTGTGGACTGTGGCCTGTTGCTGTGAGGCTGAAACTATGAGATGACTGCTGTGGATTGTGGCCTGTTGCTGTAAGGCTGAAGGTAGGAGATGACTGCTGTGGATTGTGGCCTGTTGCTGTAAGACTGAAGCTATGAGATGACTGCTGTGGATTGTGGCCTGTTGCTGTAAGATTGAAGCTATGAGATGACTGCTGTGGATTGTTGCCTCTTGCTGTAAGGCGGAAGCTATGAGATGAATGCTGTGGACTGTGGCCTGCTGCTGTGTGGCTGAAGGTATGAGCTAAGTGCTGTGGATTGTGGCCTGTTGCTGTAAGCCTGAAGATATGAGATGACGGCTCTGGATTGTCGCTTGTTGCTGTAAGGCTGAAGGGATGAGATTACTTTGTGGATTGTGGCCTGTTGCTGTGTGGCTGAAGGTATGAGATGACTGCTGTGGATTGTGGCATGTTGCTGTGTGGCTGAAGGTATGAGATGACTGCTGTGGATTGTGGCCTGTTGCTTAGTGGCTGAAGGTATGAGATGACTGATGTGGATTGTGGCCTGTTGTTGTGAGGCTGAAAATATGAGATGACTGCTGTGGATTGTGGCTTGTTGTTGTGAGGCTGAAGGTATGAGATGACTGCTGTGGATTGTGGATTGTTGTTGTGAGGCTGAAGGTATGAGATGACTGCTGTGGATTGTGGCCTGCTGCTGTAAGGCTGAAGGTATGAGATGACTGCTGTGGATTGTGGCCTGCTGCTGTAAGGCTGAAGGTATGAGATGACTGCTGTGGATTGTGGCCTGCTGCTGTAAGGCTGAAGGTATGAGATGACTGCTGTGGATTGTGGCCGGCTGCTGTAAGGCTGAAGGTATGAGATGACTGCTGTGGATTGTGGCCTGTTGCTGTAAGGCTGAAGGTATGAGATGTCTGCTGTGGATAATGGCCTGCTGCTGTAAGGCTGAAGTATGAGATGACTGCTGTGGATTGTGGCCTGTTGTTGTGAGGCTGAAGGTATGAGATGACTGCTGTGGATTGTGGCTTGTTGTTGTGAGGCTGAAGGAATGAGATTACTGCTGTGGATTGTGGCTTGTTGTTGTGAGGCTGAAGGTATGAGATGACTGCTGTGTATTGTGGCTTGTTGTTGTGAGGTTGAAGGTTTGAGATGACTGCTGTGGATTGTGGCCTGCTGCTGTAAGGCTGAAGGTATGAGATGACTGCTGTGTATTGTGGCCTGTTGCTTGAAGGTAGGTGATGACTGCTGTGGATTGTGGCCTGCTGCTGTAAGGCTGAAGGTATGAGATGACTGCTGTGGACTGTGGCCTACTGCTGTAAGGCTGAAGGTAGGAGATGTCTGCTGTGGATTGTGGCCGGTTGCTGTAAGGCTGAAGGTATGAGATGACTGCTGTGGACTGTGGCCTACTGCTGTAAGGCTGAAGGTATGAGATGACTGCTGTGGATTGTGGCCTGTTACTTGAAGGTAGGAGATGACTGCTGTGGATTGTGGCCTGTTGCTGTAAGGCTGAAGGTATGAGAAGACTGCTGTGGATTGTGGCCTGTTGCTGTAAGACTGAAGGTATGAGATGACTGCTGTGGATTGTAGCCTGCTGTTGTAAGGCTGAAGGTATGAGATAACTGCTGTGGATTGTGGCCTGCTGTTGTAAGGCTGAAGGTATGAGATCACTGCTGTGGATTGTGGCCTGTTGCTGGAAGGCTGAAGGTATAAGATGACTGCTGTGGACTGTGGCCTGTTGCTGTGAGGCTGAAACTATGAGATGAGTGCTGTGGATTGTGGCCTGTTGCTGTAAGGCTGAAGGAAGGAGATGACTGCTGTGGATTGAGGCTTGTTGCTGTAAGACTGAAGCTATGAGATGACTGCTGTGGATTGTGGCCTGTTGCTGTAAGGCTGAAGTTATGAGATGACTGCTGTGGATTGTGGCATGTTGCTGTGTGGCTGAAGGTATGAGATGACTGCTGTGGATTGTGGCCTGTTGCTTAGTGGCTCAAGGTATGAGATGACTGATGTGGATTGTGGCCTGTTGTTGCGAGGCTGAAAATATGAGATGACTGCTGTGGATTGTGGCTTGTTGCTGGAAGGCTGAAGGTATGAGATGACTGCTGTGGATTGTGGATTGTTGTTGTGAGGCTGAAGGTTTGAGATGACTGCTGTGGATTGTGGCCTGCTGCTGTAAGGCTGAAGGTATGAGATGACTGCTGTGGATTGTGGCCTGCTGCTGTAAGGCTGAATGTATGAGATGACTGCTGTGGATTGTGGCCTGCTGCTGTAAGGCTGAAGGTATGAGATCACTGCTGTGGATTGTGGCCCGTTGCTGTAAGGCTGAAGGTACGAGATGATTCTGTGGATTGTGGCCTGTTGCTTAGTGGCTCAAGGTATGAGATGACTGCTGTGGATTGTGGCCTGTTGTTGTGAGGCTGAAAATATGAGATGACTGCTGTGGATTGTGGCTTGTTGTTGTGAGGCTGAAGGTATGAGACGACTGCTGTGGATTGTGGACTGTTGCTGTAAGGCTGAAGGTATGAGATGACTGCTGTGGATTGTGGCTTGTTGTTGTGAGGCTGAAGGTATGAGATGACTGCTGTGGATTGTGGCTTGTTGTTGTGAGGCTGAAGGTATGAGATGACTGCTGTGGATTGTGGCTTGTTGTGAGGTTGAAGGTATGAGATGACTGCTGTGGATTGTGGCCTGCTGCAGTAAGGCTGAAGGTATGAGATGACTGCTGTGGATTGTGGCCTGCTGCTGTAAGGCTGAAGGTATGAGATGACTGCTGTGGATTGTGGCTTGTTGTTGTGAGGCTAAAGGTATGAGATGACTGCTGTGGATTGTGGCCTGCTGCTGTAAGGCTGAAGGTATGAGATGACTGCTGTGGATTGTGGCCTGCTGCTGTAAGGCTGAAGGTATGAGATGACCGCTGTGGATTGTGGCTTGTTGTGAGGCTGAATGTATGAGATGACTGCCGTGGATTGTGGCTTGTTGTGAGGCTGAAGGTATGAGATGACTGCTGTGGATTGTGGCCTACTGCTGTAAGGCTGAAGGTAGGAGATGTCTGCTGTTGGATTGTGGCCGGTTGCTGTAAGGCTGAAGGTATGAGATGACTGCTGTGGATTGTGGCCTGTTGCTGTAAGGCTGAAGGTATGAGATGACTGCTGTGGATTGTGGCCTGTTGCTGTAAGACTGAAGCTATGAGATGACTGCTGTGGATTGTAGCCTGTTGCTGTAAGTCTGAAGGTATGAGATGACTGCTGTGGATTGTGGCCTGTTGCTGTAAGCCTGAAGGTATGAGATGACTGCTGTGGATTGTGGCCTGTTGCTGTAAGACTGAAGGTATGAGATGACTGCTGTGGATTGTAGCCTGCTGTTGTAAGGCTGAAGGTATGAGATAACTGCTGTGGATTGTGGCCTGCTGTTGTAAGGCTGAAGGTATGAGATCACTACTGTGGATTGTGGCCTGTTGCTGGAAGGCTGAAGGTATAAGATGACTGCTGTGGACTGTGGCCTGTTGCTGTGAGGCTGAAACTATGAGATGAGTGCTGTGGATTGTGGCCTGTTGCTGTAAGGCTGAAGGAAGGAGATGACTGCTGTGGATTGAGGCTTGTTGCTGTAAGACTGAAGCTATGAGATGACTGCTGTGGATTGTGGCCTGTTGCTGTAAGACTGAAGCTATGAGATGACTGCTGTGGATTGTTGCCTGTTGCTGTAAGGCTGAAGGTATGAGATGACTGCTGTGGATTGTGGCATGTTGCTGTGTGGCTGAAGGTATGAGATGACTGCTGTGGATTGTGGCCTGTTGCTTAGTGGCTCAAGGTATGAGATGACTGATGTGGATTGTGGCCTGTTGTTGTGAGGCTGAAAATATGAGATGACTGCTGTGGATTGTGGCTTGTTGTTGTGAGGCTGACGGTATGAGATGACTGCTGTGGATTGTGGATTGTTGTTGTAAGGCTGAAGGTATGAGATGACTGCTGTGGATTGTGGCCTGCTGCTGTAAGGCTGAAGGTATGAGATGACTGCTGTGGATTGTGGCCTGCTGCTGTAAGGCTGAATGTATGAGATGACTGCTGTGGATTGTGGCCTGCTGCTGTAAAGCTGAAGGTATGAGATCACTGCTGTGGATTGTGGCCTGTTGCTGTAAGGCTGAAGGTATCAGATGATTCTGTGGATTGTGGCCTGTTGCTTAGTGGCTCAAGGTATGAGATGACTGCTGTGGATTGTGGCCTGTTGTTGTGAGGCTGAAGGTATGAGATGACTGCTGTGGATTGTGGCCTGTTGCTGTAAGTCTGAAGGTATGAGATGACTGCTGTGGATTGTGGCTTGTTGTTGTGAGGCTGAAGGTATGAGATGACTGCTGTGGATTGTGGCTTGTTGTTGTGAGGCTGAAGGTATGACATGACTGCTGTGGATTGTGGCTTGTTGTTGTGAGGTTGAAGGTATGAGATGACTGCTGTGGATTGTGGCCTGTTGCTGTAAGGCTGAAGGTATGAGATGACTGCTGTGGATTGTGGCCTGCTGCTGTAAGGATGAATGTATGAGATGACTGCTGTGGATTGTGGCCTGCTGCTGTAAGCTGAAGGTATGAGATGACTGCTGTGGATTGTGGCTTGTTGTTGTGAGGCTAAAGGTATGAGATGACTGCTGTGGATTGTGGCCTGCTGCTGTAAGGCTGAAGGTATGAGATGACTGCTGTGGATTGTGGCCTGCTGCTGTAAGGCTGAAGGTATGAGATGACCGCTGTGGATTGTGGCTTGTTGTTGTGAGGCTGAAGGTATGAGATGACTGCTGTGGATTGTGGCCTGTTGCTGTAAGACTGAAGGTATGAGATGACTGCTGTGGATTGTGGCATGTTGCTGTGTGGCTGAAGGTATGAGATGGCTGCTGTGGATTGTGGCCTGTTGCTGAGTGACTGAAGGTATGAGATGACTACTGTGGATTGTGGCCTGGTGCTGAGTGGCTGAAGGTATGAGATTACTGCTGTGGATTGTGGCCTGTTGCTGAGTGACTGAAGGTATGAGATGACTGCCCTGGAGTGTGGCCTGTTGCTGTAAGACTGAAGGTATGAGATGACTGCTGTGGATTGTGGCCTGTTGCTGTGTGGCTGAAGGTATGAGATCATTGCTGTGGATTGTGGCCTGTTGCTGTAAGGGTGAAGGTATGATATGACTACTGTGGATTGTGGCCTGTTGCTGTGTGGCTGAAGGCATGAGACAACTGCTGTGGATTGTGGCCTGTTGCTGTGTGGCTGAAGGTATGAGATGACTGCCGTGGATTGTGGCCTGTTGCTGTGTGGCTGAAGGTATGAACTGACTGCTGTGGATTGTGGCCTGTTGTTGTGAGGCTGAAGGTATGAGATGACTGCTGTGGATTGTGGCCTGTTGCTGTAAGGCTGAAGGTATGTGATGACTGTTGTGGATTGTGGCCTGCTGCTGTAAGGCTGAAGGTATGAGATGACTGCTGTGGATTGTGGCTTGTTGTTGTGAGGCTGAAGGTATGAGATGACTGCTGGGGATTGTGGCTTGTTGTCGTGAGGCTGAAGGTATGAGATGACTGCTGTGGATTGTGGCCTGTTGCTGTAAGGCTGAAGGTATGAGATGACTGCTGTGGATTGTGGCCTGTTGCTAAGTGAATGAAGGTATGAGATGACTGCTGTGGATTGTGGCCTGTTGCTGAGTGGCTGAAGGTATGAGATGACTGCTGTGGATTGTGGCCTGCTGCTGTAAGGCTGAAGGTATGAGATGACTGCTGTGGATTGTCGCTTGTTGTTGTGAGGCTGAAGGCATGAGACAACTGCTGTGGATTGTGGCCTGTTGCTGTGTGGCTGAAGGTATGAGATGACTGCTGTGGATTGTGGCCTGTTGCTGTAAGGGTGAAGGTATGATATGACTACTGTGGATTGTGGCCTGTTGCTGTGTGGCTGAAGGTATGAGATGACTGCTGTGGATTGTGGCCTGTTGCTGTAAGGGTGAAGGTATGAGATGACTGCTGTGGATTGTGGCCTGTTGCTGTAAGGCTGAAGGTATGAGATGACTGCTGTGGATTGTGGCTTGTTGTTGTGAGGCTGAAGGTATGAGATGACTGCTGTGGATTGTGGCCTGTTGCTGTGTGGCTGAAGGTATGAAGTGACTACTGTGGATTGTGGCCTGTTGTTGTGAGGCTGAAGGTATGAGATGACTGCTGTGGTTTGTGGCTTGTTGTTGTGAGGCTGAAGGTATGAGATGACTGCTGTGGATTGTGGCCTGTTGCTGTAAGGCTGAAGGTATGTGATGACTGTTGTGGATTGTGGCCTGCTGCTGTAAGGCTGAAGGTATGTGATGACTGTTGTGGATTGTGGCCTGCTGCTGTAAGGCTGAAGGTATGAGATGACTGCTGTGGATTGTGGCCTGTTGCTGTAAGGCTGAAGGTATGTGATGACTGTTGTGGATTGTGGCCTGCTGCTGTAAGCTGAAGGTATGAGATGACTGCTGTGGATTGAGGCTTGTTGTTGTGAGGCTGAAGGTATGAGATGACTGCTGTGGATTGTGGCCTGTTGCTGTAAGGCTGAAGGTATGAGATGACTGCTGTGGATTGTGGCTTGTTGTTGTGAGGCTGAATGTATGAGATGACTGCTGTGGATTGTGGCCTGCTTCTGTAAGGCTGAAGGTATGAGATGACTGCTGTGGATTGTGGCTTGTTGCTGTAAGGCTGAAGGTATGAGATGACTGCTGTGGATTGTGGCTTGTTGCTGTAAGGCTGAAGGTATGAGATGACTGCTGTGGATTGTGGCCTGTTGCTGTAAGGCTGAAGGTATGAGATGACTGCTGTGGATTGTGGCCTGCTGCTGTAAGGCTGAAGGTATGAGATGACTGCTGTGGATTGTGGCCTGCTGCTGTAAGGCTGAAGGTATGAGATGACTGCTGTGGATTGTGGCTTGTTGCTGTAAGGCTGAAGGTATGAGATGACTGCTGTGGATTGTGGCCTGCTGCTGTAAGGCTGAAGGTATGAGATGACTGCTGTGGATTGTGGCCTGCTGCTGTAAGGCTGAAGGTATGAGATGACTGCTGTGGATTGTGGCCTGCTGCTGTAAGGCTGAAGGTATGAGATGACTGCTGTGGATTGTGGCTTGTTGCTGTAAGGCTGAAGGTATGAGATGACTGCTGTGGATTGTGGCCTGCTGCTGTAAGGCTGAAGGTATGAGATGACTGCTGTGGATTGTGGCCTGCTGCTGTAAGGCTGAAGGTATGAGATGACTGCTGTGGATTGTGGCTTGTTGTTGTGAGGCTGAAGGTATGAGATGACTGCTGTGGATTGTGGCTTGTTGCTGTAAGGCTGAAGGTATGAGATGACTGCTGTGGATTGTGGCCTGCTGCTGTAAGGCTGAAGGTATGAGATGACTGCTGTGGATTGTGGCCTGCTGCTGTAAGGCTGAAGGTATGAGATGACTGCTGTGGATTGTGGCTTGTTGTTGTGAGGCTGAATGTATGAGATGACTGCTGTGGATTGTGGCCTGCTGCTGTAAGGCTGAAGGTATGAGATGACTGCTGTGGATTGTGGCCTGCTGCTGTAAGGCTGAAGGTATGAGATGACCGCTGTGGATTGTGGCTTGTTATTGTGAGGCTGAAGGTATGAGATGAATGCTGTGGATTGTGGCCTGTTGCTGTAAGACTGAAGGTATGAGATGACTGCTGTGGATTGTGGCATGTTGCTGTGTGGCTGAATGTATGAGATGGCTGCTGTGGATCATGGCCTGTTGCTGAGTGACTGAATGTATGAGATGACTGCTGTGGATTGTGGCCTGGTGCTGAGTGGCTGAAGGTATGAGATTACTGCTGTGGATTGTAGCCTGTTGCTGAGTGACTGAAGGTATGAGATGACTGCTGTGGATTGTGGCCTGTTGCTGTAGACTGAAGCTATGAGATGACCGCTCTGGAGTGTGGCCTGTTGCTGTAAGACTGAAGGTATGAGATGACTGCTGTGGATTGTGGCCTGTTGCTGTGTGGCTGAAGGCATGAGACAACTGCTGTGGATTGTGGCCTGTTGCTGTGTGGCTGAAGGTATGAGATGACTGCTGTGGATTGTGGCCAGTTGCTGTGTGGCTGAAGGTATGAGATGACTGCTGTGGATTGTGGCCTGTTGCTGTGTTGCTGAAGGTATGAGATGACTGCTGTGGATTGTGGCCTGTTGCTGTGTGGCTGAAAGTATGAACTGACTGCTGTGGATTGAGGCTTTTTGTTGTGAGGCTGAAGGTATGAGATGACTGCTGTGGATTGTGGCTTGTTGTTGTGAGGCTGAAGGTATGAGATGACTGCTGTGGATTGTGGCTTGTTGTCGTGAGGCTGAAGGTATGAGATGACTGCTGTGGATTGTGGCCTGTTGCTGTAAGGCTGAAGGTATGAGATGACTGCTGTGGATTGTGGGCTGCTGCTGTAAGGCTGAAGGTATGAGATGACTGCTGTGGATTGTGGCTTGTTGTTGTGAGGCTGAATGTATGAGATGACTGCTGTGGATTGTGGCCTGCTGCTGTAAGGCTGAAGGTATGAGATGACTGCTGTGGATTGTGGCATGGTGCTGTAAGGCTGAAGGTATGAGATGACTGCTGTGGATTGTGGCCTGTTGCTGTAAGACTGAAGGTATGAGATGACTGCTGTGGATTGTAGCCTGCTGCTGTAAGGCTGAAGGTATGAGATAACTACTGTGGATTGTGGCCTGCTGCTGTAAGGCTGAAGGTATGAGATCACTGCTGTGGATTGTGGCCTGTTGCTGTGAGGCTGAAGGTAGGAGATGACTGCTGTGGATTGTGTCCTGTTGCTGTTAGACTGAAACTATGAGATGACTGCTGTGGATTGTGGCCTGTTGCTGTAAGACTGAAGCTATGAGATGACTGCTGTGGATTGTTGCCTGTTGCTGTAAGGCGGAAGCTATGAGATGAATGCTGTGGATTGTGGCCTGTTGCTGTGTGGCTGAAGGTATGAGCTAACTGCTGTGGATTGTGGCCTGTTGCTGTAAGCCTGAAGATATGAGATGATGGCTCTGGATTGTGGCCTGTTGCTGTAAGGCTGAAGGTATGAGATGACTCTGTGGATTGTGGCCTGTTGCTGTGTGGCTGAAGGTATGAGATGACTGCTGTGGATTGTGGCCTGTTGCTGTAAGGCTGAAGGTATGAGATGACTGCTGTGGATTGTGGCCTGTTGCTGTAAGGCTGAAGGTATGAGATGACTGCTGTGGATTGTGGCCTGCTGCTGTAAGGCTGAAGGTATGAGATGACTGCTGTGGATTGTGGCCTGCTGCTGTAAGGCTGAAGGTGTGAGATGACTGCTGTGGATTGTCGCTTGTTGTTGTGAGGCTGAATGTATGAGATGACTGCTGTGGATTGTGGCCTGCTGCTGTAAGGCTGAAGGTATGAGATGACTGCTGTGGATTGTGGCCTGCTGCTGTAAGGCTGAAGGTATGAGATGACCGCTGTGGATTGTGGCTTGTTGTTGTGAGGCTGAAGGTATGAGATGACTGCTGTGGATTGTGGCTTGTTGTGAGGCTGAAGGTATGAGATGACTGCTGTGGATTGTGGCCTGTTGCTGTAAGACTGAAGGTATGAGATGACTGCTGTGGATTGTGGCATGTTGCTGTGTGGCTGAAGGTATGAGATGGCTGCTGTGGATTGTGGCCTGTTGCTAAGTGAATGAAGGTATGAGATGACTGCTGTGGTTTGTGGCCTGGTGCTGAGTGGCTGAAGGTATGAGATTGCTGCTGTGGATCGTGGCCTGTTGCTGAGTGACTGAAGGTATGAGATGACTGCTGTGGATTGTGGCCTGTTGCTGTAGACTGAAATTATGAGATGACCGCTCTGGAGTGTGGCCTGTTGCTGTAAGACTGAAGGTATGAGATGACTGCTGTGGATTGTGGCCTGTTGCTGTGTGGCTGAAGGTATGAGATCATTGCTGTGGATTGTGGCCTGTTGCTGTAAGGGTGAAGGTATGATATGACTACTGTGGATTGTGGCCTGTTGCTGTGTGGCTGAAGGCATGAGACAACTGCTGTGGATTGTGGCCTGTTGCTGTGTGGCTGAAGGTATGAGATGACTGCTGTGGATTGTGGCCTGTTGCTGTGTGGCTGAAGGTATGAGATGACTGCTGTGGATTGTGGCCTGTTGCTGTGTGGCTGAAGGTATGAAGTGACTACTGTGGATTGTGGCCTGTTGTTGTGAGGCTGAAGGTATGAGATGACTGCTGTGGTTTGTGGCTTGTTGTTGTGAGGCTGAAGGTATGAGATGACTGCTGTGGATTGTGGCCTGTTGCTGTAAGGCTGAAGGTATGTGATGACTGTTGTGGATTGTGGCCTGCTGCTGTAAGCTGAAGGTATGAGATGACTGCTGTGGATTGAGGCTTGTTGTTGTGAGGCTGAAGGTATGAGATGACTGCTGTGGATTGTGGCTTGTTGTTGTGAGGCTGAAGGTATGAGATGACTGCTGTGGATTGTGGCTTGTTGTCGTGAGGCTGAAGGTATGAGATGACTGCTGTGGATTGTGGCCAGTTGCTGTGTGGCTGAAGGTATGAGATGACTGCTGTGGATTGTGGCCTGTTGCTGTGTGGCTGAAGGTATGAAGTGACTACTGTGGATTGTGGCCTGTTGTTGTGAGGCTGAAGGTATGAGATGACTGCTGTGGTTTGTGGCTTGTTGTTGTGAGGCTGAAGGTATGAGATGACTGCTGTGGATTGTGGCCTGTTGCTGTAAGGCTGAAGGTATGTGATGACTGTTGTGGATTGTGGCCTGCTGCTGTAAGCTGAAGGTATGAGATGACTGCTGTGGATTGAGGCTTGTTGTTGTGAGGCTGAAGGTATGAGATGACTGCTGTGGATTGTGGCTTGTTGTTGTGAGGCTGAAGGTATGAGATGACTGCTGTGGATTGTGGCTTGTTGTCGTGAGGCTGAAGGTATGAGATGACTGCTGTGGATTGTGGCCTGTTGCTGTAAGGCTGAAGGTATGAGATGACTGCTGTGGATTGTGGCCTGCTGCTGTAAGGCTGAAGGTATGAGATGACTGCTGTGGATTGTGGCTTGTTGTTGTGAGGCTGAATGTATGAGATGACTGCTGTGGATTGTGGCCTGCTGCTGTAAGGCTGAAGGTATGAGATGACTGCTGTGGATTGTGGCATGTTGCTGTAAGGCTGAAGGTATGAGATGACTGCTGTGGATTGTGGCCTGCTGCTGTAAGGCTGAAGGTATGAGATGACTGCTGTGGATTGTGGCCTGCTGCTGTAAGGCTGAAGGTATGAGATGACTGCTGTGGATTGTGGCTTGTTGTTGTGAGGCTGAATGTATGAGATGACTGCTGTGGATTGTGGCCTGCTGCTGTAAGGCTGAAGGTATGAGATGACTGCTGTGGATTGTGGCCTGCTGCTGTAAGGCTGAAGGTATGAGATGACCGCTGTGGATTGTGGCTTGTTATTGTGAGGCTGAAGGTATGAGATGAATGCTGTGGATTGTGGCTTGTTGTTGTGAGGCTGAAGGTACGAGATGACTGCTGTGGATTGTGGCCTGTTGCTGTAAGACTGAAGGTATGAGATGACTGCTGTGGATTGTGGCATGTTGCTGTGTGGCTGAAGGTATGAGATGGCTGCTGTGGATCATGGCCTGTTGCTGAGTGACTGAAGGTATGAGATGACTGCTGTGGATTGTGGCCTGTTGCTGTAGACTGAAGCTATGAGATGACCGCTCTGGAGTGTGGCCTGTTGCTGTAAGACTGAAGGTATGAGATGACTGCTGTGGATTGTGGCCTGTTGCTGTGTGGCTGAAGGTATGAGATCATTGCTGTGGATTGTGGCCTGTTGCTGTAAGGGTGAAGGTATGATATGACTACTGTGGATTGTGGCCTGTTGCTGTGTGGCTGAAGGCATGAGACAACTGCTGTGGATTGTGGCCTGTTGCTGTGTGGCTGAAGGTATGAGATGACTGCTGTGGATTGTGGCCAGTTGCAGTGTGGCTGAAGGTATGAGATGACTGCCGTGGATTGTGGCCTGTTGCTGTGTTGCTGAAGGTATGAGATGACTGCTGTGGATTGTGGCCTGTTGCTGTGTGGCTGAAGGTATGTGATGACTGCTGTGGATTGTGGCTTGTTGTTGTGAGGCTGAAGGTATGAGATGACTGCTGTGGATTGTGGCTTGTTGTTGTGAGGCTGAAGGTATGAGATGACTGCTGTGGATTGTGGCTTGTTGTCGTGAGGCTGAAGGTATGAGATGACTGCGGTGGATTGTGGCCTGTTGCTGTAAGGCTGAAGGTATGAGATGACTGCTGTGGATTGTGGGCTGCTGCTGTAAGGCTGAAGGTATGAGATGACTGCTGTGGATTGTGGCTTGTTGTTGTGAGGCTGAATGTATGAGATGACTGCTGTGGATTGTGGCCTGCTGCTGTAAGGCTGAAGGTATGAGATGACTGCTGTGGATTGTGGCATGGTGCTGTAAGGCTGAAGGTATGAGATGACTGCTGTGGATTGTGGCCTGTTGCTGTAAGACTGAAGGTATGAGATGACTGCTGTGGATTGTAGCCTGCTGCTGTAAGGCTGAAGGTATGAGATAACTACTGTGGATTGTGGCCTGCTGCTGTAAGGCTGAAGGTATGAGATCACTGCTGTGGATTGTGGCCTGTTGCTGTGAGGCTGAATCTATGAGATGACTGCTGTGGATTGTGGCCTGTTGTTGTAAGGCTGAAGGTAGGAGATGACTGCTGTGGATTGTGTCCTGTTGCTGTTAGACTGAAACTATGAGATGACTGCTGTGGATTGTGGCCTGTTGCTGTAAGACTGAAGCTATGAGATGACTGCTGTGGATTGTTGCCTGTTGCTGTAAGGCGGAAGCTATGAGATGAATGCTGTGGATTGTGGCCTGTTGCTGTGTGGCTGAAGGTATGAGCTAACTGCTGTGGATTGTGGCCTGTTGCTGTAAGCCTGAAGATATGAGATGATGGCTCTGGATTGTGGCCTGTTGCTGTAAGGCTGAAGGTATGAGATGACTCTGTGGATTGTGGCCTGTTGCTGTGTGGCTGAAGGTATGAGATGACTGCTGTGGATTGTGGCCTGTTGCTGTAAGGCTGAAGGTATGAGATGACTGCTGTGGATTGTGGATTGTTGTGAGGCTGAAGGTACGAGATGACTGCAGTGGATTGTGGCTTGTCGCTGTGAGGTTGAAGGTATGAGATGACTGCTGTGGATTGTGGCCTGTTGCTGTAAGGCTGAAGGTATGAGATGACTGCTGTGGACTGTGGCCTGTTGCTGTAAGGCTGAAGGTAGGAGATGACTGCTGTGGATTGTGGCCTGTTTCTGTAAGACTGAAGCTATGAGATGACTGTTGTGGATTGTGGCCTGTTGCTGTAAGACTGAAGCTATGAGATGACTGCTGTGGATTGTTGCCTGTTGCTGTAAGGTGGAAGCTATGAGATGAATGCTGTGGATTGTGGCCTGTTGCTGTGTGGCTGAAGGTATGAGCTAACTGCTGTGGATTGTGGCCTGTTGCTGTAAGCCTGAAGATATGAGATGACGGCTCTGGATTGTGGCCTGTTGTTGTAAGCCTGAAGGTATGAGATGACTCTGTGGATTGTGCCCTGTTGCTGTGTGGCTGAAGTTATGAGATGACTGCTGTGGATTGTGGCATGTTGCTGTGTGGCTGAAGGTATGAGATGACTGCTGTGGATTGTGGCCTGTTGCTGTAAGCCTGAAGATATGAGATGACTCTGTGGATTGTGGCCTGTTGCTGTGTGGCTGAATGTATGAGATGACTGCTGTGGATTGTGGCATGTTGCTGTGTGGCTGAAGGTATGAGATGACTGCTGTGGATTGTGGCCTGCTGCTGTAAGACTGAAGGTATGAGATGACTGCTGTGGATTGTGGCCTGCTGCTGTAAGGCTGAAGGTATGAGATGACTGCTGTGGATTGTGGCTTGTTGTTGTGAGGCTGAAGGTATGAGATGACTGCTGTGGATTGTGGCTTGTTGTCGTGAGGCTGAAGGTATGATATGACTGCTGTGGATTGTGGCCTGTTGCTGTAAGGCTGAAGGTATGAGATGACTGCTGTGGATTGTGGCCTGCTGCTGTAAGGCTGAAGGTATGAGATGACTGCTGTGGATTGTGGCCTGCTGCTGTAAGGCTGAAGGTATGAGATGACTGCTGTGGATTGTGGCTTGTTGTTGTGAGGCTGAATGTATGAGATGACTGCTGTGGATTGTGGCCTGCTGCTGTAAGGCTGAAGGTATGAGATGACTGCTGTGGATTGTGGCCTGTTGCTGTAAGGCTGAATGTATAAGATGACCGCTGTGGATTGTGGCTTGTTGTTGTGAGGCTGAAGGTATGAGATGACTGGTGTGGATTGTGGCATGTTGCTATGTGGCTGAAGGTATGAGATGACTGCTGTGGTTTGAGGCTTGTTGTTGTGAGGCTGAAGGTATGAGATGACTGCTGTGGATTGTGGCTTGTTGTTGTGAGGCTGAAGGTATGAGATGACTGCTGTGGATTGTGGCTTGTTGTCGTGAGGCTGAAGGTATGAGATGACTGCTGTGGATTGTGGCCTGTTGCTGTAAGGCTGAAGGTATGAGATGACTGCTGTGGATTGTGGCCTGCTGCTGTAAGGCTGAAGGTATGAGATGACTGCTGTGGATTGTGGCTTGTTGTTGTGAGGCTGAATGTATGAGATGACTGCTGTGGATTGTGGCCTGCTGCTGTAAGGCTGAAGGTATGAGATGACTGCTGTGGATTGTGGCATGTTGCTGTAAGGCTGAAGGTATGAGATGACTGCTGTGGATTGTGGCCTGCTGCTGTAAGGCTGAAGGTATGAGATGACTGCTGTGGATTGTGGCCTGCTGCTGTAAGGCTGAAGGTATGAGATGACTGCTGTGGATTGTGGCTTGTTGTTGTGAGGCTGAATGTATGAGATGACTGCTGTGGATTGTGGCCTGCTGCTGTAAGGCTGAAGGTATGAGATGACTGCTGTGGATTGTGGCCTGCTGCTGTAAGGCTGAAGGTATGAGATGACCGCTGTGGATTGTGGCTTGTTATTGTGAGGCTGAAGGTATGAGATGAATGCTGTGGATTGTGGCTTGTTGTTGTGAGGCTGAAGGTACGAGATGACTGCTGTGGATTGTGGCCTGTTGCTGTAAGACTGAAGGTATGAGATGACTGCTGTGGATTGTGGCATGTTGCTGTGTGGCTGAAGGTATGAGATGGCTGCTGTGGATCATGGCCTGTTGCTGAGTGACTGAAGGTATGAGATGACTGCTGTGGATTGTGGCCTGTTGCTGTAGACTGAAGCTATGAGATGACCGCTCTGGAGTGTGGCCTGTTGCTGTAAGACTGAAGGTATGAGATGACTGCTGTGGATTGTGGCCTGTTGCTGTGTGGCTGAAGGTATGAGATCATTGCTGTGGATTGTGGCCTGTTGCTGTAAGGGTGAAGGTATGATATGACTACTGTGGATTGTGGCCTGTTGCTGTGTGGCTGAAGGCATGAGACAACTGCTGTGGATTGTGGCCTGTTGCTGTGTGGCTGAAGGTATGAGATGACTGCTGTGGATTGTGGCCAGTTGCAGTGTGGCTGAAGGTATGAGATGACTGCCGTGGATTGTGGCCTGTTGCTGTGTTGCTGAAGGTATGAGATGACTGCTGTGGATTGTGGCCTGTTGCTGTGTGGCTGAAGGTATGTGATGACTGCTGTGGATTGTGGCTTGTTGTTGTGAGGCTGAAGGTATGAGATGACTGCTGTGGATTGTGGCTTGTTGTTGTGAGGCTGAAGGTATGAGATGACTGCTGTGGATTGTGGCTTGTTGTCGTGAGGCTGAAGGTATGAGATGACTGCGGTGGATTGTGGCCTGTTGCTGTAAGGCTGAAGGTATGAGATGACTGCTGTGGATTGTGGGCTGCTGCTGTAAGGCTGAAGGTATGAGATGACTGCTGTGGATTGTGGCTTGTTGTTGTGAGGCTGAATGTATGAGATGACTGCTGTGGATTGTGGCCTGCTGCTGTAAGGCTGAAGGTATGAGATGACTGCTGTGGATTGTGGCATGGTGCTGTAAGGCTGAAGGTATGAGATGACTGCTGTGGATTGTGGCCTGTTGCTGTAAGACTGAAGGTATGAGATGACTGCTGTGGATTGTAGCCTGCTGCTGTAAGGCTGAAGGTATGAGATAACTACTGTGGATTGTGGCCTGCTGCTGTAAGGCTGAAGGTATGAGATCACTGCTGTGGATTGTGGCCTGTTGCTGTGAGGCTGAATCTATGAGATGACTGCTGTGGATTGTGGCCTGTTGTTGTAAGGCTGAAGGTAGGAGATGACTGCTGTGGATTGTGTCCTGTTGCTGTTAGACTGAAACTATGAGATGACTGCTGTGGATTGTGGCCTGTTGCTGTAAGACTGAAGCTATGAGATGACTGCTGTGGATTGTTGCCTGTTGCTGTAAGGCGGAAGCTATGAGATGAATGCTGTGGATTGTGGCCTGTTGCTGTGTGGCTGAAGGTATGAGCTAACTGCTGTGGATTGTGGCCTGTTGCTGTAAGCCTGAAGATATGAGATGATGGCTCTGGATTGTGGCCTGTTGCTGTAAGGCTGAAGGTATGAGATGACTCTGTGGATTGTGGCCTGTTGCTGTGTGGCTGAAGGTATGAGATGACTGCTGTGGATTGTGGCCTGTTGCTGTAAGGCTGAAGGTATGAGATGACTGCTGTGGATTGTGGATTGTTGTGAGGCTGAAGGTACGAGATGACTGCAGTGGATTGTGGCTTGTCGCTGTGAGGTTGAAGGTATGAGATGACTGCTGTGGATTGTGGCCTGTTGCTGTAAGGCTGAAGGTATGAGATGACTGCTGTGGACTGTGGCCTGTTGCTGTAAGGCTGAAGGTAGGAGATGACTGCTGTGGATTGTGGCCTGTTTCTGTAAGACTGAAGCTATGAGATGACTGTTGTGGATTGTGGCCTGTTGCTGTAAGACTGAAGCTATGAGATGACTGCTGTGGATTGTTGCCTGTTGCTGTAAGGTGGAAGCTATGAGATGAATGCTGTGGATTGTGGCCTGTTGCTGTGTGGCTGAAGGTATGAGCTAACTGCTGTGGATTGTGGCCTGTTGCTGTAAGCCTGAAGATATGAGATGACGGCTCTGGATTGTGGCCTGTTGTTGTAAGCCTGAAGGTATGAGATGACTCTGTGGATTGTGCCCTGTTGCTGTGTGGCTGAAGTTATGAGATGACTGCTGTGGATTGTGGCATGTTGCTGTGTGGCTGAAGGTATGAGATGACTGCTGTGGATTGTGGCCTGTTGCTGTAAGCCTGAAGATATGAGATGACTCTGTGGATTGTGGCCTGTTGCTGTGTGGCTGAATGTATGAGATGACTGCTGTGGATTGTGGCATGTTGCTGTGTGGCTGAAGGTATGAGATGACTGCTGTGGATTGTGGCCTGCTGCTGTAAGACTGAAGGTATGAGATGACTGCTGTGGATTGTGGCCTGCTGCTGTAAGGCTGAAGGTATGAGATGACTGCTGTGGATTGTGGCTTGTTGTTGTGAGGCTGAAGGTATGAGATGACTGCTGTGGATTGTGGCTTGTTGTCGTGAGGCTGAAGGTATGATATGACTGCTGTGGATTGTGGCCTGTTGCTGTAAGGCTGAAGGTATGAGATGACTGCTGTGGATTGTGGCCTGCTGCTGTAAGGCTGAAGGTATGAGATGACTGCTGTGGATTGTGGCCTGCTGCTGTAAGGCTGAAGGTATGAGATGACTGCTGTGGATTGTGGCTTGTTGTTGTGAGGCTGAATGTATGAGATGACTGCTGTGGATTGTGGCCTGCTGCTGTAAGGCTGAAGGTATGAGATGACTGCTGTGGATTGTGGCCTGTTGCTGTAAGGCTGAATGTATAAGATGACCGCTGTGGATTGTGGCTTGTTGTTGTGAGGCTGAAGGTATGAGATGACTGGTGTGGATTGTGGCATGTTGCTATGTGGCTGAAGGTATGAGATGACTGCTGTGGATTGTGGCCTGTTGCTGAGTGACTGAAGGTATGAGATGACTGCTGTGGATTGTGGCCTGTTGCTGAGTGAGTGAAGGTATGAGATGACTGCTGTGGATTGTGGCCTGTTGCTGAGTAAGTGAAGGTATGAGATGACTGCTGTGGATTGTGGCCTGTTGCTGTAAGACTGAAGGTATGAGATGACTCTGTGGATTGTTGCCTGTTGCTGTGTGGCTGAAGGTATGAGATTACTGCTGTGAATTGTGGCATGTTGCTGTGTGGCTGAAGGTATGAGATTACTGCTGTGGATTGTGGCCTGTTGCTGAGTGAGTGAAGGTATGAGATGACTGCTGTGGATTGTGGCCTGTTGCTGAGTGAGTGAAGGTATGAGATGACTGCTCTGGAGTGTGGCCTGTTGCTGTAAGACTGAAGGTATGAGATGACTGCTGTGGATTGTGGCCTGTTGCTGTGTGTCTGAAGGTATGAGATGACTGCTGTGGATTGTGGCCTGTTGCTGTAAGCCTGAAGATATGAGATGACTCTGTGGATTGTGGCCTGTTGCTGTGTGGCTGAATGTATGAGATGACTGCTGTGGATTGTGGCTTGTTGTTGTGAGGCTGAAGGTATGAGATGACTGCTGTGGATTGTGGCTTGTTGTCGTGAGGCTGAAGGTATGATATGACTGCTGTGGATTGTGGCCTGTTGCTGTAAGGCTGAAGGTATGAGATGACTGCTGTGGATTGTGGCCTGCTGCTGTAAGGCTGAAGGTATGAGATGACTGCTGTGGATTGTGGCCTGCTGCTGTAAGGCTGAAGGTATGAGATGACTGCTGTGGATTGTGGCTTGTTGTTGTGTGGCTGAAGGTATGAGATGACTGCTGTGGATTGTGGCCTGTTGCTGTGTGGCTGAAGGTATGAAGTGACTACTGTGGATTGTGGCCTGTTGTTGTGAGGCTGAAGGTATGAGATGACTGCTGTGGATTGTGGCTTGTTGTTGTGTGGCTGAAGGTATGAGATGACTGCTGTGGATTGTGGCCTGTTGCTGTGTGGCTGAAGGTATGAAGTGACTACTGTTGATTGTGGCCTGTTGTTGTGAGGCTGAAGGTATGAGATGACTGCTGTTGTTTGTGGCTTGTTGTTGTGAGGCTGAAGGTATGAGATGACTGCTGTGGATTGTGGCCTGTTGCTGTAAGGCTGAAGGTATGTGATGACTGTTGTGGATTGTGGCCTGCTGCTGTAAGCTGAAGGTATGAGATGACTGCTGTGGATTGAGGCTTGTTGTTGTGAGGCTGAAGGTATGAGATGACTGCTGTGGATTGTGGCTTGTTGTTGTGAGGCTGGAGGTATGAGATGACTGCTGTGGATTGTGGCTTGTTGTCGTGAGGCTGAAGGTATGAGATGACTGCTGTGGATTGTGGCCTGTTGCTGTAAGGCTGAAGGTATGAGATGACTGCTGTGGATTGTGGCCTGCTGCTGTAAGGCTGAAGGTATGAGATGACTGCTGTGGATTGTGGCTTGTTGTTGTGAGGCTGAATGTATGAGATGACTGCTGTGGATTGTGGCCTGCTGCTGTAAGGCTGAAGGTATGAGATGACTGCTGTGGATTGTGGCCTGTTGCTGTAAGGCTGAAGGTATGAGATGACTGCTGTGGATTGTGGCCTGCTGCTGTAAGGCTGAAGGTATGAGATGACTGCTGTGGATTGTGGCCTGCTGCTGTAAGGCTGAAGGTATGAGATGACTGCTGTGGATTGTGGCTTGTTGTTGTGAGGCTGAATGTATGAGATGACTGCTGTGGATTGTGGCCTGCTGCTGTAAGGCTGAAGGTATGAGATGACTGCTGTGGATTGTGGCCTGCTGCTGTAAGGCTGAAGGTATGAGATGACCGCTGTGGATTGTGGCTTGTTATTGTGAGGCTGAAGGTATGAGATGAATGCTGTGGATTGTGGCTTGTTGTTGTGAGGCTGAAGGTACGAGATGACTGCTGTGGATTGTGGCCTGTTGCTGTAAGACTGAAGGTATGAGATGACTGCTGTGGATTGTGGCATGTTGCTGTGTGGCTGAATGTATGAGATGGCTGCTGTGGATCATGGCCTGTTGCTGAGTGACTGAAGGTATGAGATGACTGCTGTGGATTGTGGCCTGGTGCTGAGTGGCTGAAGGTATGAGATTACTGCTGTGGATTGTAGCCTGTTGCTGAGTGACTGAAGGTATGAGATGACTGCCGTGGATTGTGGCCGGTTGCTGTAGACTGAAGCTATGAGATGACCGCTCTGGAGTGTGGCCTGTTGCTGTAAGACTGAAGGTATGAGATGACTGCTGTGGATTGTGGCCTGTTGCTGTGTGGCTGAAGGTATGAGATCATTGCTGTGGATTGTGGCCTGTTGCTGTAAGGGTGAAGGTATGATATGACTACTGTGGATTGTGGCCTGTTGCTGTGTGGCTGAAGGCATGAGACAACTGCTGTGGATTGTGGCCTGTTGCTGTGTGGCTGAAGGTATGAGATGACTGCTGTGGATTGTGGCCAGTTGCTGTGTGGCTGAAGGTATGAGATGACTGCCGTGGATTGTGGCCTGTTGCTGTGTTGCTGAAGGTATGAGATGACTGCTGTGGATTGTGGCCTGTTGCTGTGTGGCTGAAAGTATGAACTGACTGCTGTGGATTGAGGCTTTTTGTTGTGAGGCTGAAGGTATGAGATGACTGCTGTGGATTGTGGCTTGTTGTTGTGAGGCTGAAGGTATGAGATGACTGCTGTGGATTGTGGCTTGTTGTCGTGAGGCTGAAGGTATGAGATGACTGCTGTGGATTGTGGCCTGTTGCTGTAAGGCTGAAGGTATGAGATGACTGCTGTGGATTGTGGCTTGTTGTTGTGAGGCTGAAGGTATGAGATGACTGCTGTGGATTGTGGCTTGTTGTCGTGAGGCTGAAGGTATGAGATGACTGCTGTGGATTGTGGGCTGCTGCTGTAAGGCTGAAGGTATGAGATGACTGCTGTGGATTGTGGCTTGTTGTTGTGAGGCTGAATGTATGAGATGACTGCTGTGGATTGTGGCCTGCTGCTGTAAGGCTGAAGGTATGAGATGACTGCTGTGGATTGTGGCATGGTGCTGTAAGGCTGAAGGTATGAGATGACTGCTGTGGATTGTGGCCTGTTGCTGTAAGGCTGAAGGTATGAGATAACTGCTGTGGATTGTGGCCTGCTGCTGTAAGGCTGAAGGTATGAGATCACTGCTGTGGATTGTGGCCTGTTGCTGTGAGGCTGAATCTATGAGATGACTGCTGTGGATTGTGGCCTGTTGCTGTAAGGCTGAAGGTAGGAGATGACTGCTGTGGATTGTGTCCTGTTGCTGTTAGACTGAAACTATGAGATGACTGCTGTGGATTGTGGCCTGTTGCTGTAAGACTGAAGCTATGAGATGACTGCTGTGGATTGTTGCCTGTTGCTGTAAGGCGGAAGCTATGAGATGAATGCTGTGGATTGTGGCCTGTTGCTGTGTGGCTGAAGGTATGAGCTAACTGCTGTGGATTGTGGCCTGTTGCTGTAAGCCTGAAGATATGAGATGATGGCTCTGGATTGTGGCCTGTTGCTGTAACGCTGAAGGTATGAGATGACTCTGTGGATTGTGGCCTGTTGCTGTGTGGCTGAAGGTATGAGATGACTGCTGTGGATTGTGGCATGTTGCTGTGTGGCTAAAGGTATGAGATGACTGCTGTGGATTGTGGCCTGTTGCTGTAAGGCTGAAGGTATGAGATGACTGCTGTGGATTGTGGATTGTTGTGAGGCTGAAGGTACGAGATGACTGCAGTGGATTGTGGCTTGTTGCTGTGAGGTTGAAGGTATGAGATGACTGAGATGACTGCTGTGGACTGTGGCCTGTTGCTGTAAGGCTGAAGGTAGGAGATGACTGCTGTGGATTGTGGCCTGTTGCTGTAAGACTGAAGCTATGAGATGATTGTTGTGGATTGTGGCCTGTTGCTGTAAGACTGAAGCTATGAGATGACTGCTGTGGATTGTTGCCTGTTGCTGTAAGGCGGAAGCTATGAGATGAATGCTGTGGATTGTGGCCTGTTGCTGTAAGGCTGAAGGTAGGAGATGACTGCTGTGGATTGTGTCCTGTTGCTGTGTGGCTGAAGGTATGAGCTAACTGCTGTGGATTGTGGCCTGTTGCTGTAAGCCTGAAGATATGAGATGATGGCTCTGGATTGTGGCCTGTTGCTGTAACGCTGAAGGTATGAGATGACTCTGTGGATTGTGGCCTGTTGCTGTGTGGCTGAAGGTATGAGATGACTGCTGTGGATTGTGGCATGTTGCTGTGTGGCTAAAGGTATGAGATGACTGCTGTGGATTGTGGCCTGTTGCTGTAAGGCTGAAGGTATGAGATGACTGCTGTGGATTGTGGATTGTTGTGAGGCTGAAGGTACGAGATGACTGCAGTGGATTGTGGCTTGTTGCTGTGAGGTTGAAGGTATGAGATGACTGCTGTGGATTGTGGCCTGTTGCTGTAAGGCTGAAGGTATGAGATGACTGCTGTGGACTGTGGCCTGTTGCTGTAAGGCTGAAGGTAGGAGATGACTGCTGTGGATTGTGGCCTGTTGCTGTAAGACTGAAGCTATGAGATGACTGTTGTGGATTGTGGCCTGTTGCTGTAAGACTGAAGCTATGAGATGACTGCTGTGGATTGTTGCCTGTTGCTGTAAGGCGGAAGCTATGAGATGAATGCTGTGGATTGTGGCCTGTTGCTGTGTGGCTGAAGGTATGAGCTAACTGCTGTGGATTGTGGCCTGTTGCTGTAAGCCTGAAGATATGAGATGACGGCTCTGGATTGTGGCCTGTTGTTGTAAGGCTGAAGGTATGAGATGACTCTGTGGATTGTGCCCTGTTGCTGTGTGGCTGAAGTTATGAGATGACTGCTGTGGATTGTGGCCTGTTGCTGTAAGCCTGAAGATATGAGATGACTCTGTGGATTGTGGCCTGTTGCTGTGTGGCTGAATGTATGAGATGACTGCTGTGGATTGTGGCATGTTGCTGTGTGGCTGAAGGTATGAGATGACTGCTGTGGATTGTGGCCTGCTGCTGTAAGACTGAAGGTATGAGATGACTGCTGTGGATTGTGGCCTGCTGCTGTAAGGCTGAAGGTATGAGATGACTGCTGTGGATTGTGGCTTGTTGTTGTGAGGCTGAAGGTATGAGATGACTGCTGTGGATTGTGGCTTGTTGTCGTGAGGCTGAAGGTATGATATGACTGCTGTGGATTGTGGCCTGTTGCTGTAAGGCTGAAGGTATGAGATGACTGCTGTGGATTGTGGCCTGCTGCTGTAAGGCTGAAGGTATCAGATGACTGCTGTGGATTGTGGCCTGCTGCTGTAAGGCTGAAGGTATGAGATGACTGCTGTGGATTGTGGCTTGTTGTTGTGAGGCTGAATGTATGAGATGACTGCTGTGGATTGTGGCCTGCTGCTGTAAGGCTGAAGGTATGAGATGACTGCTGTGGATTGTGGCCTGTTGCTGTAAGGCTGAATGTATAAGATGACCGCTGTGGATTGTGGCTTGTTGTTGTGAGGCTGAAGGTATGAGATGACTGCTGTGGATTGTGACCTGTTGCTGAGTGACTGAAGGTATGAGATGACTGCTGTGGATTGTGGCCTGTTGCTGAGTGAGTGAAGGTATGAGATGACTGCTGTGGATTGTGGCCTGTTGCTGAGTGAGTGAAGGTATGAGATGACTGCTGTGGATTGTGGCCTGTTGCTGTATGACTGAAGCTATGAGATGACTGCTCTGGAGTGTGGCCTGTTGCTGTAAGACTGAAGGTATGAGATGACTGCTGTGGATTGTGGCCTGTTGCTGTGTGGCTGAAGGTATGAGATGACTCTGTGGATTGTTGCCTGTTGCTGTGTGGCTGAAGGTATGAGATTACTGCTGTGGATTGTGGCATGTTGCTGTGTGGCTGAAGGTATGAGATTACTGCTGTGGATTGTGGCCTGTTGCTGAGTGAGTGAAGGTATGAGATGACTGCTGTGGATTGTGGCCTGTTGCTGAGTGAGTGAAGGTATGAGATGACTGCTCTGGAGTGTGGCCTGTTGCTGTAAGACTGAAGGTATGAGATGACTGCTGTGGATTGTGGCCTGTTGCTGTGTGTCTGAAGGTATGAGATGACTGCTGTGGATTGTGGCCTGTTGCTGTAAGCCTGAAGATATGAGATGACTCTGTGGATTGTGGCCTGTTGCTGTGTGGCTGAATGTATGAGATGACTGCTGTGGATTGTGGCATGTTGCTGTGTGGCTGAAGGTATGAGATGACTGCTGTGGATTGTGGCCTGCTGCTGTAAGACTGAAGGTATGAGATGACTGCTGTGGATTGTGGCCTGCTGCTGTAAGGCTGAAGATATGAGATGACTGCTGTGGATTGTGGCTTGTTGTTGTGAGGCTGAAGGTATGAGATGACTGCTGTGGATTGTGGCTTGTTGTCGTGAGGCTGAAGGTATGATATGACTACTGTGGATTGTGGCCTGTTGCTGTAAGGCTGAAGGTATGAGATGACTGCTGTGGATTGTGGCCTGCTGCTGTAAGGCTGAAGGTATGAGATGACTGCTGTGGATTGTGGCCTGCTGCTGTAAGGCTGAAGGTATGAGATGACTGCTGTGGATTGTGGCTTGTTGTTGTGAGGCTGAATGTATGAGATGACTGCTGTGGATTGTGGCCTGCTGCTGTAAGGCTGAAGGTATGAGATGACTGCTGTGGATTGTGGCCTGTTGCTGTAAGGCTGAATGTATAAGATGACCGCTGTGGATTGTGGCTTGTTGTTGTGAGGCTGAAGGTATGAGATGACTGGTGTGGATTGTGGCATGTTGCTATGTGGCTGAAGGTATGAGATGACTGCTGTGGATTGTGGCCTGTTGCTGAGTGACTGAAGGTATGAGATGACTGCTGTGGATTGTGGCCTGTTGCTGAGTGAGTGAAGGTATGAGATGACTGCTGTGGATTGTGGCCTGTTGCTGAGTGAGTGAAGGTATGAGATGACTGCTGTGGATTGTGGCCTGTTGCTGTATGACTGAAGCTATGAGATGACTGCTCTGGAGTGTGGCCTGTTGCTGTAAGACTGAAGGTATGAGATGACTGCTGTGGATTGTGGCCTGTTGCTGTGTGGCTGAAGGTATGAGATGACTCTGTGGATTGTTGCCTGTTGCTGTGTGGCTGAAGGTATGAGATTACTGCTGTGAATTGTGGCATGTTGCTGTGTGGCTGAAGGTATGAGATTACTGCTGTGGCTTGTGGCCTGTTGCTGAGTGAGTGAAGGTATGAGATGACTGCTGTGGATTGTGGCCTGTTGCTGAGTGAGTGAAGGTATGAGATGACTGCTCTGGAGTGTGGCCTGTTGCTGTAAGACTGAAGGTATGAGATGACTGCTGTGGATTGTGGCCTGTTGCTGTGTGGCTGAATGTATGAGATGACTGCTGTTGATTGTGGCCTGTTGCTGTAAGCCTGAAGATATGAGATGACTCTGTGGATTGTGGCCTGTTGCTGTGTGGCTGAAGGTATGAGATGACTGCTGTGGATTGTGGCCTGCTGCTGTAAGACTGAAGGTATGAGATGACTGCTGTGGATTGTGGCCTGCTGCTGTAAGGCTGAAGGTATGAGATGACTGCTGTGGATTGTGGCTTGTTGTTGTGAGGCTGAAGGTATGAGATGACTGCTGTGGATTGTGGCTTGTTGTCGTGAGGCTGAAGGTATGATATGACTGCTGTGGATTGTGGCCTGTTGCTGTAAGGCTGAAGGTATGAGATGACTGCTGTGGATTGTGGCCTGCTGCTGTAAGGCTGAAGGTATGAGATGACTGCTGTGGATTGTGGCCTGCTGCTGTAAGGCTGAAGGTATGAGATGACTGCTGTGGATTGTGGCTTGTTGTTGTGAGGCTGAATGTATGAGATGACTGCTGTGGATTGTGGCCTGCTGCTGTAAGGCTGAAGGTATGAGATGACTGCTGTGGATTGTGGCCTGTTGCTGTAAGGCTGAAGGTATAAGATGACCACTGTGGATTGTGGCTTGTTGTTGTGAGGCTGAAGGTATGAGATGACTGGTGTGGATTGTGGCCTGTTGCTGTAAGACTGAAGGTATGAGATGACTCTGTGGATTGTTGCCTGTTGCTGTGTGGCTGAAGGTATGAGATTACTGCTGTGAATTGTGGCATGTTGCTGTGTGGCTGAAGGTATGAGATTACTGCTGTGGATTGTGGCCTGTTGCTGAGTGAGTGAAGGTATGAGATGACTGCTGTGGATTGTGGCCTGTTGCTGAGTGAGTGAAGGTATGAGATGACTGCTCTGGAGTGTGGCCTGTTGCTGTAAGACTGAAGGTATGAGATGACTGCTGTGGATTGTGGCCTGTTGCTGTGTGTCTGAAGGTATGAGATGACTGCTGTGGATTGTGGCCTGTTGCTGTAAGCCTGAAGATATGAGATGACTCTGTGGATTGTGGCCTGTTGCTGTGTGGCTGAATGTATGAGATGACTGCTGTGGATTGTGGCTTGTTGTTGTGAGGCTGAAGGTATGAGATGACTGCTGTGGATTGTGGCTTGTTGTCGTGAGGCTGAAGGTATGATATGACTGCTGTGGATTGTGGCCTGTTGCTGTAAGGCTGAAGGTATGAGATGACTGCTGTGGATTGTGGCCTGCTGCTGTAAGGCTGAAGGTATGAGATGACTGCTGTGGATTGTGGCCTGCTGCTGTAAGGCTGAAGGTATGAGATGACTGCTGTGGATTGTGGCTTGTTGTTGTGTGGCTGAAGGTATGAGATGACTGCTGTGGATTGTGGCCTGTTGCTGTGTGGCTGAAGGTATGAAGTGACTACTGTGGATTGTGGCCTGTTGTTGTGAGGCTGAAGGTATGAGATGACTGCTGTGGATTGTGGCTTGTTGTTGTGTGGCTGAAGGTATGAGATGACTGCTGTGGATTGTGGCCTGTTGCTGTGTGGCTGAAGGTATGAAGTGACTACTGTTGATTGTGGCCTGTTGTTGTGAGGCTGAAGGTATGAGATGACTGCTGTTGTTTGTGGCTTGTTGTTGTGAGGCTGAAGGTATGAGATGACTGCTGTGGATTGTGGCCTGTTGCTGTAAGGCTGAAGGTATGTGATGACTGTTGTGGATTGTGGCCTGCTGCTGTAAGCTGAAGGTATGAGATGACTGCTGTGGATTGAGGCTTGTTGTTGTGAGGCTGAAGGTATGAGATGACTGCTGTGGATTGTGGCTTGTTGTTGTGAGGCTGGAGGTATGAGATGACTGCTGTGGATTGTGGCTTGTTGTCGTGAGGCTGAAGGTATGAGATGACTGCTGTGGATTGTGGCCTGTTGCTGTAAGGCTGAAGGTATGAGATGACTGCTGTGGATTGTGGCCTGCTGCTGTAAGGCTGAAGGTATGAGATGACTGCTGTGGATTGTGGCTTGTTGTTGTGAGGCTGAATGTATGAGATGACTGCTGTGGATTGTGGCCTGCTGCTGTAAGGCTGAAGGTATGAGATGACTGCTGTGGATTGTGGCCTGTTGCTGTAAGGCTGAAGGTATGAGATGACTGCTGTGGATTGTGGCCTGCTGCTGTAAGGCTGAAGGTATGAGATGACTGCTGTGGATTGTGGCCTGCTGCTGTAAGGCTGAAGGTATGAGATGACTGCTGTGGATTGTGGCTTGTTGTTGTGAGGCTGAATGTATGAGATGACTGCTGTGGATTGTGGCCTGCTGCTGTAAGGCTGAAGGTATGAGATGACTGCTGTGGATTGTGGCCTGCTGCTGTAAGGCTGAAGGTATGAGATGACCGCTGTGGATTGTGGCTTGTTATTGTGAGGCTGAAGGTATGAGATGAATGCTGTGGATTGTGGCTTGTTGTTGTGAGGCTGAAGGTACGAGATGACTGCTGTGGATTGTGGCCTGTTGCTGTAAGACTGAAGGTATGAGATGACTGCTGTGGATTGTGGCATGTTGCTGTGTGGCTGAATGTATGAGATGGCTGCTGTGGATCATGGCCTGTTGCTGAGTGACTGAAGGTATGAGATGACTGCTGTGGATTGTGGCCTGGTGCTGAGTGGCTGAAGGTATGAGATTACTGCTGTGGATTGTAGCCTGTTGCTGAGTGACTGAAGGTATGAGATGACTGCCGTGGATTGTGGCCGGTTGCTGTAGACTGAAGCTATGAGATGACCGCTCTGGAGTGTGGCCTGTTGCTGTAAGACTGAAGGTATGAGATGACTGCTGTGGATTGTGGCCTGTTGCTGTGTGGCTGAAGGTATGAGATCATTGCTGTGGATTGTGGCCTGTTGCTGTAAGGGTGAAGGTATGATATGACTACTGTGGATTGTGGCCTGTTGCTGTGTGGCTGAAGGCATGAGACAACTGCTGTGGATTGTGGCCTGTTGCTGTGTGGCTGAAGGTATGAGATGACTGCTGTGGATTGTGGCCAGTTGCTGTGTGGCTGAAGGTATGAGATGACTGCCGTGGATTGTGGCCTGTTGCTGTGTTGCTGAAGGTATGAGATGACTGCTGTGGATTGTGGCCTGTTGCTGTGTGGCTGAAAGTATGAACTGACTGCTGTGGATTGAGGCTTTTTGTTGTGAGGCTGAAGGTATGAGATGACTGCTGTGGATTGTGGCTTGTTGTTGTGAGGCTGAAGGTATGAGATGACTGCTGTGGATTGTGGCTTGTTGTCGTGAGGCTGAAGGTATGAGATGACTGCTGTGGATTGTGGCCTGTTGCTGTAAGGCTGAAGGTATGAGATGACTGCTGTGGATTGTGGCTTGTTGTTGTGAGGCTGAAGGTATGAGATGACTGCTGTGGATTGTGGCTTGTTGTCGTGAGGCTGAAGGTATGAGATGACTGCTGTGGATTGTGGGCTGCTGCTGTAAGGCTGAAGGTATGAGATGACTGCTGTGGATTGTGGCTTGTTGTTGTGAGGCTGAATGTATGAGATGACTGCTGTGGATTGTGGCCTGCTGCTGTAAGGCTGAAGGTATGAGATGACTGCTGTGGATTGTGGCATGGTGCTGTAAGGCTGAAGGTATGAGATGACTGCTGTGGATTGTGGCCTGTTGCTGTAAGGCTGAAGGTATGAGATAACTGCTGTGGATTGTGGCCTGCTGCTGTAAGGCTGAAGGTATGAGATCACTGCTGTGGATTGTGGCCTGTTGCTGTGAGGCTGAATCTATGAGATGACTGCTGTGGATTGTGGCCTGTTGCTGTAAGGCTGAAGGTAGGAGATGACTGCTGTGGATTGTGTCCTGTTGCTGTTAGACTGAAACTATGAGATGACTGCTGTGGATTGTGGCCTGTTGCTGTAAGACTGAAGCTATGAGATGACTGCTGTGGATTGTTGCCTGTTGCTGTAAGGCGGAAGCTATGAGATGAATGCTGTGGATTGTGGCCTGTTGCTGTGTGGCTGAAGGTATGAGCTAACTGCTGTGGATTGTGGCCTGTTGCTGTAAGCCTGAAGATATGAGATGATGGCTCTGGATTGTGGCCTGTTGCTGTAACGCTGAAGGTATGAGATGACTCTGTGGATTGTGGCCTGTTGCTGTGTGGCTGAAGGTATGAGATGACTGCTGTGGATTGTGGCATGTTGCTGTGTGGCTAAAGGTATGAGATGACTGCTGTGGATTGTGGCCTGTTGCTGTAAGGCTGAAGGTATGAGATGACTGCTGTGGATTGTGGATTGTTGTGAGGCTGAAGGTACGAGATGACTGCAGTGGATTGTGGCTTGTTGCTGTGAGGTTGAAGGTATGAGATGACTGAGATGACTGCTGTGGACTGTGGCCTGTTGCTGTAAGGCTGAAGGTAGGAGATGACTGCTGTGGATTGTGGCCTGTTGCTGTAAGACTGAAGCTATGAGATGACTGTTGTGGATTGTGGCCTGTTGCTGTAAGACTGAAGCTATGAGATGACTGCTGTGGATTGTTGCCTGTTGCTGTAAGGCGGAAGCTATGAGATGAATGCTGTGGATTGTGGCCTGTTGCTGTAAGGCTGAAGGTAGGAGATGACTGCTGTGGATTGTGTCCTGTTGCTGTGTGGCTGAAGGTATGAGCTAACTGCTGTGGATTGTGGCCTGTTGCTGTAAGCCTGAAGATATGAGATGATGGCTCTGGATTGTGGCCTGTTGCTGTAACGCTGAAGGTATGAGATGACTCTGTGGATTGTGGCCTGTTGCTGTGTGGCTGAAGGTATGAGATGACTGCTGTGGATTGTGGCATGTTGCTGTGTGGCTAAAGGTATGAGATGACTGCTGTGGATTGTGGCCTGTTGCTGTAAGGCTGAAGGTATGAGATGACTGCTGTGGATTGTGGATTGTTGTGAGGCTGAAGGTACGAGATGACTGCAGTGGATTGTGGCTTGTTGCTGTGAGGTTGAAGGTATGAGATGACTGCTGTGGATTGTGGCCTGTTGCTGTAAGGCTGAAGGTATGAGATGACTGCTGTGGACTGTGGCCTGTTGCTGTAAGGCTGAAGGTAGGAGATGACTGCTGTGGATTGTGGCCTGTTGCTGTAAGACTGAAGCTATGAGATGACTGTTGTGGATTGTGGCCTGTTGCTGTAAGACTGAAGCTATGAGATGACTGCTGTGGATTGTTGCCTGTTGCTGTAAGGCGGAAGCTATGAGATGAATGCTGTGGATTGTGGCCTGTTGCTGTGTGGCTGAAGGTATGAGCTAACTGCTGTGGATTGTGGCCTGTTGCTGTAAGCCTGAAGATATGAGATGACGGCTCTGGATTGTGGCCTGTTGTTGTAAGGCTGAAGGTATGAGATGACTCTGTGGATTGTGCCCTGTTGCTGTGTGGCTGAAGTTATGAGATGACTGCTGTGGATTGTGGCCTGTTGCTGTAAGCCTGAAGATATGAGATGACTCTGTGGATTGTGGCCTGTTGCTGTGTGGCTGAATGTATGAGATGACTGCTGTGGATTGTGGCATGTTGCTGTGTGGCTGAAGGTATGAGATGACTGCTGTGGATTGTGGCCTGCTGCTGTAAGACTGAAGGTATGAGATGACTGCTGTGGATTGTGGCCTGCTGCTGTAAGGCTGAAGGTATGAGATGACTGCTGTGGATTGTGGCTTGTTGTTGTGAGGCTGAAGGTATGAGATGACTGCTGTGGATTGTGGCTTGTTGTCGTGAGGCTGAAGGTATGATATGACTGCTGTGGATTGTGGCCTGTTGCTGTAAGGCTGAAGGTATGAGATGACTGCTGTGGATTGTGGCCTGCTGCTGTAAGGCTGAAGGTATCAGATGACTGCTGTGGATTGTGGCCTGCTGCTGTAAGGCTGAAGGTATGAGATGACTGCTGTGGATTGTGGCTTGTTGTTGTGAGGCTGAATGTATGAGATGACTGCTGTGGATTGTGGCCTGCTGCTGTAAGGCTGAAGGTATGAGATGACTGCTGTGGATTGTGGCCTGTTGCTGTAAGGCTGAATGTATAAGATGACCGCTGTGGATTGTGGCTTGTTGTTGTGAGGCTGAAGGTATGAGATGACTGCTGTGGATTGTGACCTGTTGCTGAGTGACTGAAGGTATGAGATGACTGCTGTGGATTGTGGCCTGTTGCTGAGTGAGTGAAGGTATGAGATGACTGCTGTGGATTGTGGCCTGTTGCTGAGTGAGTGAAGGTATGAGATGACTGCTGTGGATTGTGGCCTGTTGCTGTATGACTGAAGCTATGAGATGACTGCTCTGGAGTGTGGCCTGTTGCTGTAAGACTGAAGGTATGAGATGACTGCTGTGGATTGTGGCCTGTTGCTGTGTGGCTGAAGGTATGAGATGACTCTGTGGATTGTTGCCTGTTGCTGTGTGGCTGAAGGTATGAGATTACTGCTGTGGATTGTGGCATGTTGCTGTGTGGCTGAAGGTATGAGATTACTGCTGTGGATTGTGGCCTGTTGCTGAGTGAGTGAAGGTATGAGATGACTGCTGTGGATTGTGGCCTGTTGCTGAGTGAGTGAAGGTATGAGATGACTGCTCTGGAGTGTGGCCTGTTGCTGTAAGACTGAAGGTATGAGATGACTGCTGTGGATTGTGGCCTGTTGCTGTGTGTCTGAAGGTATGAGATGACTGCTGTGGATTGTGGCCTGTTGCTGTAAGCCTGAAGATATGAGATGACTCTGTGGATTGTGGCCTGTTGCTGTGTGGCTGAATGTATGAGATGACTGCTGTGGATTGTGGCATGTTGCTGTGTGGCTGAAGGTATGAGATGACTGCTGTGGATTGTGGCCTGCTGCTGTAAGACTGAAGGTATGAGATGACTGCTGTGGATTGTGGCCTGCTGCTGTAAGGCTGAAGATATGAGATGACTGCTGTGGATTGTGGCTTGTTGTTGTGAGGCTGAAGGTATGAGATGACTGCTGTGGATTGTGGCTTGTTGTCGTGAGGCTGAAGGTATGATATGACTACTGTGGATTGTGGCCTGTTGCTGTAAGGCTGAAGGTATGAGATGACTGCTGTGGATTGTGGCCTGCTGCTGTAAGGCTGAAGGTATGAGATGACTGCTGTGGATTGTGGCCTGCTGCTGTAAGGCTGAAGGTATGAGATGACTGCTGTGGATTGTGGCTTGTTGTTGTGAGGCTGAATGTATGAGATGACTGCTGTGGATTGTGGCCTGCTGCTGTAAGGCTGAAGGTATGAGATGACTGCTGTGGATTGTGGCCTGTTGCTGTAAGGCTGAATGTATAAGATGACCGCTGTGGATTGTGGCTTGTTGTTGTGAGGCTGAAGGTATGAGATGACTGGTGTGGATTGTGGCATGTTGCTATGTGGCTGAAGGTATGAGATGACTGCTGTGGATTGTGGCCTGTTGCTGAGTGACTGAAGGTATGAGATGACTGCTGTGGATTGTGGCCTGTTGCTGAGTGAGTGAAGGTATGAGATGACTGCTGTGGATTGTGGCCTGTTGCTGAGTGAGTGAAGGTATGAGATGACTGCTGTGGATTGTGGCATGTTGCTGTATGACTGAAGCTATGAGATGACTGCTCTGGAGTGTGGCCTGTTGCTGTAAGACTGAAGGTATGAGATGACTGCTGTGGATTGTGGCCTGTTGCTGTGTGGCTGAAGGTATGAGATGACTCTGTGGATTGTTGCCTGTTGCTGTGTGGCTGAAGGTATGAGATTACTGCTGTGAATTGTGGCATGTTGCTGTGTGGCTGAAGGTATGAGATTACTGCTGTGGCTTGTGGCCTGTTGCTGAGTGAGTGAAGGTATGAGATGACTGCTGTGGATTGTGGCCTGTTGCTGAGTGAGTGAAGGTATGAGATGACTGCTCTGGAGTGTGGCCTGTTGCTGTAAGACTGAAGGTATGAGATGACTGCTGTGGATTGTGGCCTGTTGCTGTGTGGCTGAATGTATGAGATGACTGCTGTTGATTGTGGCCTGTTGCTGTAAGCCTGAAGATATGAGATGACTCTGTGGATTGTGGCCTGTTGCTGTGTGGCTGAAGGTATGAGATGACTGCTGTGGATTGTGGCCTGCTGCTGTAAGACTGAAGGTATGAGATGACTGCTGTGGATTGTGGCCTGCTGCTGTAAGGCTGAAGGTATGAGATGACTGCTGTGGATTGTGGCTTGTTGTTGTGAGGCTGAAGGTATGAGATGACTGCTGTGGATTGTGGCTTGTTGTCGTGAGGCTGAAGGTATGATATGACTGCTGTGGATTGTGGCCTGTTGCTGTAAGGCTGAAGGTATGAGATGACTGCTGTGGATTGTGGCCTGCTGCTGTAAGGCTGAAGGTATGAGATGACTGCTGTGGATTGTGGCCTGCTGCTGTAAGGCTGAAGGTATGAGATGACTGCTGTGGATTGTGGCTTGTTGTTGTGAGGCTGAATGTATGAGATGACTGCTGTGGATTGTGGCCTGCTGCTGTAAGGCTGAAGGTATGAGATGACTGCTGTGGATTGTGGCCTGTTGCTGTAAGGCTGAAGGTATAAGATGACCACTGTGGATTGTGGCTTGTTGTTGTGAGGCTGAAGGTATGAGATGACTGGTGTGGATTGTGGCATGTTGCTATGTGGCTGAAGGTATGAGATGACTGCTGTGGATTGTGGCCTGTTGCTGAGTGACTGAAGGTATGAGATGACTGCTGTGGATTGTGGCCTGTTGCTGAGTGAGTGAAGGTATGAGATGACTGCTGTGGATTGTGGCCTGTTGCTGAGTGAGTGAAGGTATGAGATGACTGCTGTGGATTGTGGCCTGTTGCTGTATGACTGAAGCTATGAGATGACTGCTATGGAGTGTGGCCTGTTGCTGTAAGACTGAAGGTATGAGATGACTGCTGTGGATTGTGGCCTGTTGCTGTGTGGCTGAAGGTATGAGATGACTCTGTGGATTGTGGCCTGTTGCTGTGTGGCTGAAGGTATGAGATTACTGCTGTGGATTGTGGCATGTTGCTGTGTGGCTGAAGGTATGAGATTACTGCTGTGGATTGTGGCCTGTTGCTGAGTGAGTGAAGGTATGAGATGACTGCTGTGGATTGTGGCCTGTTGCTGAGTGAGTGAAGGTATGAGATGACTGCTCTGGAGTGTGGCCTGTTGCTGTAAGACTGAAGGTATGAGATGACTGCTGTGGATTGTGGCCTGTTGCTGTGTGGCTGAAGGTATGAGATGACTCTGTGGATTGTGGCCTGTTGCTGTGTGGCTGAAGGTATGAGATTACTGCTGTGGATTGTGGCATGTTGCTGAGTGAGTGAAGGTATGAGATGACTGCTGTGGATTGTGGCCTGTTGCTGTATGACTGAAGCTATGAGATGACTGCTGTGGATTGTGGCCTGTTGCTGTAAGCCTGAAGATATGAGATGACGGCTCTGGATTGTGGCCTGTTGCTGTAAGGCTGAAGGTATGAGATGACTGCTGTGGATTGTGGCCTGTTGCTGTAAGACTGAAGGTTTCAGATGACTGCTGTTCATTGTGGCCTGCTGCTGTAAGGCTGAAGGTATGAGATGACTGCTGTGGATTGTGGCCTGTTGCTGCAAAGCATGGCGTCCGACCCTCTATCGATACTGCTAATAATAATAGTGTGACATCACCTGTACAAACAGCAAGCCAGCAGCTAATTATATATTACAGTGATTAGCAAGAAGACCCCTCAAATCATACTAATTAAAAAATTAATAACAATAATAGTAATAATGGTTCCTGATTTAGGTCAGCAATTTTTTTCTGGTGGGGGAAAGTCAATTAAATCAACCCAAGTAAGTTACTGGAACGTTATTTTATTGACCCTGTAAGTATGAAAGGCAAAACTAAACTCTGTGAAATTAATCATCATCATCATCATTTCATTTTACGTCCGCTTTTTCCCTGCTTGCAAGGGTGTGACTATATAATAAAAATAATATATATTAATGACGCTTTAATGGTCAGACCTCGTCGTTCCCTGAGAAGTATAATGTAAATGCGTTTTTTCTTATCTCTCTCCAGCCTATCGGTCCATTCATTCATATATCCGTATCATCGCCCAGAATCCAATCTTTGCTCTCTCTCAATGCTATTCTATAATTCTGTCTGGTTGTTTCTAAATAATCTTCTTGTATTTTAAAACCCCATTATTCGCTTATTATTACTGTTATATGCTTCTCCGATAATGCCCAAAATTTGAAGATTTCATTTAAACCCTCTCGCTAACTACCCCGTTTGTTTATCTAAAATAACAATCTTGTTTGTTTAATTTTGACCGAAGAATTCTAGGATTTATAAAATGGCCTCATTGTCCCTCTTATCCTTTACCCCCGGTCCCACTATATCGTATTACGCGCCGGCTAATTCTGTCCCACTGTTCTAAATAATCTTCTCCACGACGCTTGTTCTAAATAATCTTCTCTTTGCTAACTACCCCATACCCCCACTCTCCACCGTTATTATTTGGACCAATCACAAGTCAACGGCCTATGCTATCACTTCTGGCTGCTTTTCGATATGATGGATGGACTAAGGAATTTCTGGAGAGTCTGAAGAATCTGGACACTCGATGACAATGCCAAAGATAACGACAAATTCACCTCATGCTGCCAGACGAAAGGGCAAGGCCCCCTCCTCTTTGTTTCGGCCGCGGATGGCCAATATAACCCCAACCCCATCCCCCTCACCCCTCCCTGCGCCCCATCCTCCAAACACAATCCAAAACTTCAGAGTTGGTACCATGAATGTAGGCACCTTAAAAGGCCACTCTAATGAGGTTGTAGAAATGCTTGAACGTAAGGAGGTTGATGTTTGCTGTATCCAAGAGACCAGGTGGAGGGGCGGGTCGGCTAGATTCATTGTGGGTAAAAAACGTTGCTATAAGCTTTCTGGGTGGGAAATAACAATGGGATAGGTGGGTTAGGAATCATGTTAGCAGAAAAATGGGTGGATAAGATAATAGATGTAAATAAAGTGAATGACAGAATAATTAAAATAAGACTTGTTCTAAATAGAACTACTGTGACAGTAATATCTGCATACCCAATCCGGACTTCCTGGCGCTATAAAAGACAGATTCTATGAGACACTGATGCTCACTACCTCCCAAATAACCGACAGTGACTATATAATTATTGCTGGCAACCTAAATGGCCACGTTGGACAACATTGTGACGGCTATGACGGAATCCACGGAGGCTATGGGTTTGGTACTAGAAACGAGGAAGGCTCCAGAATCCTGGAATTCTGTGATGCAAATAACCTAACTATCTGTAACACTAACTTCAAAAAACGAGACAATCACTTGATCACCTACAGATCAGGGGAACATACCAGCCCGGTAGATTATATCCTTACCAGAAGACGTGACGGAGTATCTGTTGTAAACACTAAATCCCTCCCCCATGAAGAATGCACCTCCCAACATAGACTGATAATTAGCGACCACATAGTCAGGACGAGACGTACTAGACAGCAGAAGAGAGAAAAATAAGTAAGGCAATCAAAGATATGAAGACGGGTAAGGCGGCTGGGCCTTCGGAAATAGTTGCCGAGATGCTGAAGGCATCTGGAACGGTGGGACACACTATGGTCACCCGGATAGTAAACCAAGTCATACAGAATGGGTTTGTTCCGAAGGACTGGCATAGCAGCATCATCATTAACTGCTACAAGGGTAAAGGAGACACCCTAGATAGGAGTAACTATAGAGGCATTAAATTAATCGACCAGGTCATGAAGGTCACGGAAAAAGTAATAGCGCAACTAATCAGAGAGAGAATTGATCTAGATGAAATGCAGTTCGGGTTTGTGTAAGGCAAAAGTACCACAGACGCTCTTTTCATTGTACGACAACTACAGGAGAAGTACCTAGCTAAAAGTAAACCCTTATACTAAGATTTTGTCGACTTGGAGAAAGCCTTCGACAGAGTCCCCCTTTCCATTATCTGGTGGGCTCTTAGAAAACTAGGTGTTGATGAATGGCTTGTGAGAGCTATACAAGCCATGTATAAAGAAACAGTCAGCAAGGTTAGAATTAACAATGAATATAGTGAAGAGTTTAGCGTAAAAGTTGGTGTTCTTCAGGGCTCTGTTCTTAGCCCCCTACTATTTATTATTGCCATTCAGGCTATAACAGTGGCGTTCAAGACCGGCTGCCCATGGGAACTCCTATATGCAGATGATCTAACGCTCATAGCTGAATCACTGGCCGAGCTAGAGAAGAAATTCCAAACATGGAATCACGGCCTAGAATCAAAAGGCCTTTTAATTAACCTGGCTAAGACTAAAGTTCTAGTTTGTAGGAAAGAAAATAAGGCACCGGTTCCTTCCGGGAAATGGCCATGCTCAGTGTGTAGGAAAGGCGTAGGTAGAAACTCCATTTTATGTCCCAAATGCAAAGTATGGGTGCATAAAAGATGTAGTGGGATCACAGGTAAGCTAAGAACATAGATTTTACATGTGGCCGGTGCTCTGGTGCAATAAGTAGCAGCAAGTGCCCACAAACTACTAGCTCTTTCAATTGCGCAGAGGGTTCTATAGAAATAGTGGACAGCTTCCGTTACCTGGGTGACAATATCAGCAGTGGGGGAGGGTGCTCTGAAAGTACAGTAGCTAGAGTCAGAACTGGATGGAAAAGGTTCAGAGAGCTTATACCACTATTAGCCGCTAAAGGGTTCTCCCTAAAAATGAAAGGCAGGCTGTATGATGCCTGCATACGAACAGCAATGTTGCATGGCAGTGAGACCTGGGCATTGTGTGCAGAGGATATACGCAGACTAGAGAGGAACGAAGCTTGTATGCTCCGCTGGATGTGTAATAGTAATATACGTGAACGGCAAAGCATAAACGAACTAAGGGAAAAATTAGAAATAAGAGGGATCAGATGTTGTTTACTCGAGAGAAGGCTACGTTGGTATGGTCACGTGATGCACATGAAAGACGACAGCTGTATAAAAAAGTGCAGGGCAATAAAGATAGATGGTAGCCACGGAGTAGGCAGACCCAGAAAAACCTGGGACGACTTGATAAATTCTGACCTCACACACTTACACCTCTCCAAGACAATGTCACTGGACCTAGATCTTTGGCGGTACTCAGTAATAGAGAAGACCCGCCTTACCTAAATACAAAGTAAAACCTACTACAGTCAGTAGGCATCTCTAACAAAATACACCCCTGTCCCACCACCCCCACCCCATCCACGCCGCCCCTTTCAATGTAAAGTTATGTTGGTACCACAACATCCAGGCCAAAACAAATGAGATTGTGTAGGTGTCATAACAAAAAAACACACAGTCCACGCTGTAATGTGACCGTGTAGGCAACATGGTAAAAACCCCCAGTCCCACACTGTAAATGTGGTTGGTGTTAGGAAGGGCATCAAGCTGTAGAAAACCCACCAGACAGTCCTATGCGAGCAAGACAACGACTCTTGCCTCAAGTGGGAAAACTCCCATCCAAACCCATGCAAGCGTGGAACACGGACGTTAAACGATGATGATGATGATGATGACGATGATAATTATAGTTTCTGATTTAGGCACAAGGCCAACACTTTTGGGGGAGGGTAAATTCGATTAAATCGACCCCAGTACATTACTGGTACTTTATTTTATCAACCCCTGTAGGGATGAAAGACAAGGTTAAATAATAATGATAATGCTTTGTATAATAATATATAATAGCTGACAGCAGCCACATGTCAGTTCTCCATTCTCTAATAGTTTCTCACAGTTTAAATATTTCACTATGAAAGAAACATTTAAGCTTCAAAACAAAAGAGAAAAATGAAATCAAATGCTCAGCATTAACCATAATATAATAATAATAGTAATAATAATAATGTTGATAATAGACACTTTGCTGAATGTCATTAACAGGAAATGAAACACGTACATTCAATGAGAATTTCATATTTCAATTATCTCCATAGGAGGCTTTTGATGTTATTTAAAACACCCCATCACTGCCATAAAACAAGCACTATGGACTCATTAGAAGTTATTTGTTGAATACAAGCAACATCTAATGAATTCACAACAGGCAGCAAGCACGGTACTGCTGTTAAACAGATCTGAAGCTATTTTCTCTCTAACTTATTCACTAATCTGCTGTCGCCAATTGCAACAGACATTTTCACCAGTTTGAGATCAAGTAGTTATATTGTAAGATTCTATCAATGTCAGATCTCGATCTCTCACTCTCTGTTAAATATAGTTTAATATCACAGAAGAATCTAATACTGTTCATTATTCAATTCAATTATTAATACTATCATTTTTATTACTTTTTTCCTTTTGTTTTTTGTTTTTTTTAAAGATGACAGTTATAGATTTTTACCTGTCATAAAACAAACAAACAAAAACTGTTGATTTTAACTTTTAAGATGCTGTAATGATTTAGCAGAAAATATCAAAATTTTGGGGTAAAAAATGTATCTAATACACCAGAAAATATGGTACTTTATACATTTTAGCCTAAATTTTCCAGTTTTCTGATTGGTTAAATTCCAGGTATAGTTCATTATGCGTTGTTTTAATTCTTAACATTCCCTAATTACTTAGCAGAAAATATCTTAAAACATATTTGTTAATTCAAATGTTTATAGTATCTTTACTAGTGGACAGATTGCTGTGAGAATTTGCAGTAAACTAAAATAAAATCCTTTAAACTTTAATATGATGCAGTCATTGTGACATTTTCTATTTTTCAAGAATATCCTGTTAATATGGTTTCATGGTAGTACCGAACATTGAAACTTAATAAGCATTGCAGAAATTTAAAATTTGAAATGTGGTTGTCCCAACACAGAAATATCCATAATACCTTATCCCTGTCCAACATGACAGCATGGAAATGGGACTAAAAATGTTTATGGTGATGATTACCAGCTTTTACAAAAAGCTCTGTTAAAACATCCAACTTCTTAAACCTGGAAGCTAAAGATTTCCCCACTACTATTAATACAGAAAATAATAGAATAGTTAGGACCATCCACCACTACACACTATTTGTTATTTCGAACTTTTAGGATCCTATAATGATTTAGCAGAAAATGTATAAAAATGTTTGTTAATTCAAATGTTTATAGTATCTTTACTAGTGGAGAGATTTTTATGAAAATTTGCAGTAAACTAAAGTAAAGGCTTTAATGTTTAATGTGAGGCGGTTAAAGTGTTGTTTTGCACTTTAAAAAAAAATCTTTGCAAATGTTGTTTCATATGGTACAGGTTGTTAAGAGTTAAAGATGACAGAGCTAATGTTTCTAGTAATCCTAAATACAGGCTAATGATCTCCATACACCAAAGATTAAAAACAATATAGGGAGAGATTGCAAGCATGACCTAGATTCATTATACTCAGAATGATAAAAAACATAATATCCCTCCTATTATAGAATAATAATGTCATGGTATTAGCAACAATCATAATCAACCATGTAAATTTATTCAATTTGATACAAAATTTTATATTTCTATAACTATACCCCATCTTCTCAATTATTTATCCTTCGTCAACACAGTTTTATGAATCTATGAATTTTACATCAAGATAATTATTCATACACAGAAATCCCTTTTGATTTTATGATAACCCATCTTGCGTCAAATAATACAAAGGCAAATTGTTTAATGTTTCTCTAGGAGCATGGTCTTTATAGAGAGGACAGGCTTTTAATCTTATGTATTATGATTATTATAAATAAATTAGAAAGATGAGTCACTCTTGGTAAGGCCATTACATTTCTGACTTGAAAGATTACAGAATCTCTCAGGAAAGAATCGCTGGACAGATTTTTTATAGGCAAAACAAACTGGCAAGAGGTCCAGGAG
>OZ024742.1:24630970-24663470 GCA_964016885.1 Eledone cirrhosa
GATTACATTAGAGACTACTTTATCTTGGATACACTTATATTGGTTGATTAACTTACATAATAATAATAATAATAACAATAATATATGTATATATATATATCATCATCATCATCATCATTTTACGTCCGCTTTTCCTTGCTTGCAAGGGTGGGACGGGAACTGTTTCCGGCTTGATTTCTACAGCTGGATGCCCTTCCTAACACCAACCTCATTTACAGTGAGTGCTGGGTGCTTTTTTGCCGTGGCATCTCCACGACCACTTTGCAGTGGAATGATAGGGACCTCAGTCCCTATCATCTCATTTCTACAGCTGAGTAAACTGGAGCAATGTGAAATAAAGTATCTTGCTCAAGGAAACAACACATCACCCGGTCTGAGAATTGAACTCACAACCTTTCGATTGCAAGGCCAATGCTCTAACCACTAAGCCATGTGCCTCCATATATATATATACATATATTATTATTATTATTATTAAGACTAGGGCAGTTGTTTGGTAGTATTGGTAGAGCGTCGGACACCATGCTTTGCAGCATAGAGTTGCGGCCCTTTACGGTCTGAGTTCAAATCACGCCAAGTTTAACTTTGCCTTTCATCCTCTCGGGGTCGATAAAATAAAGTACCAGTCACACACTGGATTCGATTTAATTGACTCTATCTTCTCTGGAGTTTCACCTCTTTATCACATATGTGTGAGTGTGTGCTCTCTCTCTCTCTATATATATGTCTGTGTGTGTGTGTGTGTGTGTTCTCCCTCCCCCTCTCTCTGTCTATATATGTGAAGGGATGTATAACCTCAATTTGAAATTGAGCTGATCTGACATTATTATATTCACCTGACAGACAATCAGAATAATTAATAAAGCAGCAAGTCTTCTCTATCGGAATTCTGACATAACATTCTATTTCCTTATCACTACTAATATATTTATATTACACCTCTTTCTCTGCATAGGCATACATACATACGCACACACATATGTATGCTCACACACATACATACGCACATACTTACATGCATATACACACATATATACACACTTATACATCCATACACACATAAATACACTTACACATACATACATACAGACAGACACACACATACATATACACACACTCACACACACACACATTCAGTCACACATACATACACACATACATAGATACATACATACATACATGCATACATATATATATGCATACATGCATATAGATTCTTTTTATTATGTTCTTTTATTATTTTGCTTCTTTCAGTCAGTTGACAATGGTCAAGCTGTAGCACTTCCTTTATTTAATTGATTATATTGACCCCAGTACTAATTTTTAAAAACCTGGTACTGATTTTATCGATCTTGTTTTGTTGGACCACTAGGTTACAGGACATAAATAAAAACAGATATTAATGTAAACATAGACACACACACACACAAACATATATATTCATATACATGCTTATATATTATATACATATATATATCTATACATATATATATATATATCTATACATATACATATATATATATATATATATATACACACACATATATATACATATATAACAGGCTTCTCCAGGTTCCATCTACCAAATTCAACTCACAGCATGTTAGTCCACCCAAGTCTGTACTGGAGGACACTTATCCAAGGTGCTGTGTAATAGGTCTGACCCCAGAACTTCTAAGCTACTTAGCCATGCCTGCATTAAACTAATACATTTCTTCCGTGTACTGTGCTGTTTGTTTTGTTGTTTTTGTTATTTCTGTTTACCTTTTACATACGTACATACATATATATATATATATACACACATAGGTGATAACATTTTACCTTGCCCATTTGCACCTCTCAAGGGCAATGACACAGGACTGAGACCTCTGGCGTTGCACAGTAGTACAGAAGACCCAGCTTCCCACGGGTACAGGCCGAAGCTGAAGCATATAGACTGTATGCCTCCACCACCTCCCACTGAGGAGTGGTCGTTTCGGTGTCACAACAGAAATCACCCAGTCCACACTGTAAAGTGACCGGATAGACGCCACGGTAAAAAAGCACCCAGTCCTCACTGTGAATGAGGTTGGTGTTAGGAAGATGATCCAGCTGTAGAAATCAAGCCAAACTCAGTTCCCGAATGAGCAAGACATGATCACCTGACCTGGCATTGCCCACAATAGGACAACCCGTCTAACCCATGCTAGCGTGGAAGAATGTATGTAAAACGGTGATGATGATACATACACTCTGACACATGTTCTGCGAAATGTGCGTAACAGGTCGATACACAATAAAAAAACTGACTGTTATCAAAACTTTGTTTTTCTTTTCATATATATATATAATGTAGGAGGTGAGTTTTATTGTAGCACAACAAAGCAATGCAAAAATCGGATAAGTAGCACTCAACAGTATATAGGCCTGGAGTATAAATAATATAAAATCAAAAGATGGTTAAAAGAGTTCCATGTATTTTATTATGCGCATTTCAAAAACAAATATCATCATGGGATGATATTTGCGTTCTCATCAGATAAAATAGGGAGACATGATATGAAGCTTAAAAAACACTTGCGAGCAGTGAAGTGCTAAGCTTCATATCATGTCTCCCTATTTTATCTGATGAGAACGCAAATATCACCCCATGATGATATTTGTTTTTGAAATGCGCATAATAAAATACATGGAACTCTTTTAACCATCTTTTGATTTTATATTATTTATATATATATATATCATCATCATCATCATCATCATCATCATCATCATTTTACGTCCACTTTTCCCTGCTTGCAAGGGTGGGACGGGTCTTATTCAGCACAGCATCTCTCCACTCGTCACGGTCCCTCGTCATCTCCACCGTGAGCTTCAATGATCTGAGGTCTGTTCTCACCACCTCCGCCCATGTTTTTCGTGGTCTACCTCTACCACGTCTTCCTTCAACTGGCATTTCCTGGCACTTCTTCACCCATCGGTCATCCTCCATGCGCATAACATGTCCATACCACCTCAGTCTCCTCTCCCGTACACTACATTCTATCCCTCTCAGACACAGTTTCTCTCTCAACACATTTATGCTGGGTCGTTCACGCACATTTACCCTGCACATCTAACGGAGCATGCTTGCCTCATTTCTCTCCAGCCGTCGCACATCCTCTGCAGTTGCTGCCCATGTCTCGCTACCATGCAGCATCGCGCTCCTCACACAGGCATCATACAACCGGCCTTTCGTATGCAGGGAGAAACCCTTCTTCCTCAACAGAGGAAGCAGCTCCCTAAACTTCTTCCAACCCGTCCTTATTCTAGATACTATGGCCTCGGAACACCCTCCTCCCATGCTAATCTGATCTCCTAGGTACCGGAAGCTATCCACCACTTCTATAGCGCCCTCTTGCATTTGAAAAATGTGTCTATCAGTGCGACTTCTACTGTCTATATATATGAAAACAATGATGATGGTCATCATTAAAATAAAACATAACGTAATGAGGCTGTTTCCTAGCAAACAAATCAAATATTATTATTCGATATAAAACTCATAAACATGTATGTTTGTGTATATATGTTTATATATATATATATATATGTATGCTTTTGGACCTCTGTTAGTTTCAACAAATGCTTTAGTTGTTTCATTAATTGGTTGACCTGCTCAGGAGGAGATTAACATGCAAGAGAATTATCATTTCATAGACATGTGTAACCTTAACATAGTCCTCAGGGAGATCCAGTATGACATGATAAGTGACAAGTCTGGCCCTTTAATTAGCCATTCAAATCATTTTTGACAGCTTATTAGATTGGAGCAACATGAAATAAAGTGTCTTGCTCAAGGACACATCACATCTCTGGGGATCAATCCTTTGACTTTATGATTGTAGAGCTTACCAACCTAACACCTAAACCGCACAAGCATATGCACATATATTTGTGCATAAATATATATGTATATACATAAATATATATATATAGATATACATATACATAAATATATATATACATATACATAAATATACATATATATATATATACATATATATATATATATATATATATATATATATATATATATATATATATATATATATATATATATACACACACATATATATATATATATATATATATATATATATATATATATATATATATACACATATATATATATTTATACATATACATAAATATACATGTACACTTGTTCATATGTGTATATGTGTATATATTATATACAGACATGTAAATAAAATATTTAGCCACAATATCATACATATACATGGAAAAGAGACATTCAGATATATATATATATATATATGTATGTGTATGCACACATAAATACACATACATATGTTATCATATTAACACTGGAAACCTTACACTGTGAACTTTACTCACACATGCACATACATACCCACACATACATATATACAAGTATATATATACTCACCTATATATACTGTTGGAAATTATAGAACTGATAAGCTTTGATTTCTTCACTTTGCTAATTCCATTTCATGTAGTTTATCTTTGAGGCAGCAATACGTGTGAATGTCTAGTTCGATTACACCTTCCTCACCCTTCCTATACAATCTGCTTGGTGTATGGCTGTGATTTCATTCTCCAGATTATAATACCATTTACACAGAGCTTCTTCATTTACTCAATATACTTCTACTGTATATTGAATAATTATTCTACAATTCTTGCTGTCTCTGAAAACATATCACTATCATCATCATCATTCTCATCATTTTACGTCTGCTTTCCAAACTGGTATGTATTGGTTGTGTTGTCATGTTCTGAAACTAGAAACATTGATGTGACCAATCTTACTCATTATGTTCTATATTTGGCATACCTTCTATGGCTGGATGCCCGTCCTATAGCTAATTCTCTCAAAGGGTGTATTTTCCTGAAACAAGCACTACCATATTACAGAGTCGACTCGGTGCATTTTATTGTAGCATTAACCCATTACAAGGTGTACTAACCACATTTTATTTTATCCCCCAACACTATTGAGATTATCACATGTTAGACCAAACAGAAGTGTCCTGTTAAACCCTACATTACCAACTTCTGGCAGAAATAATAAGCCTTCAAAATTCTTCGTTAATTAATTGATAGGCGCAATGAAGGCACATAGCTTAGTGGTTAGAGCATTGGGCTTGCAATCGAAAGGTTGTGAGTTCAATTCTCGGACTGGGTGATGTGTTGTTTCCTTGAGCAAGACACTTTATTTCACGTTGCTCCAGTTTACTCAGCTGTAGAAATGAGATGATAGGACTGGGTTCCCTATAATTAAATCACCCAAGACACCTCCAACGAGATATACCTTGGAGGAGGCCAGCTAAACCTGAATAGGTGTGAGCTGTAACAACAACATTAATTAATTGAAAGTGTTAAATAATTTCAAGATTGTAAATACTTTCATCATTGTATATTTCTGTTTGACAATAACTTCATTGTTTTGTCATTTGAATATATGATGTGGTCTGTGAGAAGGCTTAAGTTAAACACCTATTTCATGGAAATAGTATAGGTTATAGTGTGTAATTTCTTGCAGGGTTGGATTTAAACCTTGCAGGGCCTGGGGCACTTCAGGTTTAGGGGGCCCCCTCATCATCATCATCATCATCATTTTACGTCCGCTTTTCCCTGCTTGCAAGGGTGGGATGTGTCCTATTCAGCACAGCGTTTCTCCAATAGTCACTGTCCTTCGTCATCTCCTCCATGAGCTTCAGCCATCTGAGGTCTGCTCTCACCACGTCCGCCCATGTTTTTCGTGGTCTTCCTCTACTGTGTCTTCTTTCTACTGGGATTTCTTGGCACATCTTTAACCAGCAGTCATCCTCCATGCACATCACATGTCCATACCAGCTCAGTCTTCTCTCCTGCACACCACAACTTATCCCCCTTATACCCAGTATCACTCTCAAATCTCAACTCATCTATGCTCATACACAAAAAATTAGAATACACAGTAAACCCCTAATTTTACATATCAAAGTTAACTTAGCACAAGTAATTTGAATTGAAAATTTATACATGTATGGGGCCTGGGGTTACTGCTGCCTTTGCCCTCCATTAACTCCAGCCCTGATTTCCTGATTCAATGAGATGAACTGAGGCAAAGTGTACTAGATAAGTCAGTTGTATCGAAGAGATGTCAAGCTCCCTAGTGGTTGGGCACCCAGAACACTTTGTTGATGTAAGCAAAGTGTAGGCTCCCATCTTGTTTCTGAGATCAGTAGCTCTGATTAAATAGTGTCTTGGTCTGTGACAACCCATCCAACCCTTGAAAGCAGGAAGAATAGACGTTAACCCTTTAGCATTTACATTACTCTATATATACTACTACATTTTCATTGTAGACACTTTATTTCACAACTTTGCCTTTCATCCTTACGGGGTCGATAAAATAAAGTACCAGTAATGCTCTGGGTAATTGCTGGCCTTGTGCCAAAAGTAGAAACAATTATCTCACATAAATCGAATCTATGAGATTTTGATATTATTTATTTTGAGAACAATACCTTAACATATGTATGAGCAGCCAGTTATGACTGGTTTGAACAGAAAGAGGTGAAAGACCTTTGACTATATATGGCCAGTTTAAATGCTAAAGGGTTAAATGATGATGATGATGTCTTAAGTGACTAATATTCTCCATATTTTTGTTGATACTTTGTATTTTCCAATGTTCTCACTTCCATTCATGTGTTGCTGTTTCAGCAATCTTTAATTAATGATTATTAATACTTTGCTAAAATGTAATCTTTGACCTGTTGTAATAAATGAAGCTGAATATATCTATAGTAACATGTGACAAACTACTGTTGCCTGTCACTTTTAAATTATCACCCTTCTTTCTCCTACATTTAAACCTCAGCTCACCAGAAGGAGCCTAAAGAATCTCTCAACAGACATACACATTGTCAACAGATATCTGTAATTAGGATGTGTCAATATAGTTTCTCTTTGAAAACACCTAATAAGTCATTGTACATGTCAATAATATATACCCTTAACCTCTCTAAGGATAAAATAATATATACCACTCTCTCTAGGGTTGAAATATTATCCTACAAAATCCTGCAAGCTGGTTGATGATAGGGAAGGCATCCAGCTGTAGAAAACTTGCCAAAAAAGGATTGAGAGGACTTTTCTGATTTGTCAAATATATGTTGATGACATGAAAATTCATCCAGTTCACCCTGTAAAGTGGTTGGTGATAGAAAGGGCTTTTACATGTAGAAACCATGCCAAAAGGGGATTGGATGGACTCATCATTATGATAATAATGAAATTATTGTGTCAGTGCTCAGGTGCACTACAACTCATCAAAGGTGCATGTATAGTACATAGAATAATGTACAAATGTCAGGAAAATGAACTGTACGAGTCATGAAATACATGTGTGCATGTGTATGGAGGGGGGATATCAGGTATAGTGTTGGCGAATCTCAGGAAGCATGGAGGTTTTAAAAGATGCAGTGTCTTGACAGCTAACAACTGATGCAGGTAGTTTGTTCCATGCTTCAGCAACTCTGAGTGTGAAAAAATGTTTCCAAAAGTCATGTTTTCTGACTTTATCATCATTGTCATTTAACGACCATTTTCCACACTAGCATGGGTTAGACAGGTCGTCCCATTTGCGGCAAGTTGGGCCAGGTGACAGTGTCTTACTCATATAGGACTCAGTTGTGTCAAATACATAACCTCTCTAATGTTGGTGATATGGAAAATACACTCAGTATATTTATAAAGTGGTTGGTGATAGGGCGGGCATGCATCTGTAGAAAACTTGCCAAGATCTGTAGAATGTTGGAAAGTATGTGAGCTAGATGTGGAATCTGGGCCCATTTGTGGGGTCAGTTGCTCCAGTTAAATACTGACATGGCTGGTAAAAACCTTTCCAAGCACTTGTTAGCAGGGAGAATGAATGATGATAATGATGATGATCAATGTAAGCTATCAAAGAGATTAACTTTTTTTTCCTCTGATAAACTTCTCAACACAACAATAACCAATGTTTCACTAATTAAAAAACCAACAAACATACAACCAAAACTACAGAATTACAGTCTATTGAGTCACTGAATAACAAAAAAATAAAATAAATAAAAATAATAATAATAATAAATAAAAACAAAAATAAAAAAAAAGACTAACACTTTATTAAGATACAAATTAACAAAATATTTAGATTAATCAAATTATACATTTTATACTATTACAATAAAGAACAACAGTTGCAGACAAGTTATATTTTCAATTTTTAACATAAATATTTATGAGATATTTCATTGAATTTAACAGAATTTTGAGAGTTCTCTTAATTTATTCATTTTTTTTTATTTAATTACATGCAAATAGTTTTCTTATTGACGTATTATGTCTGTTAGCAATAATGGTAGATTAGCTAATCTAAATCTGTTGACTTTGTTAGGGCCATTATTATTATTATTATTATTATTAATTATTATCGTTATTGTTATTGTTATTAATATTCTTATTTATTCCATCAAAATTTCTACTGAAATTGTGCTCTTAATTTATACTTTATAATGATTTTTAACATACGGATGTGTGTGTGTGTGTGTGTGTGTGTTTTTGTGTGTGTGTATAGGAATTAAAGGTGGAATTTTATGAGTTAAAAACAATATATTCTTTGCTTAATGCTTCTGATGTTTAATGCATATGATCAATACTATCTCATTTTAAAATGTATATCATCATAATTATTTTATGTCTGCTTTCCATGCTAGCCTGGTTCAAGCTCAAGTCAGATCTTAGAGGCGCCAGAGAGTCATATCAGGATCATACATTATATTTTTAGCATAATGTCCATGACTAGATACTCTTTCTAACATCAGCCATTTTACACTGTAAATATTTAATATATGTATGTGTAGGTGTAAATGTGGTTGGTGTTAGGAAGGGCATCCAGCCGTAGAAAACCTGCCAGATAGTCCTATACGAGCGAGACATGGTCACCCGACCAATCTTGTCTCAAGTGGGACAATTCCCGTCTAACCCATGCTAGCGTGGAAGATAGATGATGGTGATGAATGCACCCAGTACACTCTGTAAACTGGTTGATGAAAGGAAGGGTATTCAACCGGAGAAATAATGCCAAAGCATACACACACACTCAGTGATTGGTGACAACACTTCAAGCCAGCTTCTGAGTAATGGCTGATTGAAGCTTCAGGATTCACCAATGTCGCTTTTTACCCCAATGAGAATTATGGTCATACAACATTACATTGGTGCTAGTGTCCAGGGTCCCTGATCCTCAGAAATGAGGAAGGAGAGAGACCAGACCAGCCACAATAAAATACCTCCAGAATTGTATCATATGAAATCTAAAACTAAATGAATGTATCAATAATGATAAAATACACATCATCCAATATGTGTTTCCTTTTAAAAGGAGATAGGTCGTATGATTTGAGAAAGATTTAGCTTTTTATTCCAGTGAATCAAGCAAATATATACTGGCTCATTGTTGATTGTTTTGTTATTGTTGCTTTTCCCATAAGTAGTCTCTGGAAGGACAGATCTTTGTGAAGAAAAATGATCTCGATGTAACATTACTGTTATTTATATTGGAATTAATGTGTCTAGACCTACCTTATCCAATGTAATTCCCATTTTAAGATGGCAGTGTGGAATTTGAGTTGTAGATATAGCTGCTATTTTCAAAACATGAAGCAATTATGTAGAAGCTGCCTCAATAGCTCCTTGTTGTTGTTGCAGTTGGTGATGGTATAATGTGCATGGGCGAATTTTATAGTTATGCTACATTAATTTGCACATGGCAATCTTCTTCTTGAGTCATCTGATGCCTTTAGGCAAAGTTTGACAAAGTTTGAGCTCCAAAGTCGTCAGTCAAGTAATATGTATGCCTTTTTTTTGTATTTGTTGAGTAAATTTTGTATTTGTTGTGACAGTATCCAGCTTTGAATAAATAAACTATGTCTCTGCATGTTTTAACCCTTTAGCATTTAGACCGGCCATATCCGGCCAGAATGCTTTCACCTCTTTCTTTTCAAACCTGCCTTAACTGGCTGCTCATACTTATGTTAAGGTATTGTTTTAAAAATAAATATCAAAATCTCATATATTCGATATTATGTGAGATAATGCCTTTACCACAAAAATACAATAGTGTGTATAGAGTAATGTAAATGTTAAAGAGTTAAAAGGGGACTAAAAGCATTGGCCTTATGAAGGGCATCTATCCAGAAAATATTGCTGCATTACCTCATGATAATATATGTGGAGTAGTGTCAAAAGTTCCCCTGGGGAAATCCTCAAACCCTTCATCAAGATTAAAGTTTATTGTTTTGGCATACTCCTTTCTTCAATTTTCTGTTAATTAATCCTGATAACATCCAGAAGAATTAATGTGGTGTGGTAAATAAATCATCATCATCAACATCACCATTTTATGCCCGTTCTTCCACGCTAGCATAGGTTAGATGGGTTGTCCTGTTGTGGGCAGTGTCCGGTCGGCTGACCATGTCTTGTTCGTACGGGAACTGATTCTGGCTTGATTTCTACAGATAGATGCCCTTCCTAACACCAACGTCATTTACAGTGAGTGCTGGGTGCTTTTTTTCTGTGGCGCCTACACGTCCACTTTACAGTGAGGGCTGGGTGCTTTTTTGCTGTGGCACCTCCACAACCACTTTGCAGTGGGAGGGTGTGGGGCATATTTTCTATATGATTCAGCTTCGGCTTGTACCTGTGGGGGGGTCGGGTATTCTGTATTACATATATATATATATATATATCATCATCATTCATCATCATTTCATTTTACGTCCGCTTTTTCCCTGCTTGCAAGGGTGGAACGGGAACTGATTTTGGCTTGATTTCTACAGCTGGATGCCCTTCCTAACACCAACATCATTTACAGTGAGTGCTGGGTGCTTTTTTGCCATGGCGCCTGCACGACCACTTTGCAGTGGAATGATAGGGAACCCAGTCCCTATCATCTCATTTCTACAGCTGAGTAATCTGGAGCAATGTGAAATAAAGTGTCTTGCTCAAGGAAACAACACATCACCCGGTCTGAGAATTGAACTCACAACCTTTCGATTGCAAGGCCAATGCTCTAACCACTAAGCCATGTGCCTCCATATATATATACATATATACCAGGTCCGAACACATGGGAACCAAAATGCCAATGTCTCTGCCTCAGTCTCTCCTACTCTCCACATCTCTCTCTTCTACAGAAGATGGTGATGGGAGACATACTGGAAGAGCCATTCCAGCTTGCAAGGCTCACACCTGTGGGTAGCCAACTCTGTGCTAATGGTGATTAGGGTCGTGGTCTTAGAGGCAGGACACGAAAAGTCTCCATTGTTTGTAGAACCTGATTGAAACAGAGGAAGAATTTAGTCCACTTATGATGGCATAGTGTCAAATCTCCTTTGTGGAGATGAGTATTCAAGATTTGAAGCATTGAATATATAGATGATGACAGGGGTGAAGGTACTGAAGAAATTGGACATGTGTTGTGTGTAGGAACCACAATGGAGAGGGATAATTAATTAATTGCCACTGAAACAATGAATTCAATTCTGATATCCAACTCAGAGAAATTGACGCGCCTGTTGCTAACGTACAACTATGACATCAATAAATTTCAAATGTGTATATATATGTAGCTGCTTGGTCTCAGGGTGCTCAATATACACACACATATATATATGTGTGAATATATATATGTGTATTCATATGTATACATATGTAAATATATATATATATATATATATATATATATACACATATGTATATATATATATATACATATATATATATATATATATACACATATGTATATATATATATATACATATATATATATATATATATACACATATTTCATTTTACATCCGCTTTTCCCTGCTTGCAAGGGTGGGACGGGAACTGATTCTGGCTTGATTTCTACAGCTGGATGCCCTTCCTAACACCAACCTCATTTACAGTGAGAGCTGGGTGCTTTTTTGCCGTGGCACCTACACAACCTTTCGATTGCAAAGCCAATGCTCTAACCACTAAGCCACGTGCTTCCATATATATATATATATACATATATATATAATGTATATATATATATATATAAATATATATTATATATATATATATATTATATATATATATATATATTATATATATATATATATATATATATATATATATATTATATATATATATATATCATCATCATCATCATCAACGTTTAACGTCCGTGTTCCACGCTTGCATGGGTTTGGACGGGGGTTTTCCCACTTGAGGCAAGAGTGATTGTCTTGCTCGCATAGGACTGTCTGGCAGGTTTTCTACAGTTGGATGCCCTTCCTAACACCAACCACATTTACAGTGTGGGTCTGGGAGGTTTTTACCGTGTTGCCTACACGGCCACATTACAGCGTGGACTGTGTGTTTTTTTGTCGTGACACCTACACGATCTCATTTGTTTCGGCCTGGATGGTGTGGCACCAACATAACTTTACATAGAAGGGGGTGGTGTGGATGGGGTGGGGGTGGTGGGACGGGGGTGTATTTTGTTAGAGATGCCTACTGACTGTAGCAGGTTTTACTATGTATTTAGGTAAGGCGAGTCTTCTTTATTACTGAGTACCGCCAAAGGTCTGGGTCCAGTGACATCATCTTGGAGAGGTGTAAGTGTGTGAGGTCGGAGTTTATCAGCTCGTCCCAGGTTTTTCTAGGTCTGCCTATTCCGTGGCTACCGTCTATCTTTATTGCCCTGCACTTTGTTATACAGCTATCGACTTTCATGCGCATCACGTGTCCATACCAACGTAGCCTTCTCTCGAGTAAACAACATCTGATCCCTCTTATTTCTAATTTTTTCCTTAGTTTCTAATTTTTTCCTTATATATATATATATATATATATATATATATATATATATATATATATATATATATATATATATATATATATATATGGCCTTTAATGCGACGAAATGCCTACGACGGTTGGAAGGCCACTGATGAAGGACAAACTTTTTCATATGTAACCCATTTGCAGCGCCGCAGCTCCATTATTATCATATTTACACATATATTTTTTCCTCCGCTGCCACCAGTCTATTTCGTTCTTTGTGTCTTTACCCTTTCTAGCAGTCTCTCTCTCTCTGTTAGCCTCTTCCTCACCTTTCACCCACTCACTCTCTGTCACTACCTCTCTTCCTCCCCTTTCTTCCCGTTTGACCTGTCCGTAATCCTTTTCTCGCGGGCACTTGGCCAAGCCGGTATGAATTTATTTTCTCTCTCTCTCGTCTGCGACTTCACAGAACTTATGTTTACCGAATTCGCAGACCAGACCCCTTCTTCCTCCCGTTAGACCTGTGCGAAATTCCTTGCTTGCTCACATTTCAACCAGGTTTGATGATCTTTATTCTCTCGTTCACGATTCCACCGAATTTATATTCATAGAAATCTGGGACTTGTTTCTTTCTTCATCACTTTCTGCTGCTTAAACCATTTTGTTTGTTTACCCTAGCACTCCCTTTATTTACGTGTCCCAACGACTTTTTTTAGCCGTTGCTCGCACCAACCTGAGGTATATGGCCTTTAATGCGATGAAATGCCTACGACGGTTGGAAGGCCACTGATGAGGACAAACTTTTTCATATATATATATATATATCTCTCATCATCGTTTTACGTCCGTTCTTCCAATATATATATATAATGCGTATATGTACACACACAAACACACACACATATATGTAAATAGATAGATAAATATAGACACACACACTTATCACAATAAAAATGATTATATCTTGTGGAAAATAAAAAATGAGAACAAAATATTCTTTTCTGTCATATATAAATTATATATTAATAAATATGCAGCAGAATACTTAAAATTGTGTGATAAATACATTTCTCTGTGTCAGTTAATAATCAACTCTCTTTTTCTATTTTGTTTTTAAAAATATATCTGTCTATCTCAATTATAATTTCATCAACCTTAAATAACAGAGAATCTAAGAAAATATATAATGAACAAAACATTTGATTTTGTATGGTGATGATATTAACCTGCCTGCAACCACACCTGGCTTAGATAAAAACCTTTTTTAATCTGTAGTTATATAAAATTATGAAGGAATGTTTTAATTTAGATATGAAATTTTAGTTGTCACAACCAGCAGCTAACATTTTGAATTAATTAATGAAGAATTTGAAGGGATTTGCAAAAATTGTTTCATTATAACATTTGTAAGATAAAAACATATTCTTAGATAAATTATTTTGGGAGGTTTTGATTTAAATAGGTAGTTTTTGTTTCATAGTGGCAAAGGTAGGTTTGAGCAGGTTTATATGAAAAGGGTTAAGGGACCAATACTTGGGTCCAATTGTATTACATTCAATGGACATGGGGTAGATTAATGTCCTATTGAGCAGGAAAGGAGTAGGGTGTTGTGTCGGGTGACAGGCTGAAAAAAGTGTATCAATAAAACACCTGTAACCAGGATTGGACCTTTAGACCTTGGGCAACCTAGGGCAATTCAGATTTTTTGGGGGGGGTTGTTATACACAAAAATAAGAATATACAGCAAACCCCCCAATTTTACATATCAAAGTTAGCTGGGTACAAGTAATTGGATTTGAAAAGTTATACATGCAGATATTAAATTAAAAAATTCTAACCGTCCTAAAACTAAAAAGCTGAGGGCACAAATACATTGCTACGGCCATTGCTGATACCACCACCACTCCCACCACCACCAATGCAGGGGGCCCAGGGAAGTAGCTCCCTTTGGTTCCTATTAAAAGCGACACTGCCTGTAACAGATTTGAAATTGAGGCCTTTGATTCAATAATCCAATATGATTTTGACATTACTTGTGTTGGTGTTGTTGTTCTTCTCTACCCACTTATTTCTGAGAAAGATTTGGGGACAGAGACATCACACATGCCTATTGATGTTGTCCAACTTGTTTTTTTAACATTAAAATTCATTTTTTAAACATAGTCCCTGGAAAGAAACAATGCAATTATAATAGGAACAGTTGAAATTAATGCATGCAAGATTTCACAGCTCTAGCATCACCTCTTTAAATTCAGCACACCCTTGTGGTGACACCTACATGACTACTTTACAGTGTGGGCTGAATGCTGTTTTATTGTGATACCAACATAACTTTACAGTGTAAGGGTGGTGCACACAGACGTGGGTGGTTGGGTCATGGCAGATGTATGGAAGGGGGTATAGTGGTTAAGAGGTGCCTACTAGATGTATGTTTGATTCCATGCACATCATCAATAATAATTGATCTCATTGATACTCTAAATCTATCATATTTACTGTAAATCAGAGCAACTTCTCATGTAATAAATATATCAGATAAGCATAGTCATTTAGACATATTTATCTTATAAACTTGCAAAATCTCATATTTCTTATTTAGGTGACATTGGAAATTAAATTCTATTAATGTTGAAAATGTTCTACAACATATTAACCCAATTATCTATTAGTCTCCCTACTAAATTATTGTGTGTGTAGTATGTTGTGTGTGTCACGTATGTGTGCATGTGTCATATGTGTATGTGTTAATGTATGTATGTTGTGTAATATGTGTGTTGTGTGTGTGGGCAGTATATGTATGTGTGTATGTGTTATTATGGACAAATAGTAGCAAACTTAGTTGATATATGTTGCAGAAATTATTTGAGCGTGTAGTATCATCATCATCATCATCTCCGTTTACCTATGACTCACTTTTCCTCCACTATCCTCTTCTTACTTCCACCTTCTCCATCTCCCTAGTCTTTGTTTCTCTCTCACCCCAGTACCCTCTCCCTCCTACTCTACCCTCCACCCATGTTTTTTTGCCTCTTCTTTAAACCACCTCATGTCCGTTTCTCAATCGTACCACTAGTCTCCCCTGTCATTTCTACACCCTCTCCCCACACTCAGCCCTCCACCATGCCTCAAACATTGAACTAATATATTTTTTTGATGCACTGTGCAATAAAATGCAATTAAATAAAGATGTCTATACCTTACTAATGTATTGAGTACCTTTCTTAACTGTGGTCACTGCTTGGTATACATTGGGAATCCATCCATAATATATACAAATATAAAATATATATATATATATATGTGTTTGTTTGTGTGTGTATATATAAGTATATATATATATATATTTAATACAATAACAGAGATAGTTTAAAGCTAAACTCTGACTGGTATCCATCTCACTCAACAAACATTAGGTTATTTTTAAATATAAACCCAATTTAAGTGTTTGGGGTGCTAACAATATGTATAATGTGGAAAAACCAGTTGTATTATTTTATGAGATATAATTAAAGTTAAAATACATCTCTCTTTCCAAACAATTGTTTCATTATAAGTTTTCTACAAGTTGGGAGAATATTTTCAGTTTATGTAGAAGCCTAATATATATTCATATAAGAATATATTTAGGTGGGCGCTTATAAATCATCAGTGGAAGCCCATTAAACTTTGATATAAGAAAGACATTCTTACCGCAGTCAAAAATCGTGTTTGTTAAGTTGCTCCTTCTCGCATCAAATGACCGCCAAATTTGAAATTCCAGCAGTTCTTGACTGAGGAAGTATCATAGCGATACGAAGCGGGAAGGGGAGACAACTACGATCCACGAAAGGAGGAATAAAATAATAATATACACGCGGGTTAATTAGTTTTTTCGAAAACATTATCAACCCAACGTGTTAAGAACTCAATTGAAAATAAAAAAAATAAATATATGCGTGTATAAATTACACACGCATATAGATATTTTCTTAGGCTAAAATCAGAAGTTGTACCCGAATAAGAACCGCATCTCATAACCGCAGTAAGTACAGAAAGTCATGCTTTAAAGGGCAAATGGGAATGTAAATCTCCGGCCGAATTAAGAGTAAAATAGTTATATATATATAAATATATATGATATATATATATATATATATATATATATGACTTGGTGGTGGAACAATAAGGTAGATGAAGCAGTCAAGGCCAAGAGACAGGCATGGAAAGAATGGAAGAACGGGGGGAGCAGGGTACATTACATAGAGACCAAGAGGGAAGCTAGGCGACAAGTATACTTAGCTAGGAGGGAAGCAGAGGATAGAAAATTCAAGCATGTTTTACAACGTGAGGACCAGAAACAGGAGGTATTCAAGGTTGCGAGGCAGTGTGTCAGAGATAGTTGTGATGTCATTGGAGAGAAGTGTATCCGGAATGATAAAGGTGAGCTTGCCCTCACAAGTGCTGAGAAGAAAGATGCATGGAAGAGTCATTATGCATGGAAGAGTCATTATGCATGGGAAGAAGAGACCCTACCCCAGGTAGACCCTATAGAGGGACCAGCAGTACAAGTCAGCGGCAGCGTAGTAAGTAAGGCAATCAGAGATATGAAGATGGGGAAGGCAACCAGTCCATCGGGTATAGCTGCCGAGATGCTGAAGGCATCTGGGTCTGTAGGTCACACTATAACCACACGTATCGTTAACCAGGTAATACTAGAAGGGGCCATACCAAAAGATTGGTGCAGTAGCATCATTGTCAACTGCTACAAAGGTAAAGGCGATGCACTAGATAGAGGAAACTATAGAGGTATAAAGTTGATGGACCAGGTCATGAAAGTAACAGAAAGAGTTATAGCACAGCTGATTAGGGACCGGGTGAATATAGACGAGATGCAATTTGGGTTTGTACCAGGGAGAGGCACCACTGATGCCCTCTTCCTTGTGAGGCAATTACAGGAAAAGTACCTAGCTAAAAGTAAGCCACTCTACTTGGCATTTGTCGACCTTGAGAAAGCCTTTGACAGAGTTCCACGTGCAGTAATCTGGTGGGCTCTTAGAAAACTAGGAGTAGATGAATGGCTTGTGAAAGCGGTACAAGCCATGTATAGGGGAGCAGTCAGCAAAGTTAGGATTAGCAATGAGTATAGCGAGGAATTTAGCGTACAGGATGGGGTCCACCAGGGCTCTGTTCTTAGCCCTCTCCTGTTCATCATAGTCCTGCAGGCAATAACGGAGGAGTTTAAGACCGAATGCCCATGGGAACTCCTGTATGCTGATGACCTCGCACTCATAGCTGAATCTATGGTAGAACTAGAGAATAAATTCCAAACCTGGAAGCAGGGACTAGAGAGAAAGGGCCTCAAAGTCAACATGACAAAGACTAAGGTCCTTGTAAGTAGACGAGAAAACAGAACCCAGATCCCCTCAGGGAAATGGCCTTGCTCAGTATGTAGGAAAGGTGTAGGTAGGAACTCCATTCTCTGCCCCAAATGCAAACAATGGGTACACAAGAGATGTAGCGGGATCTCAGGAAGCTTAATTAAGAATGTAGGATTCACATGCAGCAGCTGTGCTGAAACAGCAAGCAAACAGCCACAGGAAACAAGTACCACCAATCTCTGGGAGGGCCCTGTAGAAAGAGTAAACAGCTTCTGCTACCTAGGTGACCGAATTAGCAACGGAGGTGGGTGCTCAGAAAGTACAATAACTAGGGTAAGAACGGGATGGAAGAAGTTTAGGGAACTACTACCACTGCTAGCTGCAAAAGGCTTCTCCCTCAGAATGAAAGGCAGACTGTATGATGCGTGTATCCGAACAGCGATGTTGCATGGTAGTGAGACCTGGGCGCTGAAGGTGGAAGACTTACGTAGATTAGAGAGAAACGAAGCCTGCATGCTCCGATGGATGTGTAACAGTAATATACGTGAACGACAAAGCATAAAGGAATTGAGAGAGAGACTGAGCATAAGAGGAATCAAATGCTGCGTGCAGGAGAGGCGGTTACGCTGGTATGGACATGTGATGCGTATGAAGGATGACAGCTGCATAAAAAGGTGCAGAGCACTAGAAGTTGATGGAAACCGCGGAGTGGGGAGACCCAAGATGACTTGGGATGAGGTGATAAAAGCCGACCTTACCCAACTACACCTCTCAAAGACAATGGCACACGACCGTGACTTCTGGCGTCACGCAGTAATACAGGGTACCCGACCTCCCATGGGTACATGCTGAAGCATATAAACAATATGCCCCCACTCCCCCCACCGCAAGGTGGTCGTGGAGGTGCCACGGCAAAAAAGCACCCAGCCCACACTGTAAAGTGGACGTGTAGGCGCCACGAAAAAGCACCCAGCACTCACTGTAAATGAGGTTGGTGTTAGGAAGGGCATCCAGCTGTAGAAATCAAGCCAGATCAGTTCCTGTATGAGCAAGGCATGGTCAGCCAACCAGACACTGCCCACAACAGGACAACCCGTCTAACCCATGCTAGCGTGGAAGAACGGACGTAAAACGGTGATGATGATGATGATGATATATATATATATATATATATATATATATATATATATATATATATATGGAGGCGTATGGCTTAGTGGTTAGAGCATTGGCCTTGCAATCGAAAGGTTGTGAGTTCAATTCTCAGACCAGGTGATGTGTTGTTTCCTTGAGCAAGACACTTTATTTCACATTGCTCAGGTTTACTCAGCTGTAGAAATGAGATGAGAAGGACTGGGTTCCCTATCATTCCACTGCAAAGTGGACGTGTAGGCGCCACGGCAAAAACGCACCCAGCACTCACTGTAAATGAGGTTGGTGTTAGGAAGGGTATCCAGCTGTAGAAATCAACCCAGAATCAATTCCCGTCCCACCCTTGCAAGCAGGGAAAAAGTGGACGTAAAGTGAAATGCTGAAATGATGATATATATATATATATATATATATATATACACAAACAAACATTATATTTAAGTAACAGCCGTACTAAGAGTTTATCGTTTATCGTTTTCGGTACCCCGGCCGATTAACTCACTCGATATGCAAATTGGGCTGCTCAGCCGTTAATATGCATAAGGAAAGTATATACTTTCAGACATTCAACCATCTGGCAGGAAGGTATACGTTGCTAATAAGCTTGAAACTAGTACAGCGTTCCTTTGTCAGTGTTGAACAAATGGGCAACAATGGTTGCTAGACACTGTACAGCTTAATTCGGTATGTTTGTTTACAAACACACCGAACATTATAATAAATGTTCGGTGAATCCATACGTACATATAAATGTGTGTGCATGTATGTATATATATATATATATATATGCATACTACTGTACGTCTGTATACATATATGTATGTACGTGTACATACTTATATTTAAGTAACAGCCATACTAAGAGTGTTTCATTTTTTCCGTTTATATATATATACATATATATACATATATATATATATATATACATATATATATATATATATATATATATATATTATATATATATATATAATATATACTTATATATAAGACACTTTATTCCACGTTGCTCCTTCTACCTGGAGTTGCGACTGATAGATAGTACTAGCAATTGGAAAGACCAATGGAAACATTGTTTCCTCAGTCCGATTTGACGAAAAGTCGATCGTTCCTTATATATATATATATATTGTTATACTTTGGGAGGGTCATGTTGCCAATAAGAAACACACGCACCAGTTGCTTTCACTTCAATTTATTATAATAAATTCATAAATTTAGGAATTTATAAATTTCCGGTTGGTTGGTTGGTTCCACAACCAGATGGTTGTTTATATATTGTCAAAGTTCTTTCGTCACACATTCTGTGACCTCTTCAGTGACTGGGATTCTTTTCTTTGTTTTTGTGCCTCTCTTTCTTTGTTTTTGTGTCACTGAAGAGGTCACAGAATGTGTGACGAAAAAACTTTGACAATATATAAACAACCATCTGGTTGTGGAACCAACCAACCGGAAATTTATAAATTCCTAAATTTATAAATTTATTATAATAAATTGAAGTGAAATCAACTGGTGCGTGTGTTTCTTATTGGCAACATGACCCTCCCAAAGTATAACAATATCGGTTTCAACACACGTTTTCAGATAAAGAATATTGCTAAACAAATTTAGAAATATATATATATATATAACACCGGATTCACTAGCGAAAGTTTTGTTTTCTGACTCGCTCATATATTCACACAGCTTATGCTAAAAGAATAACTATGTTGCTTGTGTTTATTTCCATCTTCGGTTAGCTTCCCCCTGTGTTGTTTACTTGTCTCACTCGCTTTACGCGTTTCTATTGTCCTAATAACTTACTTTAGTTATTATCGCTCCAACGTGAGGTATATGATTTTTAATGCGATGAAATACCCATGATCGTTTGGTAAATCACTGATGAGGGACTCATTTTATAACATGTTATCCATGTGCAACCAGCAGTATTCTTCTCACCCATATTTTCATATATATATATATATATATATATATATATATATATATTTCTCTCCCTCCACAAATCTTAATTCTAGCGTATTTTCAAAACAATCCATATTTCGTATCAAGTCCAAATAGCCAATCTATCGCTAAAACAAACTACATTTTCTGTTTCTATTAATTGTTAAATACGAAAGTTTTTGGGCGTATTTAACAGAACAAATTTTGTATTTTTGTTAATCGCTTGTTAAATGCAAGGACCCCATTCAATCATTACCTTCTTGCTAGCTATTTTCAAACCTTAATTCCTAACGTATTTTCAAACCTCAATCCCTAATTCTAGCGTATCTTCAAAACAAAAAAAAAACAAAATCCTTTCCTTCTTCCTTCTTCGAAGGCACGGGGCGGTCAAACGCCTAACACACACAGCCATCATGTGGCCACCCCCCCCCCTCTCTCTCTCTCTCACTCTCTCTCTCTCTCTCTCTCTCTCTCTCTATATATATATATATATATATATATATATATATATATATATGATAGGAATTCACTTCGCCAAATTTCATTGCTTGCTGTGTACCCTCGATATACATGTATACGTAATGTACGGATTTCATTTCTCTCCCTCCACAAATCTTAATTCTAGCGTATTTTCAAAACAATCCATATTTCGTATCAAGTCCAAATAGCCAATCTATCGCTAAAACAAACTACATTTTCTGTTTCTATTAATTGTTAAATACGAAAGTTTTTGGGCGTATTTAACAGAACAAATTTTGTATTTTTGTTAATCGCTTGTTAAATGCAAGGACCCCATTCAATCATTACCTTCTTGCTAGCTACAATATCCCTCCCTCTCACCCCCACGCACCACCATGGCTATTACGTGGACCAATCATAAAACAGAGCCCCCACGCATCACCAGTATTATTACGCGGACCAATCAGAAACCAGAGGCCTATACTATCGCTTGCCTGGTTGCCTTTCGATATATGATGGATGGATGGACTGCGGAATCCTGGAGAGTGGAGGTGAGAGAGAGAAAAATCTGGACGCTCAGCGACAATGCCAAAGATAAAGACAAATTCACCTCTTGGACGAGAATGCGAGCACTCCTCATTGTTTCGACCGCGGACGGCTAACATAACCCCATCGCCCCCCGCCCCCACCGCCCCCAACCCCCAAACGCAATCCAAAACTTCAGAGTTGGTACCATAAATGTAGGCACCCTAAAGGGTCGCGCTAACGAGGTTGTAGAAATGCTTGAACGTAAGGAGGTCGATGTTTGTTGTATTCAAGAGACCAGGTGGAGGGGTGGGTCTGCTAGGTTCATTGAGGGTAAAAAACGATGTTATAAGCTTTTCTGGGTGGGAAACGACGATGGGCTGGGTGGAGTAGGAATCATGGTAGCAGAAAAGTGGGCAGATAAGATAATAGACGTAAATAGAGTGAACGACAGAATAATTAAAATACGACTTGTCCTCAATAGAACTACGGTGACAGTAATATCTGCGTACGCACCCCAATCCGGACTGCCCGGCACTATAAAAGACAGATTCTATGAGACACTGATGCTAACTACCTCCCAAATATCCGACAGTGACTATATAATTATCGCAGGCGACCTAAATGGTCACGTTGGACAACATTGTGACGGCTACGACGAAATCCATGGAGGCTATGGGTTTGGTACTAGAAATGAGGAAGGCTCCAGAATCCTGGAATTCTGTGATGCAAATAACCTAACTATCTGTAACACTAACTTCAAAAAACGTGACAATCACCTGATCACCTATAGATCCGGGGAACACACAAGCCAGGTAGATTATATCCTTACCAGAAGACGTGACAGAGTGTCTGTTGTAAACACTAAATCCCTCCCCCATGAAGAATGCACCTCCCAACATAGACTGATAATTAGCGACCTCATAGTCAGGACGAGACGTACTCGACAACAGAAGAGGACTATCCTCAGGAGGAAAATATGGAAGCTAAAGGACCCCACAGCCAGGAATAAATTTCAAAGCATATTTCTTGATGCTTTCGACAGTAAGGAAGAACATTTAGAGTCGGACAATATAGAGGGAGAGTGGGAATTTCTGAAAGCAAACCTGCTGTTGGCGACAGACGAAGTCTGTGGCTGGAGCAGGCCTGTAGGCAGGAGGAGAGTAACATGGTGGTGGAACAGTAAGGTGGAGGGGTCAATTAAGGCCAAAAAGCAGGCTTGGAAAGTATGGCGGGATGGGGGAAGTAGAGAGGACTATCAAGTGGCCAGGAGGGAAGCTAGGAGACAAGTGTACTTAGCAAGAAGGGGAGCTGAGGAAAGAAAGTTCAAGCATGTTCTACAACGCGATGACCAAAAACGTGAGGTGTTCAGGATTGCTAGGCAATGCGTCAAGGAAAACCGTGATATTGTCGGGGAGAAGTGTGTACTAAACGACGATGGCACACTTGCCATCACCGACGCTGATAAGAAGGTAGCTTGGAAGTGTCACTATGAAAGGCTACTAAATGAGGAGAATAATTGGGAGAAAGGCAGTCTCCCCCATATCGACCCAATAGAGGGACCAGCAGTGTTAGTCGAGGGGAGTATAATAAGTAAGGCAATCAAGGATATGAAGACGGGTAAGGCGGCTGGGCCTTCGGAAATAGTTGCTGAGATGCTGAAGGCATCTGGCACGGTGGGACACACCATGGTCACCCGCATAGTTAACCAAGTCGTACAGAATGGGGTTGTTCCGAAGGACTGGCATAGCAGCATCATCGTTAACTGTTATAAGGGTAAAGGAGACGCCCTAGATAGGAGTAACTATAGAGGCATTAAATTAATCGACCAGGTCATGAAGGTCACGGAAAAAGTAATAGCGCAACTAATCAGAGAGAGAATTGACCTAGATGAAATGCAGTTCGGGTTTGTGTCAGGCAAAAGTACCACAGACGCTCTTTTCATAGTACGACAACTACAGGAGAAGTACCTAGCTAAAGGTAAACCCCTCTACTTAGCTTTTGTCGACTTGGAGAAAGCCTTCGACAGAGTCCCCCGCTCCATTATCTGGTGGGCTCTTAGAAAACTAGGCGTTGACGAATGGCTTGTGAGGGCTATACAAGCCATGTATAAAGAAACAGTCAGCAAGGTTAGAATTAACAACGAATATAGTGAAGAGTTTAGCGTAAAAGTTGGCGTCCATCAGGGCTCTGTTCTCAGCCCACTACTATTTATTATTGCCCTTCAGGCTATAACAGAGGAGCTCAAGACAGGCTGCCCATGGGAACTCCTATACGCAGACGACCTGACACTCATAGCGGAATCAATGGCCGAGCTAGAGAAGAAATTCCAAACATGGAAGCACGGCCTAGAGTCAAAAGGACTTAAAATTAACCTGGCTAAGACCAAAGTACTAGTTTGTAGGAAAGAAAACAAGGCGGCGGTCCCTTCTGGGAAATGGTCGTGCTCGGTGTGTAGGAAAGGCGTAGGTAGAAACTCCATTTTATGTCCTAAATGCAAAGTATGGGTGCATAAAAGATGTAGTGGGATCACAGGTAAGCTAACTAAGAACATAGATTTTACATGTGGCCGGTGCTCTGGTGCAATAAGTAGCAGCAAGTGCCCACAAACTACTAGCTCTTTCAATTGCGCAGAGGGTTCTATAGAAATAGTGGACAGCTTCCGTTACCTGGGCGATAAAATCAGCAGTGGGGGAGGGTGCTCTGAAAGTACTGTAGCTAGAGTCAGAACTGGTTGGAAAAAGTTCAGAGAGCTTATACCACTATTAGCTGCTAAAGGGTTCTCACTAAAAATGAAAGGCAGGTTGTACGATGCCTGCATACGAACAGCAATGCTGCATGGCAGTGAGACCTGGGCATTGTGTGCAGAGGATATACGCAGACTAGAGAGGAACGAAGCTTGCATGCTCCGCTGGATGTGTAACAGTAATATACGTGAACGGCAAAGCATAAACGAACTAAGGAAAAAATTAGAGATAAGAGGGATCAGATGTTGTTTACTCGAGAGAAGGCTACGTTGGTATGGACACGTGATGCGCATGAAAGTCGATAGCTGTATAACAAAGTGCAGGGCAATAAAGATAGACGGTAGTCACGGAATAGGCAGACCTAGAAAAACCTGGGACGAGCTGATAAACTCCGACATCACACACTTACACCTCTCCAAGACAATGTCACTGGACCGAGACCTTTGGCGGTACTCAGTAACAGAGAAGACCCGCCTTACCTAAATATATAGTAAAACCTACTCCAGCCAGTAGGCATCTCTAACAAAATACACCCCGTCCCACCACCCCCACCCCCACCCCATCCACACCACCCTGTTCTATGTAAAGTTATGTTGGTGCCGCGCCATCGAGGCCGAAACAAATGAGATCGTGTAGGTGTCACGACAAAAAAACACACAGTCCACGCTGTAATGTGGCCGTGTAGGCAACACGGTAAAAACCTCCCAGACCCACACTGTAAATGTGGTTGGTGTTAGGAAGGGCATCCAACTGTAGAAAACCTGCCAGACAGTCCTATGCGAGCAAGACAATCACTCTTGCCTCAAGTGGGACTACCCCCGTCCAAACCCATGCAAGCGTGGAACACGGACGTTAAACGTTGATGATGATGATGATGATGATATATATATATATACTGTTCAGATGTAACAAAGTGTGTGTAAATGTGTATATATATATATATTCATATGTATATATACTGTACAGATGTAACAAAGTGTGTGTAAATGTGTATATATATATATATATTTATATGTATATATACTGTACTGATGTAACAAAGTGTCTGTAAATGTGTATATATATATTTATATGTATATATACTGTACAGATGTAACAAAGTGTGTGTAAATGTGTATATATATATATATATACTGTACAGATGTAACAAATTTTGTGTAAATGTGTATATATATATATTTACACATTGAGTATATAGACATATAGGCACCCAAAATTTTCTGTATTTTCTTGTAAATTGAAAAAAAATATCTTGAATTGATTTCCAAATCTTTTGGAGTTCTCATCTGAAGATGGCAGCAGACTCCTGTCTCCCTTGCTACTTATTACGAGTTTAGTCTTTGTTAAGTTTACTCTGAAGCAATTTGATTCTAGGTTTCATGTTGACACATACAAATTTTTCTTTAATCTTATGCAAATTCAGCTATCATTACTTTATCATTAGCATATAGGACATCTCGTCAATAATCTGTTTAAAACTCCACATTTATGGCCTGAAGTACAGAAGAAGGAACAGAGGACCAACCCTTGATAAATATAGCTGAACACTAAATTATTCATGTACTTCTTGATGACAACATCAGTTATATATATATATATATATATATATATATATATATTTATTAAAATAACAGATTAAAGTTTAAACAAAGAATCGCTGCTTTCACCGTTAATAAATATTTAATAAATATTTGCTCTACGGTTCTTATATATTTGATATATATTTATTCTTATCGAGCCCTCTTTGGATTTTAGTCTTCAAATTTATTATTATTATTATATATATATATAATATATATATATATAATATATATATATATATATATATCTGGTAGAGAATGTTGAGAAGCCAGAGGGGATCACTAACGTAGGCGGGAAGGCGCTAGAATTGGTTGAGGGCTTCCTGTATTTGGGAGCAAAGATTGGGAATACGGAAGATGATGTGGTTGAGAGGAAGAGCAAAGCCTGGGCGGCGTGCCACAGCTTGAGATTGGCGTGGAAGTCGGACATTCATAAAGACCTGAAAATCCGCCTCTTCATTGCTGTAGTTGAGTCTGTGCTGCTGTATGGGTCTGAGACTTCGACACTGACCAAGAAACTCACTCAGATGGTGGATGGGTGCTACACGAGACTGCTGAGGATGGCTCTGAACATTAATCAGTATACACTGAGGATGAAAAACTCAGAGCTGTATGGGAGCCTCCCAAAAGTCAGCTCAAAAGTGACACAGAGGAGACTGAGGTTAGCTGTACATGCTCACCAACATCCAGAGTTGACATTGCACTCAGTGCTCCTGTGGGAGCCCCTAGATGGACACACTGGAAGAGGAAGACCAAGGTTAACATATGTTGATGCCCTAAGGACAGACACTGGTCTGTTGGAGATGCGGGACATGACAGCAATAATGAGGGACAGAGACCGCTGGAGAGGACTCGTCCATGGATCTCGGGAATTTTACCCGCCTTAGATATATATATATATATATATATATATATATATATATATCAACATCATCATCGTTTAATGACTATCTTCCATGGTAGCATGGGTTAGACGGGAGTTGTCCCACTTGAAGCAAGATTGGTCAGGTGATTGTGTCTTGCTCGTAGAGGACTATCTGGCAGGTTTTCTATGGCTGGATGCCCTTCCTAACACCAACCACATTTACGGTGTGGACAGTATATCTATAATTTGTCATAAATGAAGCCAAATTTTGCATATTTTACATATTTGACTTAATTATTTTACATTACTCCGGAGTAAACAAACCAACCTGCGTACTTCGTCGAGTGCTCCAATATGCATACTGAGGTGTCGGTAAACAACCAACATACACTCAAAATGTATGCATATATATATATATATATATATATATATATATATATATATAAGTATTTATATATATATATATATGTATGTATATATATATGTATGTATATATATATATGTATGTATATATATATATGTATGTATATATATATATATATATACGTATGTATATATATATGTATGTATATATATATATATATATACGTATATATATATATATGTATGTATGTATGTATGTATGTATATAAATATGTATGTATGTATATATGCATGTATATTCTTTTTGGTAAATATCATCTTGGTTAAGAGAGTGGGACTGGCTTTGTGCAGTGCCTTTGCTCACTATAAAAGCTTCACGGCACAAGCATTGCTTTATATCTCGAGATCTCTCTGCACTTGTCGTCACATGGTACCATGGGCCCAGCACTGTGTCAATAATTGTCACAAGTGTAGTGTTTGTACCAGAGCTTTCAAGTCGCTGGCTGGACTAAAAAGTCACACTCGTTCAGCGCATTGGTAGGGGTTCTCCTACATGGATATAAAGTAGTGGCCGTACTCGAAAACGAGTTGGCAGCCACGATATATACATATATGTATGTAAATATATATGTATGTAAATATGTATGTATGTATATATATATATATATATAAATATGTATGCATGTATATATATATGTTTGTATATATATATATGTATGTATATATATATATGTTTGTATATATATATATATGTATGTGCAGTGCCTTTGCTCACTATAAAAGCTTCACGGCACAGGCATTGCTTTATATCTGGAGATCTCTCTGCACTTGTCGTCACATGGTACCATGGGCCCAGCAATATGTGTCAATAATTGTCACAAGTGCAGTGTTTGTACCAGAGTTTTCAAGTCGCTGGCGGGACTAAAAAGTCACACTCGTTCAGCGCATCAGTAGGGGTTCTCCTACATGGATATGAAGTAGCGGCCGTACTCGAAAACGAGTTGGCAGCCACCATGTATGTATATATATATGTATGTATATATGTGTTAATGTATCATCATCATCATCATCATCATCAACGTTTAACGTCCGCGTTCCACGCTTGCATGGGTTTGGACGGGGGTTTTCCCACTTGAGGCAAGAGTGATTATCTTGCTCGCATAGGACTATCTGGCGGGTTTTCTACAGCTGGATGCCCTTCCTAACACCAACCACATTTACAGTGTTGGGCTGGGAGATTTTACCGTGTTGCCTACACGGCCACATTACAGCGTGAACTGTGTGTTTTTTGTCATGACACCTACACGATCTTATTTGTTTCGGCCTGGATGTTGTGGCACCAACATAACTTTACATTGAAAGGGGCGGTGTGGATGGGGTGGGGGTGGTGGGACAGGGGTGTATTTTGTTAGAGATGCCTACTGACTGTAGTAGGTTTTACTTTGTATTTAGGTAAGGCGGGTCTTCTCTATTACTGAGTACCGCCAAAGGTCTCGGTCCAGTGACATTGTCTTGGTGAGGTCTAAATGTGTGAGGTCGGAATTTATCAGTTCGTCCCAGGTTTTCCTGGGTCTGCCTATTCCGTGGCTACCGTCTATCTTTATTGCCCTGCACTTTGTTATACAGCTATCGTCTTTCATGCGCATCACGTGACCATACCAACGTAGCCTTCTCTCGAGTAAACAACATCTGATCCCTCTTATTTCTAATTTTTTCCTTAGTTTGTTTATGCTTTGCCGTTCACGTATATTACTATTACACATCCAGCGGAGCATGCAAGCTTCGTTTCTCTCTAGTCTGCATATATCCTCTGTACACAATGCCCAGGTCTCACTGCCATGCAACATTGCTGTTCGTATGCAGGCATCATACAACCTGCCTTTCATTTTTAGGGAGAACCCTTTAGCGGCTAATAGTGGTATAAGCTCTCTGAACTTTTTCCACCCAGTTCTGACTCTAGCTACTGTACATTCAGAGCACCCTCCCCCACTGCTGATTTTGTCACCCAGGTAACGGAAGCTGTCCACTATTTCTATAGAACCCTGTATGTATATATATATATAATATAATAAAATAACAGGAGGCTGGACTTGTGTAAATCCTTGAAAGGTTTATTATACCATGATAATTTCAATAGCAGGGTTCCGTATGAATCCGGTGATATCATCAGGTATTCGAAATATAACAAAGGAAACAGATAAAATCCATGGGGCTGAAAATCATAGACAAGAGGACGACCGACCATCTATCATCTTCTACTTTAGTCAGTCGCCCTATATATGTATATAAGAATGTTTGTTTAAAATTTTGTAGAATATAAAATAGTCAAACATTAAATGATTAAGCACTCAATACTGGAGAGTAGAATATGTGTGTGTGTAAATATATATATATATATGTGGGTGTGTATATAATCTAAACTTTGTGCTTTAATAATGCTACTTAATCTGTAAAAAATAAAAATCTATTTAAAACCCTTCAAGATACCTCTGGTTTAACTTTTTTTAAACTTTTTGTATTCATTTAATACCTTGTCCTATCCTAACTTTTTCACAATGTTCTTAATTAGTTCTAATTACTGCTAGTAGATGGCAGGACTTGTTGACAAAGCTGAGCTGACATGTTGAAAGTAATCAAGGAAACCATTAAAACTTAAGGTAGTTTTTTTTTCTTTCTCAATTCGAATATTTTCTGTTACTATTTTGAGTAATTTTAGGATAGATTTGCTGACAAGAAAATAGTCAAAGGGTTAATTACACTTACTATATAAAGCATAACCCTTGATATTTCCACCCACTGTCACCACAACCACCAACACAACCACTGCATCCATCATCATCATCATTTAACACCCATCTTCCACGCTATTCCTATATTTACATCAACTGAATACAAAAACAATTTGATTCAGGAATCTTAAGCAGGGAAAAATGGACATAAAATGATGATGAATATATATAGTCATAAAATGATGATGAATATATACAGTCCTATGCGAGCAAGACAACCACTCTTGCCTCAAGTGGGAAAACCCCCGTCCAAACCCATGCAAGCGTGGAACACGGACGCTAAACCTGATGATGATGATGATGATATATATATATATATATATATATATATATATATATATATATATATATATATATATATATATATATATATATATATATGTATATAAGAGTCCTGGTTCAATCGGTGGTAACCACAGTTAGTAAGGTACTCAATACATATGATGATTTCTTTTGAATGAAACAGTTCTAGTCCTGTAGAAGCAATTCCTATATTAAACATTAACCAAATATATACCCCATCCCACTCCTCCTACCCCCCCCCCCACTCACCAACACCACCCTTTCTCTGTAAAGTTATGTTGGTACCACAACATCCAATCCTAAATAAATGAGGTCGTGTAGGTGCAACGACAAAAAAATACACAGTCCACGCTGTAGTGTGGCTGTGTAGGTAATACAGTAAAAACCTCCCAATCCACACTGTAAACGTGGTTGGTGTTAGGAAGGGCATCCAGCCATAGAAAACCTGCCAGACAGTCCTATACGAACGAGACACGGTCACCCGACCAATCTTGCCTCAAGTAGGACAATTTCCCTCTAAACCCATGCTTGCATGGAAAATAGATGTTAAACAATGATGATGATGATGATATATAGGCTTTTGCCTTTCTCTTGGACAACATCGGTGACATAGAGAGGAGAGGCTAGTATGCATGGATGACTGCTGGTCTTTAACAAACAACCTTGCTCGAACTTGAGCCTCGGAGGGGAGCTTTCTAAGGTCAAATCCCATAGTCATTTATGACTGAAGTGGGTTTTACTCTTATATGTAACCACCAGTACCTTCACTCTCAGTATACCATTGAGGTGCACCAACCATCTCTACCTTCACTCTCAGTATACCATTGAGGTGCACCAACCATCTCTACCTTCACTCTTAGTATACCATTGAGGTGCACCAACCATCTCTACCTTCACTCACAGTATACCATTGAGGTGCACCAACCATCTCTACCTTCACTCTTAGTATACCATTGAGGTGCACCAACCATCTCTACCTTCACTCTTAGTATACCATTGAGGTGCACCAACCATCTCTACCTTCACTCTCAGTATACCATTGAGGTGCACCAACCATCTCTACCTTCACTCTTAGTATACCATTGAGGTGCACCAACCATCTCTACCTTCACTCACAGTATACCATTGAGGTGCACCAACCATCTCTACCTTCACTCACAGTATACCATTGAGGTGCACCAACCATCTCTACCTTCACTCTTAGTATACCATTGAGGTGCACCAACCATCTCTACCTTCACTCTTAGTATACCATTGAGGTGCACCAACCATCTCTACCTTCACTCTTAGTATACCATTGAGGTGCACCAACCATCTCTACCTTCACTCTTAGTATACCATTGAGGTGCACCAACCATCTCTACCTTCACTCTTAGTATACCATTGAGGTGCACCAACCATCTCTACCTTCACTCTTAGTATACCATTGAGGTGCACCAACTATCTCTACCTTCACTCACAGTATACCATTAAGCTGTACTAACCATCTCTACCTTCACTCACAGTATACCATTGAGCTGTACTAACCATCTCTACCTTTGCTCACAGTATACCATTG
>OZ024742.1:24668470-24755970 GCA_964016885.1 Eledone cirrhosa
TGGGTGTTCACAGATGGGAAGAAGTCACTGATGATTGCCCACACTGGAGATGAGTATTATGCAAGGAGATGAAGCGAAGGGAAGAAAAACTGACTTGAAACTTGCAAACCAAGGAAAAGTGTTCTTGAAGGAAGGGAAACACAGTAACACTGGAAGAGATAGATCATGTTTAAATGCAGTCAGTGCATTCAAGGTTACTACTCTCGTGTGGGCCTATACAGCCACAGCAGATGTTGTGCTGCCACCAGCAGCTGACACAACTTTTATATAATTCTAGGTTACAAGTGCTGGTTATAGTTCACTGTCATCATTTTAATGTCTGCTTTCCCTGCTGGCAAGAGTTGGGCAGGTGTACATCGACCAAGTTGTACTGAAGCGGCTACTGATCTCCAAGTTAGATGCATTATGCTTATGTACGGTCTCACTTTCTACAAGTGCACATGAGAAGTCATGTCTTTGACACAACTAAGGGTGCTCCCAACTCTCTGTTTAAAAAGCTTTCTATGGCTGGATGCCCTTCCTATCAGCAACAACTTTACAGCATGTACTGGGTGCATTTATTGTGTAGGTCACCAACACTGGGGAGACTGTCATATTCTTGACAAGACTGAGGGGTCTTCCCAGCATATTGTTTTGCAAGTTTGTTAAAGCTTGTTGCCCTTTCTATGACTCTTCCTAGTTCAATATATATTAAAATATTTTGCTGTGTATTTTAGAATAGGTACACTTTATCTCTGGATATTAGGCAGTGAATTAGCAGAGTTGTTAGAACATCAGATATAATGGTTTGTGGTATTTGTTTCTGCTGTCTGCTATAACCTCTGCTGTAGTGGGAGAAATAGCCTTAAAAGATTTGTTGTGTTGGTGTTATATATATTAAAACATATCAAAAACGTGTCCATCTTGTGAAAAATTCCCATATGTTCAAGGAAAACCTACACTTCTAACCTACTGTTGTAAAATCATGTCTGTTAATCTTATACAGCAAGTATGCCTGAAAACTTACATTTTAATTGGAAATTCTTGGGTCATCTTATACATACTTGTTTTATACATTGGTATATAAAGTAGCTAAATTATTGGATTTTTCTAAGAATTTATACAAAATCCCAGGAGATATAGTGGGATCTGGAGCCATAGAAGTAAATCAAAAGAAGATAAAAATTTATATATATATATATCAGAGAAGATACCATGGAAATAGAATAACAACATTTTACAATTGATAAAGATGGTCAGTTGAAAATCAAGGCCATCATGTGAAAACTTGGAATAATCTTGTCTCAGAAATTCTCAGAAAATTTGGAGTATTACTGTTGTATATGAAGCTCTCATGAAAGGATGCTGTGATGACAAAAATTAATCCTTGTGCATTTAAACTAACCATATCCGGTTAGTATTCTCTCACCTCATTCTGTTCAAACCATCCCTAACTGGCCACTCATACCAATGATAAATTATCAAAATAAATAACATCAAAATCTTGTCACTTCGATATTATGTGAGATAAAGCTTTTACTGTGAAAATACAATAATATATATTATGTAAATGGTAAAGGGTTAAGGAGTACTTTTTTCTAGAAAATTCTGATGAAAAGATTTAGGTAGTACTGCTATTTATAAAGCTGTTATCATTATAATCACCATCATAGATATTTTACGTCTAATTCCCATGCTGGCATGGGTTGGACAAGTTGTCACAGTCCAAGTACAGATGGGTCAATGTGACTTGTCTGGTTCATTAGGTTCCATATTATAGATGAATGCCCTTACTAACCTCAGTCACCTTATATGTTGTACTATGTGCAGTTTTTACAACATCAGCACTACCATTTTTCTGGGTGGATTGTCTGTATTTTGTGATACCAAGGCTAATATTTTATAGGGTGTGTTTTCGTAAGATAATTTAAAGTGTACTGTTGCCCAAGAAACTATGATGAGAAAATATCAGGATTCCATCTATATATGAAGCTGCTGGGAAATAATTCAACCAGCTCTTCATATTTGTATATTTGTATACTGTATTATTGTAATGTATTCAATTTCAATAGAGTGCATCTGTGCCATATAAAAACATCATCATCATAATCATCACCTTAATCATGGTTCTTTAGATTTAATATTTTACAAGCAGGATTCAAAAATAGTTAAACATTGTGAATTCTAAAACAGCATGTCTGTGTTTCTTTCTTTTATTTTTGTTTTTGTTTGTTTGTATGTGTGTATGAATGTGTATATTGTAATTTAGTGATACCTTTTTAAAAACTAAATTTTTCTTTCTGGAAAAGAAAAAAACAACAAAAAACTACAATATCCACAATAAAAAAACAAAAATGAAACCAATACCATCACCACTGTTGCTCTAATGGCGGTAGTTGTGGCATATCTCCTATAAAACACTTTCCATCAATATCTTGTTACAAACAGCAATTTGACGGAAATGCATCTACATAAATTTGACATCATGTCAATTAATTTTGTTCCAATTTCAGCGCCTTAAACATTGGTTACTTTTCACAAGAGTATTGTTATATGTTTTGGTTGGTTTAGTGTGTTTATTTGTCTGTGATGTGGTGGGGGTTTCTATTATTGTTTACCTTGTGTAGTTGTGGCTATTGTGAAACCAACACCACCACTACCAGCACCACCAACAACATTGCCACCCACCACCACCTCCACTACCCTACCACGATTTCCACCACCTCTTTTAACACCATTGTCACTACCACCACCACCACCACCACCTTCTCCACCATCTCTACAACCACCACCACCGCCATCACTTCTAACAACAACAGTAAGCCAAGGAAAAATGACCAGCACGTGCGCAGTATTAATAACAGCAAAGCCAAAAAACATACAGCAGTAACAGGAATTTTGGGTATCGGTTTGATTCTAAGTGAGAATGTCAGAAAGCATGACAGCAAGATAAATTTACATAACATCGCTTACAGTCATAATTTATCAGATTCAACTAGCTTGTGGTATTTTAGGGGTATTTTGTTGTTTTTATACTAAAGAATTTTTTGAAAAACTACCAACTGTTGCTAATGGAAGCTAGCAGTGTGAGAGTGAATCAAGTTTACATTTTCTTTTTCTAATGTATTCTTTAGTTTTGTTATATGTGAGTCCATTTTACTGGTTAACCATAACAGAATGAAGTAGTTGCTAATGAACAGATGTCATTTCAATGATGTCCATCCATTGTCATGGGTAACGTCTTCATAGAGAGAAATTAAATCTACTGTTGGGAGGACATGGGGTGAGCAAGGAGGACTAGGAGTATCAAGAGATGAAGAGGAGGATGTGAAGGAGGATGGGGGGGGGGGGATAAGTGGAAGAAGAGTAGAAAGAAGAAAAGGAAGACGTGAAGGATGAGGAGAAGCAATGCATGGTTCATTGTTATGACCAAAGGAATTTGATTCCTCCAAGAATTCATATGGTTTAGTTTTCCTGCTAAATTATATAGCTTTTGAGCTAGCTGTTGATGTGATTAAGGGAACTCTGAACATCTCCACATGTAACAGATCTGATATTAACTGTTGCATGTGAGGTTTGGGGTTAAAAGAAACAGATGTTGACAGATATTGAAGGTCACATCCCATTTGGAAATATTGTTAGAAGTAAGTTCTAGTCTTCAGAGAAGACCCAGAGAGGTGATGAATGTCACATTCCACTTAAAAATATTGTTAGACAAAAGTTCTAGAGTTGATAGAAGACTGAGGGAGGGAGAGAGATAGAACCAAGGTGATATATATTTTTTTGAGTTTCTAACTCAATATATACCTTTGATGTATTCGGCTCCTTCAAATTATGTCGAGCTAATTTAAATGTTGTGTAAACATGGCTGTTATTTTTAGTAGCATACGTTTATGAAACATCCTAGGTTCTGATGCCATGTGCATTATTTTATAAATGCACACTATTCAGTCCTCTGTGATACTTAGAAGGGAAGAGATTACTAATTTTACACCCACTGATGAGCAAGGAATTGGTAATTTCCTTCGCTTAAAATTGCGAAACAGCCAACCAAAGCTCTCTGGGTGTTCAGGCAGTTGCCCAATATAGGTTTGTATTTCTTTTTCTTAATTTATTATTTTAAATTGAGTCTGGCAAACCATATTGTTAAGGGTTAGTATTTTTGCACGCTAGCGAACTTGGTCCCTTACGATTTGAGCACATGTGTGTTTATATTTGTGTTTATCTCTCTTTTATATTCAATTATATTGCATGGCTCAGAAAAACCTCTTTGTTTGAGCTATTTAGTTGTAAGAGACTATTTTGAGTTTCTAACTCAATATATACCTTTGATATATGTATGTATATATATATATATATATATATATATATATATATATATATATATATATTCACGCATAAGCAGAAAGAGATAGATAAAAAAGAGGCACTGTTCAGAGAGGGGGGTTGTTTGATGAGGAGAGTCCAGGGTATTCACCCTCAGAGCCCCCAATTAATGCAGCCCTGGCTACAAATTGAAAAGACTTGGAGGTAAATGTAAGGGGTCATAATCTTGGTACATGTAAGAATTTTAATGGATATATGATGTAAGGGACTTTGGTCTTACCACAATGTCACATGTAAAGACTGGAAACGAGATATGGTGTGAGGAATATGGTCAATCTGCATGTTGTAAAGAGCAGGAGATTGGTGAGGGAGCTTATTTTTGGTACATGTATTAAAGATTTGGAGGGAGATATATGGGAGAACTTAAATTTCAAGTCAGTTGCAATGGAGATGTGTTAGTGACCAGGTCGCAGACAGTGATGAGAGTTTTGATACCAGGAAATCAATGATAAATATAAAAGAAAGTGAACAGTTTTAGTGTGTTATTTAAATGGCTGAAATGAATCTTCCATGCTGGAATTATATTAGTTTAAACACAGTCTCGGATCATGTCACTTGCCAGACATATACAAACTGTGGCTCAAATGACTGTTCAATACGGTAATTGTTTTAATTCCAACACAGTCTCAGATCAAGTCATTTGCCAAACATGTACAAACTATGGTTCAAATGACTGTTCAATACAGTAATTGTTTGAGTTTCAACAGTCTCAGATTAAGTCACTTGCCAGATATGTACAAACTGTGGCTAAAATGACTGTTCAATATGGTAATTGTTTTACTTTCAACATGCAGTCTCAGATTAAGTCACTTGCCAGACATGTACAAACTATGGCTAAAATGACTGTTCAATATGGTAATTGTTTTAGTTTCAACATGCAGTCTCAGATTAAGTCTGTAGCCAGACATTTACAAACTGTGGCTCAAATAAATGTTCAACACAGTATTTGTTTTAGTTTCAACACATTGTCTCAGGACAAGTCACTAGCCAGATAAGTACAGCACTCTGAAGTTTTACTTAGATTTTATGAAAACACCTTAATTTGTGGAAGTGAAGAATATTTTCATGCAATCCTTAAGATCTTCAGTACCTACTTTATGAAATACTGGAGTACAAGCTAGGCCCTCAGTTGCCCAACAATAGCTGTATAGCAAACAAATTTCTATAAAACATCCTTTGATTCCAGCTCTATTTATTGCTATTCAACTTCCATTAACACAGTTAAAATGTTATTCTAGTTTTCAAAGAATTGCGTTCTTGTTATATTTTGAATATTTATTTTCTTTGTTTAAATCAAAGTGTTAAATATATTATAGGATTCTACACACAACATTACAGCATTACACTATATTATATAACACACCACATTATTTCATACTAAACACCACATTATATAATACTACACACCACATTATATAATTGTTTCTACTTTTGGCACAAGGCCAGCAATTACCCAGTACATTACTGGTATTTTATTTTATCGACCCCGTAAGGATGAAAGGCAAAGTTAACCTCGGCGGGATTTGAACTCAGACCGTAAAGGGACGTAACTATACTGGAAAGCATGGCGTCCGACTCTCTACCAATACCTGCCAATCCACACCACATTATATAATATTACACACCACATTATATTATATAACACACCACATTATTTAATACTACACAGCATATCATATAATACCACACACCACATTATATAATACTACACACCACATTATTTAATACTACACACCACATTATATAATATAACACACCACATTATTTAATACTACACACCATATCATATAATATAACAAACTACATTATAAAATACTACACACCACGTTATATAATGCTACACACCACATTATATAATACTAGACACCACATTATATAATACTACACACTACATTATATAATACTACACACCATGTTATATAATACTACACACCACGCTATATAATACTCCACACCACATTATATAATACTACATGCCACATTATATAATACTACATACCACATTATATAATACTACACACCACAATATAACAATATATAATACTACACACCCCATTATATAATACTACACACCGCATTATATAATACTACACATCACATTATATAATACTACACACCACATTATATAATACTACACACCACATTATATAATACTACGCACCATGTTATATAATACTACACACCACATTATATAATACTACACATCTGACAAGATAACACGCCACATTATATAATACTGCCCACCACATTATATAATACACCACATTATATAATACTTCACACCACATTATATAATACTAGACACCACATTATATGATAACTACACATCTTACAAGATATTACACACTACATTACACCATACAAAAAAAAAACTGTTATTAAAAGTAAACTTAGCAAGAGAGTAGATGTTACAGTGTTTGCAATTGGACAGAGATAATTTAGTGTTTGAGAGGGCACTTCAGTCTGACCCAGCATGTGACAACTTCCCTAAGTCTACTTTTCTTCTTTGCCCACATTTTTGTGTGTGTGTGTGGGGGGGGGGGGGACAGAGTGCTCAAATAGACATTCCATGGGGTCTTGTTAAAAGCAACCATCTTGAATTGATCTGGCTGGATCCCCAAGCAAGACCAGCCAAGCTCATGGATGTTATCCAACCATCTTACTCAGGGTCTACCCTGAGGTCTCCTGCTGGTTGGTTTTACCTGTAAAATCCATAATATCGGAGCTGTGATCTCTCAATTCAGAGAAGCTGCATCTCTACCTGGAGCAACTCTCATATATTTGAGCTACACCTCATTTCTTTTCATCTACCCTAAATCACACCATGTTATATTTTACTACAGCATACTACAGTGTACCACACCATGCTACACTACATTCTACTACACCACCCTATATTACATAGTACTACACTAAAACCACAAGACTGTCACAACTTTAATACTTCATGTGACTATTTAATGAAACTGTTTACACCAATAACAGTCCAAGTAGTAACAACTACAATAACATCTGCAACCATAGTCACAAGCTGTACCAAATACAAGAATAACAAGTCTTTACATTACCAACGATAGTTACAAACAGGTGAAAGTAATGTTATTGTACATTGAAAGATTTTATCAAAATCCTCTTTGTTTTGTCAAAACACACAGCTTAGATAGTTGTGTCATGTATATATATATATATATATATATGTGTGTGTGTGTGTGTGTGTATGTGTACGTGTATATATATATATATATATATATATATATGTGTGTGTGTGTATATATGTATATATATATCTGTGTGCGTGTATATGTGTATATAAATATATATATGTGTGTATATGTGTATTTATATATATATATGTGTGTATATATATATATATGTGTGTGTGTGTGTATATATATATATGTGTGTGTGTGTGTGCATATGTATATATATATATATATATATATATATATAAATGCACACATATACATACATATAGCTTAGTCGTTATACATACATACATTATTATATATACACATCCAAACACAAACTTATAGCTTACATAGTTTGCCAAACATATATGTATACACATTCATACTACTTTTCTGTTTATATATAATCACAGACACCTTAGATAGTTATGTGTTACTTATATACACACACATATGTACACACAAATATATATATATACACAGAACAGTTAAGTAGCTGTTTGTTATTCAAACATGCATTCAACTTTGGTAGTTTTATGTATACACAGAATTTAACAAGATTGTTACATATATACGCATATGTATGAATATACACATACAGATGGAGGCACATGGCTTACAATCGAAAGGTTGTGAGTTCAATTCTCAGACCGGGTGATGTGTTGTTTCCTTGAGCAAGACACTTTATTTCACATTGCTCCAGTTTACTCAGCTGTAGAAATGAGATGATAGGGCCTAGGGTCCCTATCATTCCACTGCAAAGTGGTCGTGGAGGTGCCACGGCAGAAAAGCACCCAGCAGTCACTGTAAATGAGGTTGGTGTTAGGAAGGGCATCCAGCTGTAGAAATCAAGCCAGAATCAGTTCCCGTACCACCCTTGCAAGCAGGGAAAAGTGGACATAAAATGAAATGATGATGATGATGAAATGATGATTTGTATATTTAAGATAGTAGTTGGTTATATATACACACATCAGTGCATGGGGGAGTGTAGAACTTTAGATAAATTGGGGTAACCACAGATTATAAGGTACTCAATACATTAGTAGAGTGTAAACAGCATTATTTGATACAGAAATGGCTTCTACAGGACTAAAACTGTTTCATTTGTATGAAATTATCAGGAATGCCTGGGGATTTCATATGAATGAAACTGTTCTAATTTTGTAGAAGCAATTTCTATATGAAATAATTGTTTCTACTTTAGGCACAAGGCCAGCAATTACCCAGTGCATTACTGGTACTTTATTTTATCGACCCCGTAAGGTTGAAAGGCAAAGTCAACCTCGGCGGGATTTGAACTCAGATCGTAAAGGGACATAACTATGCTGGAAAGCATCGCGTCCGACCCTCTACCGATACTGCCAATCCACCGCCCAATTTCTATATGAAATTTCTATATGAAATAATGATATATATATATATATATATTTATATATATATATGTCTGTGTGAGATGTGCGATTCTGCATAGTAGTGAGACATGAGCAGCAACTACAGTGGATATGCAACAGCTGGAGAAATGAAGCAAGCATGCTCCGTTGGATGTGCAATGTCAATGTGCATGAACGACCAAGCATACATGAGTTGAGAGAGAAACTGTGAATAAGAGGAATAAGTTGTAGTGTGTGGGAGAGAAGACTGCATTGGTATGGACATGTGATGCACATGGAGGATGACCACTCGGTAAAGAAGTACCAAGATATCCCAGTAGAAAGAAGATGCAGTAGAGGAAGACTACGGAAAACATAGGCGGAGGTGGTGAGAGCGAACCTCAGATTGCTGAAGCTTACGGAGGAGATGACGAAGGACTGTGAGAAGTGGAGAGATGCTGCGCTGAATAGGACCCATCCCACCTTTGCAAGCAGGAAAAAGCGGACGTAAATTGATGAGGATGATGATGATATATATGTCATAAACAGGTAAAATTCCAGAGTAACAAGACTCTCTATTTAGCCTTTATAAAATGAATTTATGATAATAACAATGTTTCTACTTTTAGCACAAAACCAGCAGTTATCCCAGTGCATTACTGGTACTTTATTTCATCAACCCCCATAAGGAAGAAAGGTAAAGTTAACCTCGACGGGATTTGAACTCAGAAAGTAAAGGGCCATAACTCTATGCTGCAAAGTATGGCGTCGTACTTCCCTATACTACCAAACCAATGGGTATAAATCCAAGTTGAAGCTACAATATAGCGCATATATATATACATATATATATATATATATATATATGTAGCTTTTGTAGACCTGGAAAAAGCCTTTGACAGAGTCCCCCACTCCATTATCTGGTGGGCTCTTAGAAAACTAGGTGTAGATGAATGGATGTGAGAGCTATACAAGCTATGTATAATGAAACAGTCAGTAAGGTTAGAATTAACAATGAATATTGTGAAGAATTTAGTGTAAAAGTTGGTGTTCACCAAGGCTCTGTCCTTAGCTCCCTTCTATTTATTATTGCCCTTCAGGCTATAACAGAGGAGTTCAAGACCGGCTGCCTATGGAAACTCCTATACGCAGATGATCTAATGCTCATAGCTGAATCAATGGCTGAACTAGAAAAGAAATTCCAAACATGGAAACATGGCCTAGAATCAAAAGGCCTTAAAGTTAACTTGTCTAAGACTAAAGTCCTAGTTTGTAGAAAGGAAAATAAGGCACAGGTACCCTCAGGGAAATGGCCTTGCTCGGTGTGTAGGAAAGGAGTAGGCAGAAATTCAATTTTATGTCCCAAATGCAAAGTATGGGTACATAAAAGATGTAGTGGGATCACAGGTAAACTATCTAAGAATGTAGACTTTATATGTTGCCGATGCTCTGGTGCAATAGGTAGCAAGTGTCCACAGGATATTAGGCCCTTCTATTGCCCAGATGGTTCTATAGAAATAGTAGACACTTTCTGTTACCTGGGTGATGAAATCAGCAGAGGTGGAGGGTGTTCTGAAAGTACAGTAGCCAGAGTCAGAACGGGATGGAAAAAGTTCAGAGAGCTTATACCGCTATTGGCCACAAAAGGTTTCTCTCTAAAAATGAAAGGCAGATTGTATGATGCTTGTATACGAAAAGCAATGCTACATGGCAGTGAGACATGGGCATTGCATGCAGAGGAAAGGAACAAAGCATGCATGCTCTGTTGGATGTGTAATAGTAACATACGTGAACGGCAAAGCATAAATGAACTAAGTGAGAAATTAGGAATAAGAGGGATCAGATGCTGTTTACTCAAGAGAAGACTACGTTGGTATGGCCACGTGATGCGCATGAAAGATGACAGCTGTATAAAAAAGTACAGGGCGATCAAAATTGATGGTAGTTACGGAGTAGGTAGACCCAGAAAAACATGGGACGATCTGATAAATTCTGACCTTACACACTTGCACCTCTCTAAGACAATGTCACTGGACCGAGATCTTTGGCGCTACGCAGTAATACAGAAGACCCGCCTTGCCTATGTACAAAGCGAAACCTACAGTCAGTAGGCACCTCTTAACCAAATATACACCCCAATCCACTACCCCTACCCTATCCTCCCACTCCCACCAACACCACCCCTCTCTATAAAGTTGGTACCACAACATCCAGTCCAAATAAATGAGATAAATGAGATCGAGATTGTGTAGGTGTCACGAGAAAAAACACACAGTCCACGCTGTAATGTGACCGTGTAGGTAGCACGGTAAAAGGTTCCCAGTCCCACACTGTAAATGTGGTTGGTGTTAGGAAGGCATAAAGCCATAGAAACCCTGCCAGATAGTACTATATGAGTGAGACACGGTCACCTGACCAACCATGCCTCAAATGGGACAACTCCCGTCTAACCCATGCTAGCGTGGAAAGTGGACATTAAACGAGGATATATATATATATATATATATATATATATATATATATATATATATATGTATATACATGAAAAGTTATATTTAAAATTGTTGGGTTACAACTAGTAAATATTTATAACTGATATAAAAGCACTCGACAAATATTTGGAGTATATTTACAATATTAAATAAATGGAAACTATATTTATAAAACCATATTTATTTCATTATATATATTTCAGGGATATCATATTAACAATATGCTATGCCTTCCTCAGACAAAATACAATATAAACAGTTTTATAGATAAATAGATTCGACATACCGTAATAACATCGACTTGCATTTGAAGAGGTTGATATGGCAGTGAAAAAATTGTACACAGAGAGAAAGAAAGAGAGAAAAAAGAAAGAAAGACAGAAAACGAAGAAAAGGAAGAAAAAGAAGAAATGCATGGAACAAAATAGAGAGATGGAAAGATAGATAAAGAGAAGAACTTCATGTAAAGAAACAGAAAGAGATATATATATATATAGAGAGAGGAAATAGAGATAGATACATATATATATAGAAAATTAGGTAGTGGGAGGTCTGTTGAGTAAATGTATCAATGATACATTTATTTATTTATTTATTTAGCTCTAGTATTAATGTAAGGGAGATATATATAGAGAGAAAAAAATATAGAGAGAGAAAAAATATAGCAAGAGAAAAAATTTAAAAATAACCAGATATATGCGAGGCGCAAAAACCCTATGTTTTAATGTAGAGGTATTAGTATTTATAAAACATCCACTATATTGTAAATATCAGTATTCCTGAATGAGACAAGTATCCATAGTGTGTGAAAATTAATGAACTTATGTTTAGTTTTTTAAAAAAATTCACATGTTTATGTAATAGCTACAAACATCCATGTGAATCTACATGATCAATTCTGCAAAGCCTAAGTTCACGGAAAACATTCTCAATGTGGTATAAAAATTTGAGTATACATATATGAGTATTATTATTCCTGTCTTTACTCTACAAGATTATCTATCAAGCAGAAATAGAGAGCAGATTTCAATATACTAATAAAAATATATATCAGAAACAAAACTAAAAAATAACAATAATAATAATAAGTAATAATAAAATAGAAAACTAAAAAAATATTACGAAAGAATATTACATATTAAAAATATTACGTATTAAAAAATTTACTTATTAAAAATATTAAAAATAAAAATATTAGAAAATACTACAATAATAAAAAAAAATAATATTAGAAAATACTACAATAATAAAAAAAATTAAAATAAACCACAAAGATCAACCCTTCAAAATTAATTGACAATATATTGCCAAGTTCATTATAAGCATCAGAGTCGAAAAACAGACAAAGCCAAAAATTATCTATCAAATCACATCTAGCAAAGATCATTTCAATAGACATACAATAAAATTAACCTACTCATCCACCAAAAATTTAGCACAAAATATTAATAGAATAAATAATAGGAACTTAAAACCTAGTGATAATAGCATAAATAATATACAAGTTAACAAATGTAACTGTAGAGATAGATCTAAATGTCCGTTAAATAACAACTGCTTAGTTAAAAATATAGTATACAATTGTAATGTTAATACTGACTCTAATTCTTTTAACTACGTCGGTTCCACATCGACGGAATTTAAACTTCGCTATAATAACCACAAGAATTCTTTCACAGATCCAAGCAAAAAATCCTCAACGGCACTATCAGGCGTACTCTGGCAACTTAAGCTAGATAACGTTAGATATTCGACGGCTTGGAATATAGTCTCAAGAGGGATTCCTTTTAATTCATCCTCTGAGACATGTGACCTCTGCGCAGAGGAGATATTCTTTATACTAAAATCTAAAAATTCCCTTAATCTACGGACAAATTTATTCAGTTGTTGCAAACATAGATTAAACTCAACGTTTAAATATAAATTTAAATTTAAAATGTAGTATATTTAGTTTGATTTATATTTATATGGGAAACTAGCCGATAAATCTTTGATTCCTTCTTTTTATTCTTTTTTATTTTTTATTTTAATTTTATTTTTATTTAATCATTCCTCATGAAAAATTAAGCTACCCTAAAAGCTGATGCTCCAAATATTTCGAATAAACGTTACACTAGATAAACTTCTATATTAAATATAAGAACACATGTAGACCAAATTTGGGCATCCTAAACTTTTTGAAATGATCTTTGCTAGATGTGATTTGATAGATAATTTTTGGCTTTGTCTGTTTTTCGACTCTGATGCTTATAATGAACTTGGCAATATATTGTCAATTAATTTTGAAGGGTTGATCTTTGTGGTTTATTTTAATTTTTTTATTATTGTAGTATTTTCTAATATTATTTTTTTTATTATTGTAGTATTTTCTAATATTTTTATTTTTAATATTTTTAATATGTAAATTTTTTAATATGTAATATTTTTAATATGTAATATTCTTTCGTAATATTATTTTAGTTTTCTATTTTATTATTACTTATTATTATTATTGTTATTTTTTAGTTTTGTTTCTGATATATATTTTTATTAGTATATTGAAATCTGCTCTCTATTTCTGCTTGATAGATAATCTTGTAGAGTAAAGACAGGAATAATAATACTCATATATGTATACTCAAATTTTTATACCACATTGAGAATGTTTTCCGTGAACTTAGGCTTTGCAGAATTGATCATGTAGATTCACATGGATGTTTGTAGCTATTACATAAACATGTGAATTTTTTTAAAAAACTAAACATAAGTTCATTAATTTTCACACACTATGGATACTTGTCTCATTCAGGAATACTGATATTTACAATATAGTGGATGTTTTATAAATACTAATACCTCTACATTAAAACATAGGGTTTTTGCGCCTCGCATATATCTGGTTATTTTTAAATTTTTTCTCTCGCTATATTTTTTCTCTCTCTATATTTTTTTCTCTCTATATATATCTCCCTTACATTAATACTAGAGCTAAATAAATAAATAAATAAATGTATCATTGATACATTTACTCAACAGACCTCCCACTACCTAATTTTCTATATATATATGTATCTATCTCTATTTCCTCTCTCTCTATATATATATATCTCTTTCTGTTTCTTTACATGAAGTTCTTCTCTTTATCTATCTTTCCATCTCTCTATTTTGTTCCATGCATTTCTTCTTTTTCTTCCTTTTCTTCGTTTTCTGTCTTTCTTTCTTTTTTCTCTCTTTCTTTCTCTCTGTGTACAATTTTTTCACTGCCATATCAACCTCTTCAAATGCAAGTCGATGTTATTACGGTATGTTGAATCTATTTATCTATAAAACTGTTTATATTGTATTTTGTCTGAGCAAGGCATAGCATATTGTTAATATGATATCCCTGAAATATATATAATGAAATAAATATGGTTTTATAAATATAGTTTCCATTTATTTAATATTGTGTATATATATATATATATATATATATATATATATATATATATATACATATATATATATATATATATATATATATATATATACATATATATATATATATATATATATATATATATATACATATATATATATATATATATATATATATATATATACATATATATATATATATATATATATATATATATATATATATATATATATATATATATATATATATATATATATATATATATATATATATATATATATGGAGGCACATGGCTTAGCGGTTAGAGCATTGGCCTTGCAATCGAAAGGTTGTGAGTTCAATTCTCAGACCGCGTGATGTGTTGTTTCCTTGAGCAAGATACGTTATTTCACATTGCTCCAGTTTACTCAGCTGTAGAAATGAGATGATAGGGACTGGGGTGCCTATCATTCCACTGCAAAGTGGTCATGGAGGTGCCACGACAAAAAAGCACCCAGCACTCACTGTAAATGAGGTTGGTGTTAGGAAGGGCATCCAGCTGTAGAAATCAAGCCAAAATAAGTTCCCGTCCCACTCTTGCAAGCAGGGAAAAAGCGGACTTAAAATGAAATGATGATGATGATATATATATATTTATAATAATAAGGTTTGATGGACCCAGCATATTTATCAATGCCAGTACCTGTTGTGTCTCAGCGCACTCAATGGGCAATGTAAGATACATTACCAGAGTATACACATAGTTATTTGCCTCAACACAACACACGTAAAACGGGTGCCTATAAGGTTCCCAGACATGAGTTTCTGCCGCACTAATGCAGCAGTAATATATATATATATATATGATGTGTTGTTTTCTTGAGCAAGACACTTTATTTCACATTGGTCCACTTTACTCAGCTGAGAGAATAGGGAAAAAGCGGACTTAAAATGAAATGATGATGATGATATATATATATATATATATATGTATATGTATATTTTGGTGTAAGAGGAATCAAGATTAGTGTTCAAGATAGAAGGCTTCACTGGTTGTGGAATTGTGTTGTATATGAAGTACAAGGAGTTTTCTGTGGAATAAAGCTGCAGAAAAAGAAGACCAAGGAAGACTTGGGTAAAAATGAGAGCAGATCTCAGAACACTGAACATCAGAGGGGTTGAAGGAACATGACAAATGGAGGGAGGCTGTGTTGGAGTGGACCTATCCAACACATAAAGAAGAATGATGATATAATTTGTGTATTATACATAAACACCCTCATGGACATGGTTAGACTTTTGCACACACACACACACACACACACATGCACACATACTTTCACACACATGCACACACATACTCACACGTACATACGCACACACACACACACACACACACAAACACATGCACACATACTCATACACACACATGCACACACATACTCACACACACACACACACTCACATAGACTCACGCACATATAGACATACTCACACTCTCACACACACATACACACGGATACTCACACACACACACACATTCACACACATACTCACATGGTCGCACATTTGCACTGACACACCCATTCTCAGACACACTTGCTCTTACGTACACACATACTCAGGCACACACACTGACACACACTCCAAACAATGGATTAAAGTGTAATGTAATATTTCCAGGAATTATTCCATGTCTTTGAATATTTGGTAGCTGTTACTGCTACTACTACTACTACTACTACTACTACTACTACTACTACTACTACTGTTACTACTGTTACTACTCCTACTACTACTACTGTTACTACCACTACTAGTACTGTTACTACTACTACTAATACTACTGCTACTACTACTACTACTACTACTACTACTACTACTACTACTACTACTACTACCATTACTACTGCTGCTGCTACTACTACTACTACTACTACTACTACTACTACTACTACTACTATTGTTACTACCACTACTACTACTGTTACTACTACTGCTACTACTACTACCACTACTACTACTACTGCTATTACTACCACTACTAGTACTGCTGCTGCTACCATTACAACTATTTCTACTGCTACTACTACTACTACTACTACTACTACTACTACTACTACTGCTGCTGCTGCTGCTGCTGCTGCTATCATTACAACTATTTCTACCTCTGCTGCTACTACTACTACCAAAATAACTCAGATAATATCAATAAAACATCAAAAATCAATATTAACAACATCATTTGTTATAATAACATTGTAATTATTATTATTATCATTATTATCATTATTATTATTATTATTATTATCATTATTATTTACATAATGGCTGTTGTGGATGATGATGATGATGATAATGTAATAATTATCATTATTATTTCATTCATAATGCAGATCTTAATCATAATAATTATTCTAACTTTAATAACTCATAACCATTGTAATAATTACCACCACCACAGCTACCACCACAGTAACCACCAACACCACCAGCACAGCTACCACTACAGCTACCACCACTACCAACACCACAGCTACCACCACCACCACTACAATCATCACTACCTCAACTACCATTGTTACAACCCACAACCACCACTGTTACCACCACCACCACAATCACCCTGCCCCCACCACAACCACCACTGTTACCACCACCACAACCACGACAACCCCCCCCCCCCCAGCACAACCACCACCACTGTTGCTACAACCACTACTGTTACCATGACCACTACCATCCAATGCTATATTTGTCATCTCCATAACACCTCATCCCTATTCTTTTTATTACTTTAATGCTCCTCATAATTGTCAACATGTCTGGGCTTTTTCCTGTAGCAATAATACAGTTAAAGAGATGTTGAAGTGCTTTGATAAGTGGTTCACAACTCACAATCTACAACCAGCAAATTGCTCAAGTTACGAAGTTTGTATATCTCGGTCACAAACTATCTTTAAACAACAATGGAATGGTTGCTGCGCAGTATCGCATCGCTCTAGGTTGGGCAGCTTTCAACAGGAACAAGGAAGTACTAACATCAAAACGAGTTTCCTATCATTTGAAGGCTAAGATCTTTGATACTTACATCCTACCAGTTGTGTTATATAGTCTTGACTGTGTTAATTGGACGACAAGGTCACTTCAGAAGCTCCCTACATTCCCGAACCACATCATGAGACTTATGACTGGCAAGCAGCTCAACGATCGTATCTGTATCAGTGAGCTGCTCAACATTACCAGACTTAGACCAATTACATCAATTGTCAAGTCAAGAGTACTCAAACTATACGGTCATATAAAAAGATCAACTCGTGGTGTGAGTAAGTTATGTCTGGGCGGTAGGTTGGCTGGTAAGAGAAGCAGAGGCCGGCAGCCAAAACGATTGGCTTGGCAATGTCAACTTATGGAGGACTGGACTTGATCTTTGCTCTTTAAACTCTGTTGCTGGTGATTGAACTTTGTGGAGAAAAATATCTCATGTTGATGCGCAGACTGCAACTGGTGGAGTTTAGCACCACAAGAAGAATCATTGTCAAAATCATTACCGCCACCAGCATCACCACCATCACCACCATCATCATCATCACCACCATCATCATCACCACCATCATGATCATCATCACCACCATCACCACCATCACCACCACCACCAGCATCACCACCACCATCAGCATCACCACCACAACCAGCATCACCACCACCATCATCACCATCATCATCACTGCAAGTGCTATAATAATAATAATAATTGTTTCTACTTTTGGCACAAGGCCAGCAAATTTACCCAGTGCATTACTGGTACTTTATTTTATCGACCCCCGTAAGGATGAAAGGCAAAGTTAAACTTGGCGGGATTTGAACTCAGACCATAAAGGGCCATAACTCTTTGCTGCAAAGCATGGCGTCCGACTCTCTACTGATACTGCCAATCCACCAATAATAATAATAATAATTGTTTCTACTTTTGGCACAAGGCCAGCAATTACCCAGTGCATTACTGGTACTTTATTATATCGACCCCGTAAGGATGAAAGGCAAAGTCAACCTCGGTGGGATTTGAACTCAGATCGTAAAGGGACGTAACTATGCTGGAAAGCATGGCGTCCGACTCTCTGCCGATACTGCCAATCTAACCACAAGGCTTTACACAAAGTAGACATTAAGGACGGTACAGGACAATACAGGATGGTACAAAAGGGCATTTCTTCGTGTAAAAAACAAAAAAAACAGAGGATGTAATAATAGAACAATGAAAAAATTCCCCAATAGGGGGGAGACTTCCGAGGGCCATTGTGGAGAAAGCCCATTAAAAAGCCACGGTGACCCTCACCACCAGGGCAATTGTCCTCTCCCAGTTTTCCACCTTCAATTTACAGGCATATACTCAGAGTAGGTCCACTCACTCGGGCCATTCTTGCCTCTCTCACTATCTTTCAACAAAATGCTGGGAAGAGAGCACCTCCCTCTTTACCCTGATTTTCCTTTTCAAATGAAATTGGAAAAAGTTAATCAAGGCATCACCGAAGAGGTAAGTGCTAGTCTTCAACCCTTTCGGACGTGTCCACCATACTATCTCTTTCGCCATGGCCACCAGACAGATAAACACTGCCTGCCCTTCCCGGCTAAAGGATCCATTCTACATGCGATAGCAGGTGTTCAACATAAACCCACAAGTCAGCAATGCTCGGACACTGGACGAGTGCATGCAGGACGGTCTCGTCGCCCTGTGCGCATCTCGGACATGCTCGGCTGATGGTACCTCCATGCCTGTAGAGTTTATCCCAAACTGGCAAAGCTCCTTGGTAGCACTGCCGAGCCAGGGATTTCTGGAAGTTGTCCATAGGTCCCGGCCCAAAAGTTCTTCCAAAGAGATTGGCTAGTTGATTTTTGTCGACGCCTAGAGTTTCCCCAAGTACGTCGTCGCTCTTCCCCTCCACTAATCCTCTATAGAACGCCAAGGTGGAGTTTCGACCGATCACATTGCCCGACTGCTCGAGGGCTGTGAGCGCCTGAAGACATTCCAGTCTCCAAGCGCTCCCTCTCGGTCTTCACTTGACCCAGGACTGCAACTCCGTCAAGGAGACGAGCTGTGGAAAGACGCATCTAGCAAATGGCGACCACACCTGATCACCTTCGAGGAAGAGGTGGAGATGTCGTAGCCTGAGCGCATGTCTGCGCATCATTAGCCACGGCATGCCCAGCCCTCCGCGTAGCGGGTGTTGACAACAGATAGACCGCCTGACCATTGGAGCGTGTCCCTTCCACAAAAAGCGAAAGAGCAAACGCTCCAGCGCAGTCGGCAGGGCTTAGGACAAGGTACGATGGCCAGGCGGTAGTAGATGATGGACGCGATGTACGCGTTAGCCACCTCTGCTCGACCTTTCAGGGATAGCTTCCTCTCCGCCCATTTCTGGGTGAGAGAAGCTACCCTGCTCGTCACCTCGTCCCAGTTTTTGTCTGTCTGGAGGTCTCATAGGGCAGACCATACAAACCAGGTGATTTACCCCTTGTGCAGCCAGTCATTACCTCCCATACTTCAGCTGCTGTTATCGGCTTTTTGCAACACTCTGCCTCAGTGGCCGAGAGCCGCAGCAGTCCGTCGAGGTAGATACTAAAGTCCATCCCTCGATCCGGCCCGCCGCTGCCCCCGAACAGCTGAGCGAAGTGTCGCTGAAAAGCTTCACACATTTGCCCAGGATCGAGTAGCATGCGCCCGTCGTGATAATAATCAATAGATGTTATCACCATCCTCTCCTTCATCTTCACTGATGTTCTAATTCCTTGTTTAACACTTTTGATACCCAGGGAGTCAAACTCCCCCTCCCACCTCTGGTTCTATGAAACAAATCCAACCATGTATGATCCAGTTCAATCAACAGCCTGCCTGTGAAATTAACATGCTAGTGGCTGAGCATTCCACATTGTACACTTAACTAAATTATCATGGAGATTCAACATGACATAGTGTGTGTTTGTGTGTGTGTGTGTGTGATGAGGTTGAGCCTTTGGCATTTAGCTAGAGTCCATCAGACTATGTTGATCCTTTGCCTGACAGCTACAGTCTAACTAGGTTATCCCTGTTGGCTTAGCTATACAGTCTATCTGACTAGGTTGACCCTTTGTCTTACATATAGAGTTCATCAGACAGGCTTCAAAACAGTGTTCAACTCCTCAGTTTTATCACAAGGCATTAGTTGACCCAAGGTTATAGTATATGGTATTTGCTAAAAATGCCAGGCATTAGGATCAAACCCAGGATCAAACTGATGACTATGATGACTAACTTCTTAACAATTTGGCCATGTTCATCATCACCATCATCGTCGTTTAACGTCTATCTTCCACGCTAGATGTTAAACGATGATGATGATGGTGATGATGATGACCATGGCCAAATTGTTAAGAAGTTCATACCATATTTATCAGTTTATTCACATAATTGGTAAGTGGTTACATCTTCATAGACTGAGGCAAATTTTGCTCTATCCCTTCTACATGTACATTACTGTTGTAGCTTACACCAGATGGTGGATGTGTACCTGTTCACATCTAGATAGACTGAGGCAAATTTAACTCTATGCCATCTGTTTATATCTAGATAGACTCAGGCAAACTTTGCTCTAATCTGTCTTCATATACTATACTGTTGTAGCTTTCCCCATGATGGGCAGATGAGGTTTGTACCTGTATACATTTAGATAGACTGAGCCACATATTGTTGTGTATAGTATTGGTGCCTGGAGGATACGTGCCATCGTTTCCTGATTTCTCTGTTGTCCAACAATTTACTGAATCAGCAACAAAACACTTCACTCAATAAAGAACTTCAATTGAGAATCTGCAGCAGAGATAATTCTGTGAAGAAAATCTCAACTGGTTTTTTCCTTTTGTTTAAATCCCACTTAAATTGTTCAGATTGGTGGAATTAAAGAGATGATTAGTAAAATTCAATGAAAAACTGCTAGATGGCTTGCTTAGAAATATTGAATTCCATTACAGAGTTGTGTAGAATTACTTCCAACACGCTGACAATGTTCAGAATTCATTGTAGATCTAAGAAATACTCTCACTCTCTACCCCCTTCGTTCCCTCTCTCTCTTTCTCTCCACAGTATTTCTTTATCGTATGTCATTCTAATCTTTTTTTTGTGTGTAGAAAAAACAACAAGAAATCTCCCAAACAAACTGAACATATCTTTTGAAGACTACCATAGTGTTTGAGTGTTGTGAGCTATTTTCAACTACCAGCTTACTTGTGTTGTAAACAAGTTACCACTCCACTTGACCTTTCACTCAATCTCATTCTTTGCTCCTCTCTCTCATCTCCTCTCTCACTGCCAGATATTTTGCACAGAATGAAATGCTGGTTATCCACAGTGGCGAAACTATACAGACTGGGTGAGAGAGACCACGATTCATTAAGCAATTTCTACTTTGGAATTGGCTAACTCATTAATCTCATGCTAAAACTGAAATAAATTCTTGAATTGATCAATCAAGGCATAAAATAATTCTTTTGTTTGATTTCATTTTCTTTTCCACTATTTTTTCCCTTCTACTTTGCCTGTTTCTCTGTCTTTCTTTCTATTCCATCTTTAGCAATACTCTGTGAAGACTTCCATCAATATACTAAAATTTAGCCTAACAAATGAAGCATATTTTTTTTCTATTCTATTTTTATTTCATTCTTCTCTTATATATCAGATGCAAAAAAAAAAAAATTACTTTTATAATTTTCTTTAAGCATTCTCTTTCAATACTTCCTATATAATATTAATAATGATGATGTTGATGATAATAATAATAATAAAGTGTTCTGTATTTTTTCCCCTCATTCATGTCAAAATATAATACATGATATTTTAAAGTATGACAAATAGATATGTTGTATATTTATTTTTTTCTGGTCCATATTTTTTGTTTCTTCATTGTTGTCTTTAGGTGTGTGTGTGTGTGTGTGTGTGTGTGTGTGTGTGTGTGTGTGTGTGTGTGTGTGTGTGTGTGTGTGTGTGTGTGCGTGTGTGTGTTTTCTCTATCTTTTTTTTTTCAGATTTGTATCAAATAAATTTTATCAGAAATTTTATCAACCCAAATTATTTTTAGTTATTCAAGAAAGAAAAAAATATTGAAAATGTATTTTTATGAAATTGAATGAGAAGCAAAGAAAATTTATTTACAAGCTATTTAAAAGTAATTCTTATTGAAGAAGAAAAAAGTTGTATGATTGTTGAGTATATATCAGTTAGCTTCTTATAAATAGTCTCATTAGTGAGTTTATCAAACAATCTAGTTTATTTCACAGAGATATGACCTCTTAGTTATATTCAGACAATGTCCTTCGACTAACGTAGTCCTAGTTTGAGTATTTAAACATTGCATATATGTTTGTATGTGGCTGGATCAATAGGGTATTGGATAAACAGTGAAGTAAAATAGCCAACAGTTTATATCTTGTTACATTGTCATCATCATCATCATTATTATCAACATTAACATTGTTTCAATGTCTGTTTTCCCTGTTGTGTGTAAATTGATTATTGCATTTAACACTGAAATGGCTCATGCCACCTAGTTGATAAATAGGTACCAGCAATTATTGTTTTGTTAACTGATCTCTATGTAACTGACTTATCCTTCTAAAAACTACATGAGAACAAAGTCTTTTGCTGTGGTCACTGAATCAAGGGACACCATACTGAAGAATCTTTAGTTTTCCATGACGTAGAAAGCTTGCCAAACAAAGGGTTGGAAGGACACTTTAGTTGTATTAAGGACATGACAACCTCCATAGTGCTGATGATTTACACAATAAAAGCACCCAGTACATGCTCTAAAGTGCTAGGTGTTATGAAGGGCATCCAGTCATAGAAAGCTTGCCAAGTAGTTGGGAGGACCTTTCAGTTTGTGTCAAAAGACATGAAAACTTCCCCTATGCTCTCCGTAGAATGTATGACCATACATAGGCCAAAGGGTCAGCATCTTGCTTTTCTAGTAGGTCAGTAGACCCACTTTGTACTGACCTGGCCTATGTAAATCCATCTAACACTTGCCTCCAGAGAAAGTTGACATTAAAAAGATGATGATGAAGGCAATCTCATGAGTGCTAGTACCAAAATAAAATGCACATACTGAACATCATCATTTAATGTCTGTTTTTCCTACTAGAAAGTGTTGGATGTGTAGTCATAAACCATGTCTGTACTTAATCAGAGCTACTGATCTCTGACAGACCAAGAGCCCGCATCTTGCTTGCATATGCTCCTGAACTCAAGAAAACGCAGCAGGTGCATTTTATTGTGACACCAGCATAAGCGAGGTTGTCATATGTTTGACACAGCTTAAGAATCTTCCTGACCCTTTATTTGGAAAGGTTTCTATGGCTAGTGCCTTTCCTATCACTAACCACAGATATTTGTGTAAGAAATGAAATGCCAAGATTCTGCATGGTTAGTCGATATCCTCATATGATGTGGCCCAGCATGTAAGTGACTACACGAAAGAATTGGTTCCATGTTAGGAAATAATTTACAGGAGCTCTGACAAAGTGGATAAGACATTGTACATACAGAGAATTCATAAATCTCTGCAATGTAGAAGGATCTCCATCACATATATTGGCCCTTAAAATTAACATACAAATGATACTGTTGCTGCAAAACTTTGAAACAAACTTCACACTATTTTGAATATAACCAAGAGTTGGGAGTGATTTAGTAAAATAACTTTGACATTATTTTAAAAAAGTTGATACAATGCAGTAGAAATATGTAACAGGTGAAAGATGACAAATAAAACAAAACTAATGTTTTTGCCTGGTATATTTCAACATATTTCAGATTTTCAAATCTAAAAATGAATATGTTTCAAAACAAAACGAATGATTGATGTGTTCTTCCTTAACCATGGAAAATAAAGTAATAACCCTGAAATATGTTGAAATATACCAGATAAAAATATCTTTGTTTTGTTTTATTTGTCATCCTTTACCCTTTATATATTTCTATCACATTTTACTGGCTTTTTAAAACTTATCAGTCATTTATTACAATACTTCATATCAAATATACTATTTTAACTAACTTTGATAATAATAATTTTTGTTTTTGTTTGTTTTCTATTATTATAACTCAGCAAATATTTTTACATAAAATTATGATGGGAGGTATTTAGATGAATATAAACAATTTCAAATAAGAAGTTTTATTTATCATAGAATTATGTGCATTTGTTGTCAAATGAATCGTGGCATTTCAGCCAGAGTTGTTTCAGATGATAGATTCTTCTTATCGTGTCTACAAGAGTATCAGCTACAGAGCTTGGCTAGATATGGTTCTGCCACAGCTGAACACATTGCTGTCCTTTCTCATTAAACTCTGCCAAGTCCAATGCTGTGCAGGGGTGTTCCAGCAGGGGGCATATCAGGAAGGACTACATAGTCTGTAGTTCGATGCCACAGTCACACACAACATCTCCATCCTTTAAATATCCCTATTTTGCCAGATTGACTTGTGCATGTCCAACACCAGATCCTAGTCTGTTTAAGCATTTCAACACTGCATAGTTTATATCTATGCCGGGGGATAGTGCCTCGCTTGCCTTTAGCTCCATTGATGTTACAGATGGGAGGTTAAGATTTTCTGCACATATACTGGAGTATATATATTGATATGTTATTGTCACATAGATAGTCTCATGTGCCACTAAGTAGAGAACAATTGAACTGACATGTTGTAGACTGATGTTGTGGTACCAAGAAATGAGTAAAAAGATGACATACATCAATAACAAAATATTGCAGACTGAAGAGAAATGACATAAACATGCTTCGATGGATGTGCAATGTTATTGTCAGAGAACAACAGAGCTTGGATAAACTGAGAGAAAAACTGAGTATAAAAGGAATAAAAAGTAATGTTTAAGAGAGAAGACTGCATTGTTATGAACATGTGATGCACATGGATGGTGATTACTGGGGGAAAAATTGCCAAGAAATCTCAGTGGAAGGAAGCCACTGTAGAGGAAGGCCAAGGAAGACCTGGGTAGAGGTGGTGAGAGCTAATTTAAAATCGCTGAGACTCACAGTGGAGATGATGAAAGGTCGCAGCATGCAAGTGTGAAAAAACGGACATAAAGACGGTATTTCAATAAAATTGATATATGTTTAGATATAGATTCTTCTTTCTCATCCTTGTGATTATAATTTTTAAATTAAGATTTCTTAGCTTACTAACTAATAGTAAAATGTTTGCTTATGAAGGCTGTCTTCAGGTTAGCTGGTATCTCCTGGTAATTTCCCTCAGTCATTCCTCTTCCTTCTCATCATCTTTATCACCACCACCTGTCAGCTTTTCTAGCCTTGCTTGGGTTGGATGGAACTTTTCCAGTACTACACCTCTCTCCCTCATTGGGGCCATTTGTCACCTCTACAGTCTGGTCGGCTGACCATGCCTTGCTCATACAGGAACTGAAATCAAGCCAGATCAGTTCCTGTATGAGCAAGGCATGGTCAGCCGACCAGACACTGCCCACAACAGGACAACCCGTCTAACCCATGCTAGCGTGGAAGAACGGACGTAAAACGGTGATGATGATGATGATGACAGTGAACTTCTTCAGAATTTTGAGATTGCCTCTCACTACCTCTGTTATTTGAATAGTATAGTTTAGTAGTATAGTATGACAGATTGTCTACTATGTCAATAATGGTGCAGATAGTACTATATATATATATATATATATATATATATATATATATATATATAATATATAATAAATATATGCTCTTTTACTCTTCTACCTGTTCCAGCCATCCGGCTGAGGCCATGTATATATATATGTATACATATACACATATATGTATACATATATATATACATATATATATACATATATATATACATATATTTATATCTGTGTGTGTACACACACACAAACACACACAGATATGTAATATATATATATATATATTATGTAAACATACATACATACAATGTCTAGCAAAGTGAACAAGCTGCCACTAAGATGATGTTTAAAGTCAGCAATGTTTACATACAACTAACTATACAGTGGAGATGGTTGTGTAACATGCTAGTATTTAGTGAAGCATGACATGACAAGCAGATAAATGAAAGTACACATGAGCTGCACTTATAGACCAATACATATGCATAAAGCAACCACCATGAGAAGCTAGCTATGAAAAGAACAATGCTAGAATGTTCTCTTAACACATTCTACATATTGATGTCAGAAAGAGCAAATAACACATGTCATATTAATTGGATATTTTCATATTAAGCTTTCATATCAATTAACCTTCCTATGATAGTCACTTCTAACTTGTAACATTGCAACTGTTTCTTCACACTTCACTCATAAATGCAGAACATTTCAAACCAATATTTGCATACTTTCACACATATACACAAACACACTCACATACGCACACACTTTCACACACACATATATAAAAGCACACACATGCACTCTCACACACACACTGTCACGAACATACTCCCACACACTCACAAACATATTCTCTCACACAAACTCACAAACATACTCTCTCACAAACACATTCTCACAAACACTCACATAAACACTCACACAAATACTCTCTTAAACACTTGCACAGACACTCTCAGACACTCACATGCACACATTCACACACACACATATGGAAGTATTTGTATATAGACCTAAAGTACTGATACATTGAAGCAATGAACCATTGTCTATTTTGATGTTGAGTGTTCCAGTTCCTTGATCAACAGAGTAACATGTTCATGAAACTAACATGTAACTGACTGACCACTTCACAGACATGTGTACCCTTAAACCATTAGTATTTACATTACTCTATATTCTTGGTAAAGGCTTTACCTCACATAATATCGAATCTACAAGATTTTCATATGATTTACTTTCAAAACAATAACTTAACATAAGTGGCTGATTATGGCCCGATTGAAAAGAAAAAGGTGAAAGAATGCTGCTTGAATACAACCGGTTTAAATGGTAAATGTAATTCTCAACAAGATTCAGCACAACACACTCTAAAGTGGTCGTGGAGGTGCCACGGCAAAAAAGCACCCAGCCCACACTGTAGAGTGGTCATGTAGGCGCCACGGATAAAAAGCACCACTGTAAATGAGGTTGGTGTTAGGAAGGGCATCCAGCTGTAGAAATCAAACCAGAATCAGTTCCCGTATGAGCAAGACAAGATCAGCCGACCCAGACACTGCCCACAACAGGACAACCCATCTAATCCATACTAGCGTGGAGGAACGGACGTAAAACAGTGATGATGATGACGCCATATGTGACAGGGCTGGCTCTTTGAATTACAGAAACAGTAAATCCAATGAGCTTCCAAACAATTTCTGTTTACCCAGTTTCTCTTACAAGGTATGAGTTGATTTGAGACCATAGTAAATGGCTCTTACCCAAAATGCCATGCAGTGGGTTGAAACCAAAAACCTATGGAAGGTGATGAAGTCATGGTGCTGTTTTCATTGAATGTGATGCAGTCATGTTGCTGTTTTTATTGAATATGATACAGTCATGTTGCTGTTTTTATGGAATGTGATGTAGTCATTTTTTGCTGTTTTTATGGAATGTGATAGTCATGTTGCTATTTTTATGGAATGTGATGCAGTCATGTTGCTGTTTTTATGGAATGTGATGCTATTATGTTGCTGTTTTTATGGAATGTGATGCTGTCATGTTGCTGTTTTTATCGAATAGGATACAGTTATGTTGCTGTTTTTATGGAATGTGATGTAGTCATGTTGCTGTTTTTATGGAATATGATCTAGTGTTGTTGCTGTTTTTATTGAATGTGATGTTGTCTTGTTGCTGTTTTTTTTGTTTTATTAAAGGTGATACAGTCATGCTGCTGTTTTTATGGACTATGATGCAGTCATGTTGCTTTTTTTATGGAATGTGATGCAGTCATGTTGCTGTTTTTATGGAATGTGATGTAGTCATGGTGCTGTTTTTATGGAATGTGATGTAGTCTTGTTGCTGTTTTTATTGGATGTGATGTAGTCATATTGCTGTTTTTATTGAATACGATGCAGTCATAGTGCTGTTTTTATTGAAGGTGATGCTATCATGGTGCTGTTTTATGGAATGCGATGCTGTTTTTTCCATGTGATACAGTTGTAGTGCTGTTTTTATGGAATGTAATGTATTCATAGTACTGTTTTGTGCTGGATATTAAGTATTAATGATGAACCAGCATAGCAATACTTATGGCAAAAGTTCAGATGATTTTAAACAAGTTTCATACAAATTCTAACCTTGATCAAGTCTTCTTAGCTCCTTAGATGTCACTTGCAGGTATATTGAACCACTTAGTTACCAATTCTGTCTTCAATTGTCTTGTATCTTTCACTCAGATCATCTAAAGTAGTTCTTCTTATTCTATATTCTAATCCAGACAGATTTCTGTGATGAAACAACAAAACACTGTAAAGGATTTCATCTGATAATACAGAAAAATACTGAGTAACAATTAAAAAAAATTACCAGCGAGGTAGAACGGATGTTAAATGATGATGATGATGATGATGATGAATTAGAAAATATTAGAATAGAAAAAACACAAAAAAATAACATGACACAAAGATAATGATTCAATTTGAACAAATTTAAAAGTAAAATATTAAATTAAAATTTCAATATCAGAAACAATTTCTTGAGTAATTTTTTTCTTTTTCTTTTAATTTTTCTTTTTCTACATTCGTATTTTCAAAATTGATCATTAAAATTAATTTCAACTGAAATGAAGAAGTGTTGCATTTTTAATGTGAAAGGTATAAATATAGTAAGATGATGATGGATTAGATGATGATAATGAGGGGGAGGAGAGGGTGGAGGAACAACATGATGATTATGATGATGATGATAATGATGATTCTAAAAAAATGTCAATAAAATTTAGCTAAAAATCAACATTGATGAATCAGCAGAATTCGGGGAAAATTACATCTAAATGGAATATATTATAAAAACCCCCCCAAAAAAAAGAAATATTTAGATAATTAAAAAACAATATTTAAAGACCAATTAATGGATATAGGGCAGTTAGTAATGTCTGATAATATAACGAGAGGAAGATATTGTCAGTCAGTAGGTTTGTTTGGTCAATGTTTGATTACATACTTCATTCACCTGTCATTGATGAGTATATGATTCACTTCTCACTGATTTCACACACACTCTCTCTCTCCTCCTCTTTCCCCCCTCTCTCTTTCTCTTCCTCTTTCCCCCTCTCTCTTTCTCCCCCCTCACGTTAACCCCCTCCCTCACTCTTTCTCCCTTTCTCTCTCTCTTTCTCCCTCTCTCTCTTTCTTCCGTTCTCTCTCTCTTTCTCCCCCTCTCTTTTTCTTCCTTTCTCTCTCTCTTTCTCCCCCCTCTCTCTATTCCCCCCTCTCTCTCTATATATATACACACACACATATATACATACATATATATATGCACATACACACACATATATATATTCACATATATGCACATACACATATATACCGACTGGCATACTCAGTATTCCCTAGGTTTATTAACACTTAATGTCCTGGACAACATAAAAGGTGATTAGTAAAACATTCTTAGAAAGTACAAAACAACGTTATGACTGATTAACTCTAATATTTATAATAATTTTCATGTTGATCTATCCAACCTATTTTTATATATTTCTACTAAATTATAACACATTATAAAGTGTTAATGTCATCATCACCATCATCATATGTCCACTTTTCCCTGCTTCCAATGGTGGGACGGGTCCTATTCAGCACACCATCTCTCCACTTGTCACGGTCCTTCATCATCTCCTCTGTGAGCTACAGCAATCTGAGGTCTGCTCTCACCACCTCCGCCCATGTTTTTACTTGAAATAAAATATTATCTCATGCATTTGTCGCATCTAAAATAAATTGATTTAAAAAGATAGTGACACTCTTCTGTTGGTTCAGAAATGTTGATTTATTCAGAACTATTGCATACAGACCAGAAAAGGGTTCAAGTTAACCCTTTCATTACCATATTTCTAATGAAATGCTCCCGGTCTCAATTAGTTTTTTCTTTTTTTTTTTTCAATTTAGAAATTTAATTCACAAAGTTGGATTAAAACCCATTGATGATTACATAAATAATCATGCTAGCATGGAAGAACGGACGTAAAACGATGATGATGAAAGATAAAAACACAATTAAGTAATGAAAGAAAGGAGATAGGGGTAAAGAAGGGCAGATCTGGTTGTATGGGAAATTTGAGGAAAGGACTACAAATGCTGTAAATGAGAGGAAAAGCGGGAAAAACAAAGACCCTTAAGTTGCAAAAGAGAGGGAGGGGGATGAGTAGTGGGTGATGGGCCTAGGGCAGAGCGGTGTTTGGGCTGTGCCCTGTGGATAAAACTGCAGAGGCATTTCTGCGGACAATGGCCAGCAACAGCCAGCCCAACTTGCATGGCTCCTTCCTCAGAAAGGCTGCTGATGTTCCAATTTTGTGGAGAAGCTCAGCAGTATGGGTTCTGAGGGAGTCTGACATCTCGATTACCAGTATGAAAAAGAAGCAGCCAGACATGCTCTGGTATTTGTTGGTCCTCCTATCCTTTGCAATGTTGGCCACAATACTGAGGTTTGTGGCTGAAGCAACTAAATTGGATGTGGGAGAACATATCACAACATGTGGTGTCCGTTGAGAATGTTGAGGGATTTACTAAATTATTTCATTACTAAAAATAGTAACATATAGTTCTTATATAAACATATTTTTATTTAAACCTATTAACATATGGTTCTTATGTCAAAATATGTTGGAAAATATAAATTCAAATACAATTTTACTTCAACATTTTTTTTTTTTTTTAGGAAAACATGTTTTCTTTTTCAAAAGATTGTACTAATCTACGTAATTATTCTAAATCAATTATATTTCTGATCATAATATTCTTACTTTTTGTCTCAGCTCCTAAAAGAAGAAATATCTGAAAAAGTATCTATGTTTATAAACATTTCTTTCAAAAGATATGCCCCGTACAACATCTCAGCTTCATAGGTGCAGAATTGCCAGATATATACATATACACAAATGCTTTATCCAAAATTAGTTAGGTTGGAGAAGCACATCCACTGTTCCATTTTTGGTGTAGTTTCTATAGCTAGATACCCTAACACCAATCACTTTACAGAGCCTACTGGCCATTTATTATTTGGACCAATCATAAGTCAGCGGCCTATGCTATCACTTCTTCTGGTTGCCTTTCGATATGATGGATGGACTAGGGAATTCTGGAGAGTCTGAAAAATCTGAACACTCAGTGACAATGCCAAAGATAAAGACAAATTCACCTCATGCTGCCGGACGAAAAGGCAAGGACTCCTCCTATTTATTTCGGCCGCGGATGGCCAACATAACCCCAGCCCCGCGCCCCACCATTTCCACCCACCAAACGCAATCCAAAACTTCAGAGTTGGCACCTTAAAAGGTCGCTCTAACGAGGTTGTAGAAATGCTTGAACGTAAGGAGGTTAATATTTGCTGTATCCAAGAGACCAGGTGGAGGGGTGGGTCTGCTAGATTCATTATGGGTAAAAAACGATGCTAAAAGATTTTCTGGGTGCGAAATGACAATGGGCTGGGTGGGTAGGAATCATGTTAGCAGAAAAATGGGTAGATAAGATAATAGATGTAAATAGAGTGAACGATAGAATAATTAAAATAAGACCTGTCCGAAATAGAACTACTGTGACAATAATATCGGCGTACGCGCCCCAATCCGGACTGCCTAGCGTTATAAAGACAGATTCTATGAGACATTGATGCTCACTACCTCCCAAATAACCGACAGTGACTACATAATTATTGCTGGCGACCTAAATGGTCATGTTGGACAACATTGTGATGGCTATGACGGAATCCATGGAGGCTATGGGTTTGGTACTAGAAATGAGGAAGGCTCCACAATCCTGGAATTCTGTGATGCAAATAACCTAACTATCTGTAACACTAGCTTCTAAAAACGAGACAATCACTTGATCAGGGGAACACGCCAGTCAGATACATTATATCCTTACCAGAGGACGAGATAGAGTGTCTGTTGTAAACACTAAATCCCTCCCCCATGAAGAATGCACCTCCCAACATAGACTCATAGTCAGCGACCTCATAGTCAGGACAAGACGTACTCGACAACACAGCCAGTAATAAATTTAAAAGCATATTACTTGATGCTTTTGACAGTAAGGAAGAGCAATTAGAGTCGTACAATATAGAGGAACAGTGGGTATTCCTGAAAGCTAACCTGCTAAAGGTGGCAGATGAAGTCTGTGGCTGGAGCAGGCCTATAGGCATGAGGAGAGTAACGTGGTGGTGGAACAGTAAGGTGAAGGAGTCAATTAAGGCCAAAAAGCAGGTTTGGAAAGTATGGCGGGATGGGGGAAGCAGAGAAGACTATCAAATGGCCAGGAGGGAAGCTAGGAGACAAGTGTACTTCGCAAGAAGGGAAACAGGAAAGAAAGTTCAAGCATGTTCTACAACGCGATGACCAAAAATGCGAGGTGTTCAGGATTGCTAGGCAATGTATCAAGGAAAACCGTGATATTGTCGGGGAGAAGTGTGTCCTTAATGATGATGGTGGACTTGCCATCACTGACGCTGATAAGAAGGTAGCTTGGAAGTGTCACTACGAAAGGCTACTAAATGAGGAGAATAAATGGGAGAAAGACAGTCTACCCCACATCGATCCAATAGAGGGACCAACAGTGCAAGTTGAAGGTAGTATAATAAGTAAGGCAATCAAAGATATGAAGACGGGTAAGGCGGCTGGGCCTTCGGAAATAGTTGCTGAAATGCTGAAAGCATCTGGAACGGTGGGATACACTATGGTCACCCGGATAGTAAACCAAGTCATACAGAATGGGGTCGTTCCGAAGGACTGGCGTAGCATCATCATCATTAACTGCTACAAGGGTAAAGGAGATGCTCTAGACAGGTGTAACTATAGAGGCATTAAATTAATCGACCAGGTCATGAAGGTCACAGAAAAAGTAATAGCGCAACTAATCAGAGAGCGAATTGATCTAGATGAAATGCAGTTCGGGTTTGTGTCAGGTAAAAGTACAACAGACGCTCTTTTCATTGAACGACAACTACAGGAGAAGTACCTAGCTAAAAGTAATCCCCTATACTTAGCTTTTGTTGAGTTGGAGAAAGCCTTTGACAGAGTCCCCCGAATGGCTTGTGAGAGCTATACAAGCCATGTATAAAGAAACAGTGAGCAAGGTTAGAATTAACAACGAATATAGTGAAGAGTTTAGCGTAAAAGTTGCTGTCCATCAGGGCTCCGTTCTTAGCCCTGTACTATTTATTATTGCCCTTCAGGCTATAACAGAGGAGTTCAAGACCGGCTGCCCATGGGAACTCCTATACGCAGATGATCTAACGCTCAAAGCTGAATCAATGGTTGAACTAGAGAAGAAATTCCAAACATGGAAGCATGGCCTAGAATCAAAAGGCCTTAAAATTAACCTGTCTAAGACTAAAGTTATAGTTTGCAGGAAAGAAAATAGGGCACCGGTCCCATCTGGGAAATGGCTATGCTCAGTGTGTAGGAAAGGAGTAGGCAGAACTCCATTTTATGTCCCATATGCAAAGTATGGGTGCATAAAAGATGTAGTGGGATCACAGGTAAGCTAACTAAGAATATAGATTTTATATGTGGCCGGTGCTCTGGTGCAATAAGTAGCAGCAAGTGCCCACAGAATACGAGCTCATTCCATTGCACAGATGGTTCTATAGAAATAGTGAACACCTTCCGTTACTTGGGTGACAAAATCGGCAGTGGTGGAGGGTGCTCTGAAAGTACAGTAGCTAGAGTCAGAACAGGATGGAAAAGTTCAGAGAGTTTATACTACTATTGGCCGCTAAAGGGTTCTCTCTAAAAATGAAAGGCAGGCTGTATGATGCTTGCATACGAACAGCAATGTTACATGGCAGTGAGACCTGGGCATTGTGTGCAGAGGATATACGCAGACTGGAGAGGAACGAAGCTTGTATGCTCTACTGGATGTGTAATAGTAATATACGTGAACGGCAAAGCATAAACAAACTAAGGGAGAAATTAGGAATAAGAGGGATCAGATGTTGTTTACTCGAGAGAAGACTACGTTGGTACGGTCACGTGATGCGCATGAAAGACGACAACTGTATAAAAAGTACAGGGCGATAAAAATAGATGGTAGCCACGGAGTAGGCAGACCCAGAAAAATCTTGGATGACTTGATAAATTCCGACCTCACACACTTACACCTCTCAAAGACAATGTCACTGGACCGAGATCTTTGGCGCTACACAGTAATACAGAAGACCCACCTTGCCTAAGTACAAAGCGTAAGCTACAGTCAGTAGTCACCTCTTACAAAATACACCCCCATCCCACTACCCCCACCCCACCCACACCACCCCTTTAAATGTGAAGTTATGTTGGTACCACAACATCCAGTCCGAAACAAATGAGATCGTGTAGGTGTCACGACAAAAAAACACAGTCCACGCTGTAATGTGGCTGTGTAGGTAACACGGTAAAAACCTTCCAGTCCACACTGTAAACGTGGTTAGTGTTAGGAAGGGCGTCCAGCCGTAGAAAACCCGCCAGACAGTCCTATACGAGCAAGACAACCAATCTTGCCTCAAGTGGGAACATTCCCGTCCAAACCCATGCAAGCATGGAAGATGGACGTTAAACGATGATGATGATCATCATGACGACACACACACATGCACGCGCGCGTTCTAATTTTACTTGTTCATATATTAATGGTTCTTAATTAAACTATTTAACTATTAACACCATCTAATGATTTAGCAGAAAATATCTAAAAACTTATTTGCTAGTTCAAATACTTATAGTATCATTACTAGTAGACAGATTGTTGGGAGAATTTGTAGTATTAGAGTAAAGACTTAAGTTTTAATGTGATGCAGTCATGATAACTTCTAACAAATGAGCAACAGCATTGACAGTTACTTCCCCTGGTTTTGCTGAGACTAAGGATGTGTGATGGTGGTCACAACTTTTTAAAAAATCCATAGCAGAAGGCTGTCAAATATTTTTCATAAACATCCTATAAACATGTACAGCCATGTTTGTATAGGGGAGAAATATACAGAATCTGTTAAAATGTTACCAGACATGTAGAAGTAATATTTGGACTGGAATAGGAAATAAAATGTTCACAGCTATTCTAGGTATGTAAACTAAGTTACTTTCTATATGTTTTGTATCTACTTTTCAAGAATGTTTTGTTAATGCAGTTTCATATTGTACAGTATGTTAAAAGTTAATGTTGCCATATATCCAATGTGATATCCAGTTTCTATTTCCTGAATCTGGCACACATGTTCTTCAAATGGCAGAAATGCTAAGTTCTGATTATTTAAAATCATTGAAGCTGAAATATGGATTTGGTTCACTGATTCACTTGTCTCTGTTTAGATAATTCTGTGTTTTTAAATTCTTCACTTTTGTTTTAGTGCCAATGTTTCAACGTATTAGCAGAAGGTATTATGTATTTCTTGAGACTATTTCCGATGCTATTTGGCTACCAAAATTGATTCCATTAGGAAATGTCTATTTCTTGTGAGATGGTTAAGTGGATAAACTATTGGATTAAACATCTAGAGTGGCTTAGGACTTGTAATCTTCTGCAGCTTTCTCATGGTTATCGGCATAAACAAAGTTTCAGAGGCTTTCTCTTTATTGTCTAGTTGGGGAGAGAAGGGATTCTTTAGTTGGGGCCACAGGATAAGGTGCCATGGCTGATGTCTTCAAACAGATGATCTGTTTTGAATACTGGCAACAGTGTAGGATCCATTAAAGGCACCCCTGGGCTAGATGGTGATGTTAAACTGGGTAATGGCTTCAAGTTTACCACCCAAGTAAAATACAGCTGGATTTGAACTCCGAATGCAAAGATCCAGAACAAATACTCTACTGATGCTCTAACAATTTCACTGGATTGGTGCTTTATTTTCTTGACCCCTAAAAAGATGAAATGTAAATTTGACCATTGTAAGATTTGAAGATAGTGGGTTGTAATCCTGAACAAATTTCATCTATGTTCTAAGATCCTTCTCCTCCTCATCATCATTTGAAACTCTTTTCCCTGCAGACATATGTTGGACGGTTTGCCAGGTTCTAAATCCAGATAGCCAGGGTAATCCATCTTGTTATATTCCATATCTAGAATATGTTTTCTGGATGGATGCCCTTCTTAATTCCAACTGCTTTGCAGGGTGTACTAGGTGCATTTTTCATAGCATCAGCACTGCCACTTTAAAGAGTGCACTGACTGCATTTTATCAGGCAGCAACACTAACATTTTCCATAGTGTAATAGATTCATTTTATTTTGGCACCAACACTAAAGAAGTTGTCACATGTTATGCCAGACAGAAGAGTCCTCACAGACCCTAAACTATTTCCATTTAATCGCCAAATATTGTAATTTCTGGTCTCTCATCATATTTATTTCTACTGTTATAGTGTCTGTAATGGCATATATATATATATATATATGTTGTACCAACTATTTTGATGCTATAAACATATGGTTTTTATAATATAAGTATGTCTCTTTTGTTTTGAAGTTGTTTGCTGTCTAGACAATGTTATACCAATACAAGATAATTTATTTCAATATTTCAGAAACACAAGTATATTTATAAGACTTATGCTTACTGGTGACTAATGACTGTCTTAATTTACTAATTAACCATTTTAATTATGTTAATTGGCATTTGTTTTCCTTTGTAATATGAAACTACAGCCTTAGCATGTTTTTCTTCTAAAATGTATGTTTCCTTGCAATGCTAACTTAATATACTATATATTTCGTTTCTGAATTTGTTTAGCAAGATTCTTTATCTGAAATCGTGTGTTGAAACCGGATGTGGCGCATGTGCAGACTGAGCACACAACACACACACAGAAACAAAATGGCGTAGGACAGAACAAAGGAGAGGCACATAAACAAAGAAAGGAATCCCCAGTCACTGAAGAGGTCACAGAGTGTGTGACGAAAGAACTATGACTATATATAAACAAATATCTGGTTGTGGAACCAACCAACCAACCAGAAATTTATAAATTTATAAATTTATAAATATATAATAAATTGAAGTGAAAGCAACTGGTGCGTGCGTTTCTTATTGGCAACATGACCCTCCCAAAGTATAACAATACTATATATTATTATACCTAAATATAATTTGTATGATGCAAAATGTGGTTTTTAGCCTGTATAAGCATTGAACTGTTTATGGTGTAATATGATTTAAATAATTTTATTTTGATCTATATGTATGATATATATACGTGTGTGTATATATATATGTGTGTGTGTGTGTGTGTGTTTCTCTCTCTAGTCACATTTGATAGTGCTGGCACAAGCAGTGATGGTTATTTATGTACAACATGAACAGAAGTTGCAAAGCTTAGTGGCTAACTGTGCAGAGAGCTATACCTTATATACAAAAATCATTTTTGGTTAATGTCAGAAAGGGCATCTGGCCATACATTTCTGCTTTAGAATGTCTCATCCACCTCATAGCTTCATCGAAAATTGCTCATAATAATAATGGTGATGTTAATAATACTGATACTTATTTTATGGGTTTAGTCTTGAAAAAGAGATTCTGCCAATAGCCTCTGCAGTTCCTCAACAACCAAACACTTTCAGAAACCCCAACTAAATACAGAATCAACGTGATTCAAAAGATAATTAAAGAAAGTAAAAATATTAATGAGACAAACATTTTGGGAGAATGAATGGGGATGGGTTTGTGAGAGGTGTAAGTTTATTATAGAAAGAAATTTCTGCAATTTTTAATATGCTTCTTATTCAACAACTGTTTTTTGTTTCCTTGTGTTATTTGGAAATTTGATGAAGAGCTTTCTACAAGATCTCTCTAGCTTTTGTCTCGCTACTGCTCCAAGAGAAGTACTCCAAATGTGAGGAGTAACATATTAGACAATCAACACGATGATAATGATGATGATGATGATTATCAGCACTTGTCAATGTCAAAGATAGATGAAAATTCTATAAAAAGCAATTTTTAATTATGTCTCTGAGAGTTATGATAAGATATTGTACAGTATTTAAGTGTCAGCTGTCATCTTTTATCAGCATTGTTGTTGTTGTTATTATTATTATTATTGTTGTTGTTATCCTCATTATTATTGTTATTTAGTGTTTTGTATGTTTTTAGTTTTGCTTGGCTCCTTTTATTTCTTTTTTCTGCTTTAGATCTTTTTATGGAATGTTGTAGGTTTCTCTCTACCAAATATATTGGTAGCTGTTGTAGTATAAATAGCCATTCTCCTATTTTACTTTGGCTGGTCTTGTTGTTAATGATCACTGATATATCATCATCATCATCATTTTAATGTCTGCTTTCCCTGCTGGCAAGTGTAGGACAGGTCTACAAAACCAAGTTAGTAGCGAAGCGGAGCCACTAATCTTCCAGGAAGGCCAGGGCTCTGTTTCTCACTTACTTAGTGTCCCACATTCCACCAAGTGTACAGAAGAGGTTATCCTGTCTTTGACTATATATATATATATATATATATATATATATATATACACACAGGGTGTCCCCCAAAATGTATACACACCTTGTTTACCTGTGCAGGCAATATTTGTTAAAATGCTATTGAAGTATGTATACATGTTTTGGGGACACCCTCTGTGTGTGTGAGTGTATATATATATATATAATATATGTAAATATAATTTACCTTAATTATTATTGGAAGAGTCATTAGAACATCATTTAAAATGCTTTGCTGTATTTATTCTGGCTTTCCGAGTTCAAATCCCACCAAAGTCAATGTTGTCTTTTATTATTTCAAGGTTAATAAAATAAAGTACTATTCACGCACAGGGGTTGAGTTGGTCGACTTTCCCCCCAAAAAAAATTGTTGGCCTTGTGCCTAAGTCAGAAACCATATTATTACTATTATTATCAATGATAACAAAATCATCAGTATCCTTAATTTTTTTAAATATTACTTTGAAGAACAAATTTTCCATAAATGGTCATAAGAAACAATTATTCAAGTCTTCAGCTAATTTAAAAAACAAAATACACCGATAGATTTTTTTTTTTTTTTTTTGTATATATGAATTCTTACCACCTTGCTAAATAACATAATTATGCCTTTTTTTATTCCGATTTAAATTATCATGATCGTTTATACAGCCTCTTTTCCATGTTTAAAATATTTGTTTTTGAACTGTCTATATCTGCATCCTCTGATTCTTATTAATCTTAGTTTCTGAAGATCACATATAAGGGTGAAGTCAGAAATTGTTTGCTTAAACTTTCAATCTGTGCTAATAAAAATATATTTGGTCTACAGGCTTATATATACATATATGTATAAATATATCATCATCATCACCGTTTAATGTCCATTTTTCTGCACTAGTATGATTTAGACGAATTGCCACGTTGTGAGACAAGCCAGCTCTGATAACCATGACTTGCTCATACAGGTGGACCTGTAAAAGACATAGCAAAAAGTACCCAGCACACACTGTCAATGTGGTTGGCATTAGGAAGGGCATCCAGCCATAGAAAACCAGACAGAAATACCCCTATATGAGCGAGACACGGTCACCCGACACAACTTGCCTCTAAATGGGACCCATCTAACCCATGTAGCGTGGAAGATGGACGTTAATTGATGTTGATGATGATTATATATATATATATATATCTATATAACTCTTATCAAGTTGTCTCTGGATGTTGGTCTTTGCATTTATTATTACTACTGTGTGTTTATGTATGTATGCATGTATGTATGTATGTATGTATGTATATATGTATGTATGTATGTATGTGTGTATGTATGTATATTATGTCAGGTCACCAGTTGGTGCTACTGGTAACATGTATCCCAGTACAACCTGTCTCATGGTCGGGTCGTTGGCGACTAAACTGGCAACCCCACCAAGGTTTCTTGGTGAGGAGGGTGACTTTGGACATCCTGCAGGACTAAAAACAAAACCTGTCAAAGGGCAAAGGAGCTCTTAAGAGTCAATGGCCATCCAAAATCACCGGGAGAGATGACCCCTTAGCCTTTGTCAAGGCAGAATTCTAGGAGAAGGAAAACTCTGATATAACACCTGCAACCCTGATGGTATCCAATGATGTTGACTTGTTCTTCTTTTTGGTAAATATCATCTTGGTTAAGAGAGTGGGACTGGCTTTGTGCAGTGCCTTTGCTCACTATAAAAGCTTCACGGCACAGGGATTGCTTTGTATCTGGAGATCTCTCTGCACTTGTCGTCACATGGTACCATGGGCCCAGCACTATGTGTCAATAATTGTCACAGGTGTAGTGTTTGTACCAAAGTTTTCAAGTCGCTGGCTGGACTAAAAAGTCAGTCGTTCAGCACATCGGTGGGGGTTCTCCTACATGGATATAAAGTAGTGGCCGTACTCGAAAACGAGTTGGCAGCTACAATGTATGTATATATATATATGTGTGTGTGTGTGTGTGTCCTATTGGAAATTGTAATACTAACTGATCATTATAAATAATAGTTCAGAAAATCTGGTAAAGTACACCAGGAGCTGGAAGAATGTAGACAACATTTTGTAATTCTGTTTTCATATTATTTTTTGGACTCTTTTAATCATTTTTGTTGTTTTTATCTAAATATAGTGTTTCAACTTAGTTTGTTTCTATTTTCTACTCCATTGTCTCCATGTGTGTATATATCATCATCATCATCATCATCATCGTTTAACGTCCGTGTTCCACGCTTGCATGGGTTTGGACGGGGGTTTTCCCACTTGAGGCAAGAGTGATTGTCTTGCTCGCATAGGACTGTCTGGCAGGTTTTCTACAGTTGGATGCCCTTCCTAACACCAACCACATTTACAGTGTGGGGCTGGGAGGTTTTTACCGTGTTGCCTACACGGCCACATTACAGCGTGGACTGTGTGTTTTTTTGTCGTGACACCTACACGATCTCATTTGTTTCGGCCTGGATGGTGTGGCACCAACATAACTTCACATAGAAGGGGGGCGGTGTGGATGGGGTGGGGGTGGTGGGACGGGGGTGTATTTTGTTAGAGATGCCTACTGACTGTAGTAGGTTTTACTTTGTATTTATATATATAAATTAGTTTTTTCATGTTTCTTTATCACATTCATCAGTCTTCCTCTATTTGTTTCTAAGTGTTTTTTTCCAGTTCAACTGATGCTATTTTATAATCGTTCTTTTATCTGTGTCAAGCAATGTCCTCTTTGGGTCTAGGGTAGGCATATTCTGTTCATGTTTGTTGCTAGTTTCTTGCTTTTTCTGTCTACATTTTTCAGCTCACTTAGTTTGCAGTTTATTGTATTCAAGCTATAATAGATAATTGGTATGATCAGCATATATATATATATCTTATTATTTCTGTCATTAAGTTCACTTTTAATACGTGGTTAACTCTTCAGTAGTATTCTTCCTAATTTCCTTTTCAAGTTCACCAATTATGGATGAGGCTTTCTTTTGCTTTTGAATTTTGTATACTTTATTTTCTTTCCATTTTGGAGTTTATTATTATCGTTTCTACTTTTAGCACAAGGCCAGCAATTACCCCAGTGCATAACTGGTACTTTATGTTATCGACCCCGTAAGGATGAAAGGCAAAGTTAACCTTGGCGGGATTTGAACTCAGACCATAAAGGGCCGTAACTCTTTGCTGCAAAGCATGGCAACAGACCCTCTACCAATACTGCCAATCCACCGCCCATGGAGTTTATCATTATTATTGGTGGAATAGCAATATTTGTAGAGCATCAGACATCATACTTTGCTGCATATAGTTACATCTCTTTCCATTCTGAATTCAACTCCCACTTAGGTTTGCTTTGCCTTTCATCCTTACAGGATTAATAAAATAGTACCAGTAATGTACAAGAGTTGATTTAATCAACTTTTCCCTCCCTCAAAAATGTTGGTCTTGTCCCTAAATCAGAAACCATTATTTTATTTCTGAAGAAATCGAGCAGTTTTTCTTTACACTGACGATATATTCCTGTCTTATTTGTTTTTTCCGGAAACATTCATTTCATTAACATAGCACATTTTTAATTCTTTCAGATTAAAAAAAAAAATTAAACCAAACCATATAATATAATTAGTAAATCTGTTTAGTCATTTCCAGAATAATTTAAAATTTCTCAAGTGCTATTGACTTAATATTTTTAACTATAGAAAGGATTCTTTTAAAAGTTATTCTGTAACTGAATTTTTAAAAATGAAGATTCTCATATAAACAAGAGTTATTAAAAAACATGTTCATACTAAATGTTTGAGTATTCTGTGCAAGAAGACACTTCTATTCTTACTGGTGTAACATTTGCATCATCATTCTACCTCCCTTATTCCATGCTTGCAAGGGTTGGACAGGTCCTTTGCAGTACAGCATTTCTCCACTTGTGTTCCTTTGTTATCTCCTCTGTGAGGTTTAGTGATCTGAGATCAGCTCCCACAACTTCCATCCTGGTCTTTCTTGGTCTTCCTCTGGGATTATTTGGCACATCTTCACTCAGTGATCATCATCCATGTGCATCACATATCCATACCAATGCAGTATCCTCACCTGTCCACTACTTCTGATTCCTCTTAAACGCTGTTTCTCCCTCAGTTCATCCATACTTTGTCATTCTCAGCCATTACCATTGCACATCCACTGAAGCATGCTTGTCTCTTTTCTCTGCAGCTTCTGCTTGTCCTCTGCAGTCAGTGCATATGTTTAACTATCATGGCACTTTGCATACATGCATCATATCTGGATCAGAATAGATATTCTGTGTCCCTGCATTCAGTAAGAGATGACTAAAATCATTGAGGCTAGGAAGGGCTTATGGCTATAAAACATGGCCTCAATAAAATGATCTCATGGTGACTATAAAGTCTAAAATGGGGCCCACAAGACTATATTATCAGGAAAAAATGGCCTTAGTGTTTACTGTAGTTTATTACATTTCCTGTGATGCTGTAACACGTTAACAATTCTACACCATTAGATGATATATTGGATCATGGTTATTGATTCCTTTCATCATCATCATCATCATCATCTGTATTCCCACCTAGCAGAGGATGGACAGATCAGCACAGACCAAGTCAGAGTGACCAATATCTAACTTGTATACATTCCTACACTTTCCAATGTGCACCTGGTGCATTTTATCATTGCATCAGTACTAGCAAGGTTGGCATGTCTTTGACACAGCTGAAAAACCTTTCTGATCCTTTGTTTGGCAAGTTTCTTATGGCTGGATGCTCTTATTACCAAGTACTTTGCAGAGTATGTGTGTGTGTGTGTGTGTGTATATATATATATATATGTGTGTGTGTGTTTTTGTAAATAACAGTCTACCGCATATAGTGATCTGGCACTACAGCAAAGCACCCACTGTACCTTGTGAGGTGGTTGTGCTGGTGATACGATAATAAAGCACCCAGTCCACACTTCAATGTAGTTGTCAATAGGAAGGGCATCCAACCATAGAAACCAAGTGCATCCAGCCATCGAAACCTGACCTGAAATGTCTCATAATGTGACAATCTGGCTAACCCATGAATGTATGCAAAAATAGACATTACACAGTAATCATTACGATGATATAAATGAACTCTAAAGTTTTGAATGAGTTGAAATATTTCTAGAAATCAAGAAAATATAGAATGTAGGAGGAGATGTGTGAAAACATCTTTAGAAAGTTTGGTAAAAATACTACTATAGATGGAAAAAGTGTAGCATTTACTGACTAAGTTTTCTGTCTGTACGGTTATTTTTCCTTGACTTTCTAAAGGTGTTTTCACAGCTATCCTCTTGCAATTGAGATTTTCCTCATTTCTAGATGTGTGAGTGAGTGTGTGTACATACATTCCATGTCTCACAGGATACATTGCAGGCCAATAGTGAGTCTTTATAGCATTAGATGGAGACTGAAGACCCTCTAAATAAGGTCTGAATGTGTCTCTAATATGTAAAGGTTGATGCGGTATGGTTGCTTTTATTCAAGCTTACCTTACTCCTGCATTTGGTAGTCTTAGTTGCTCCAGTCACCAATTTAGTAATTTTCTCAGACCCACGAAAATTAGTCTTTTTTTAGAAGCAGCATTACTAGTCTAATCATACCTATATTGTTAGGTTGTGAGAGCTGTTTTAGTAAAGAACAGGTCACTGAGATCAGGTAGTGATATGGTCATCAGTTATGATAGATATTTGCAATATAAATGAGCTCCTTGAAAATGAATAAGCAGCCTTGGAACAAACTGTGGAAAGCTACAAAAGGAGATGTATCAATGGGTGACACTGTAAGGAAAGGAGTTTTATTTGTAAAAAAAAAAAAAAAATATATATATTTTAATAAAGCTGCCAATGTATGTATATGTATGTACATATCTATATATATGTTTGTTTATATGTGCACATATAAGTATGAATATGGATTTGTATATTTATGGATGTATATATGTGTGTGTACAAATATATATATATATACAGGTATATGTGCATATGGGTATACGTTCATATATGTATATGTGTATATATATGTATGTATATAAATGTGTGCGTGAGTGTGTGTGTGAATGCATGTATATGTGTATATGCATCATATTTATTTACTTTCTGTCAACATTCTTATTCAAATTTACATTAAAGACTTGAGTTTTATTTTCTACCTTGTTTCTAATTCACATATGCCAGCCATATCATACTGAATTCTCCAACATGAAAAATATTCTACCAGTCATGTATTCTTTAAGTGCTTCTCACTTTATTGAGTTAAGAAACAAAATAATATAAAGAAAGAAAATACAACAACAATATACAAAACTTGAATAAACACCATATATTGATAATAATGAAAATAATAATAATAGTAATAAGATAAATGCAACTATAGTAATAATAATAATAATGGTAATAATGTTAAAAGACTGAAATAAAACAGTTGTTGAAATGCGATAAATTATGATAAATTTCTGTAAAAAAAAAATCTCTCTCTCTCCCCCTCTCTCTCTCTATATATATATACTCACTCACACATACATATTCACTCATATATATATATATATATATATATATATATACTCACACACACACATACAGTCATATATGTGTAAATCTTTATATATATATATATATATATATATATATACATATATATGTATATACATATATATGTATACACATATATACATATATTTATATACTTACTTATATATATATACACACACACACACACTCACACATATACACACACACATATATATATATATATGAATTAAGGTATAAAAGAAAATCATCAAAGATAGCTAGATATAAAAGAATTAAAAAAATATATATATTTTGGAATTCTATAGCATTGAACCGTTGATAAAATGTAAATAAAATGGGGGAAGAAAACAACAGTAAAATAAAAAGAACAGAAAAAAAATGGCATAAATTTTCTGAAATGTTCTTCAAATTTCTTTGAAATGTTCTGTTAGCAGCCAAGAGGTATTAGCATGTTAAAACAACAGTGTTGGCAAAATATATCGCTAAGTTTGCAAAGGAGGAATCTGACAGCTATGTTATTTAAATAATACAGATTTATTTTAGAAGACTTGGACGTCTTGTAGGGAATGGTGTTACTTACCTTGGGATATATAGTTCTTTCATCTGATTAACTATGTAGAATTAGTGGAAAAGAACGAACCTGATTTACACATAAGTGACATTGTAGCTGTATGGTAGTTAAAGACCAAGGTGATATATGTGTGTACCTTGCTTTTAAGAATAGGTATGCCATATATTTTTGGCTTGATTTTATTTCACTTTCTCTGTATTTACAATGGGTAAATAGATACTACTCTATTTTCGATTCTAAGTTAGCAGATTTTCTTTCGAAATGTGTTCACTAATTCAATATGGGAATAGCGTTTTCAACGTGTATGTATTTATGGACCTGTAACTCCGGATGGAATTGCAGGAGAGGCATAGTGACATATACCATGTCTGGAACATTTTTGAAACCTGGCAAAGTCCATCTCCACACCATGTCTAAGCACAGTTGATTTCTTCCAGAGAAGGGGAAAGAGTGTGGTTTTAGAAACATGCTAAAGAGATATAGAGGAAGAATCAACCCCATTACTGGTCTTATTGATCTTGAAAAGATGAAAAGTAATGTTGACCTAGTATGACTTTGAACTCAGAGCAGAGAGAGCCGAAACAAGTACCACAAAGCATTCTACCCAATGTGCTAACAAATGTGCCAATCCACAGCCTTGATTTCAAAGTAAGATTAATACATGAGGAATTATTTAATCCAAAAATATAGAAAGGCAAATGATCCAAATGAAACAAAACAAAATAATGTTTTTCTTAGCCAGTATATTTTAACATAACTTTGATCAGTTAAGGAAGAAACATTGTTCAAAGATTGTTGATTGTTCATTTTGTTTTGCATTACTTTTGTTTTTGCATTAGAATAGAAAGTATTGACCCTGAAATATTATGTTAGAATATACTGGGTACGAAAAGCATTACTTTGTTTTGTTTTATTTGTCATCATTTGTAATGTCAACAGTGTGAGCTTGCCTTATTAAATATAGATTTCCATCAGGTAATCAGCAAAAAGGTTTTTTCAGGGGAAATAGCAGTTAAAATAAAAATTGATAAATTTATTTCTTATAATAACATCTGGTTTTGTTTCTACTATTAGGCAATTTTTTCCTTTTGTTTATCTACTTGCCATCTTGAGTTTTTGAAATGCAACTGTCATTTGCAGCAAGGAAAATCAAACATAGACAATGTAGGGTTTGAGCGGTTTGTTCAGTCCAGTCTAACATCTCACAAAATTTCCCCGTGCCTGTGCGCAGTATACCTAGTGAAGTGTTAGTGTTGGTACTACTATAAGCTTCACCTAGTCAACACTGTAAAGTGGTAATGCAGATGTCATGAAAAGTGTATCTTTGTTGGTGTCATGGAAAATGCACCCAGCACATTCAGTAAGGTGGTTGGCATTAGGAAAGGATCTAGCTGTAGAAACCATGCTAAATATGGGATGTAACAAGCAAGATTGGTCACCCTGCCCGGAGTAGTGTTGGGCTATAACAACTTATCCAACCCGTACCATCAAGAAAAAGAGTGATAAAATGAAGATGACTTATAAGTGTTTCTTGTGTCAAACTAAATCCCATGTTCTAATTTATATTTCACAAAGTGATTTATCATCAACATCACCATTTAACATTAATTTTCTCATGCTAGCGTAGGGTATTATTATTTTTGAATTGGCAGTATCGGTAGAGGGTCGGATGCCATGCTTTCTAGCATAGTTAGGTCCCTGTACGGTCTGAGTTCAATTTCCATCGAGGTTAACTTTGCCTTTCATCCTTACGGGGTCGAGAAAATAAAGTACCAGTAATGTACTGGGTAATTGCTGGCCTTGTGCCAAAAGTAGAAACAATTATTTATTTCCTTCCAAAAATAGCCACAACCTTCACATTACTTCTGCTTTGAAGCAATACCTCTTATTTTCCTGTCTATAGATAGATTTGCTCATTTGCAGGCACTGTTGGGAGTCTCAGGAGAACTTGCAACATATCTAGTGAGTGTAGTAGTGATGTTATCTGGCAGTTTACTTGTGAGGAGGTCAAGTAATATATCTTCTGATAATTTTGTCATTGGCTTCTCATCTTACTTGTAAGCAAACAACCTATCTACTGAGGTTGGTAGTGTGGTTATTAGTGTATCATCTTATTTGTGAGGAGGACTAGCAACCTATCTACTGAGGAGGGTCGCATTGTCATTAGTGTATCATCTTATTTGTGAGAAGGACTAGCAACCTATCTACTGAGGAGGGTAGTGTTGTCCTTAGTGTATCATATTATTTGTGAGGAGGACTAGCAATCTATCTACTGAGGAGGGTAGTGTTGTTATTAGTGTATCATCTTATTTGTGAGGAGGACTAGCAACCTAACTGCTGAGGAGGGTAGTGTTGTCATTAGTGTATCATCTTATTTGTGAGGAGGACTAGCAACCTATCTACTGAGGAGGGTAGTGTTGTCATTAGTGTATCATCTTATTTGTGAGGAGGACTAGCAACCTATCTACTGAGGTTGGTAGTGTTGTCATTAGTGTATCATCTTATTTGTGAGGGGGACTAGCAACCTATCTACTGAGGAGGGTAGTGTTGTCATTAGTGTATCATCTTATTTGTGAGGAGGACTAGCAACCTATCTACTGAGGAGGGTAGTGTTGTCATTAGTGTATCATCTTATTTGTGAGGGGGACTAGCAACCTATCTACTGAGGTTGGTAGTGTTGTCATTAGTGTATCATCTTATTTGTGAGGGGGACTAGCAACCTATCTACTTAGGAGGGTAGTGTTGTCATTAGTGTATCATCTTATTTGTGAGGAGGACTAGCAACCTATCTACTTAGGAGGGTAGTGTTGTCATTAGTGTATCATCTTATTTGTGAGGAGGACTAGTAACCTATCTACTGAGGAGGGTAGTGTTGTCATTAGTGTATCATCTTATTTGTGAGGAGGACTAGCAACCTATCTACTGAGGAGGGTAGTGTTGTCTTTAGTGTATCATATTATTTGTGAGAAGGACTAGTAACCTATCTACTGAGGAGGGTAGTGTTGTCATTAGTGTATCATATTATTTGTGAGGAGGACTAGCAACCTATCTACTGAAGTTGGTAGTGTTGTCATTAGTGTATCATCTTATTTGTGAGGAAGACTAGCAACCTATCTACTGACGAGGGTAGTGTTGTCATTAGTGTATCATCTTATTTGTGAGGATGACTAGCAACCTATCTACTGAGGAGGGTAGTGTTGTCATTAGTGTATCATCTTATTTGTGAGGATGACTAGCAACCTATCTACTGAGGAGGGTAGTGTTGTCATTAGTGTATGACCTTATTTGTGAGGAGGACTAACAACCTATCTACTGAGGAGGGTAGTGTTGTCATTAGTGTATCATCTTATTTGTGAGGAGGACTAGCAACCTATCTACTGAGGAGGGTAGTGTTGTCATTAGTGTATCATCTTATTTGTGAGGAGGACTAGCAACCTATCTACTGAGGAGGGTAGTGTTGTCATTAGTGTATCATCTTATTTGTGAGGAGGACTAGCAACCTATCTACTTAGGAGGGTAGTGTTGTCATTAGTGTATCATCTTATTTGTGAGGAGGACTAGCAACCTATCTACTGAGGAGGGTAGTGTTGTCATTAGTGTATCATCTTATTTGTGAGGGGGACTAGCTACCTATCTACTGAGGAGGGTAGTGTTGTCATTAGTGTATCATCTTATTTGTGAGGAGGACTAGCAACCTATCTACTGAGGAGGGTAGTGTTGTCATTAGTGTATGACCTTATTTGTGAGGAGGACTAACAACCTATCTACTGAGGAGGGTAGTGTTGTCATTAGTGTATCATCTTATTTGTGAGGAGGACTAGCAACCTATCTACTGAGGAGGGTAGTGTTGTCATTAGTGTATGACCTTATTTGTGAGGAGGACTAGCAACCTATCTACTGAGGAGGGTAGTGTTGTCATTAGTGTATGACCTTATTTGTGAGGAGGACTAACAACCTATCTACTGAGGAGGGTAGTGTTGTTTTTAGTGTATGACCTTATTTGTGAGGAGGACTAACAACCTATCTACTGAGGAAGGTAGTGTTGTCATTAGTGTATCATCTTATTTGTGAGGAGGACTAGCAACCTATCTACTGAGGAGGGTAGTGTTGTTTTTAGTGTATCATCTTATTTGTGAGGAGGACTAGCAACCTATCTACTGAGGAGGGTAGTGTTGTCATTAGTGTATGACCTTATTTGTGAGGAGGACTAACAACCTATCTACTGAGGAGGGTAGTGTTGTCATTAGTGTATCATCTTATTTGTGAGGAGGACTAGCAACCTATCTACTGAGGAGGGTAGTATTGTCATTAGTGTATCATCTTACTTGTGAGGATGATTAGCAACCTATCTACTGAGGAGGGTAGTATTTTCATTAGTGTATCATCTTACTTGTGAGGATGATTAGCAACCTATCTACTGAGGAGGGTCGCATTGTCATTAGTGTATCATTTTATTTGTGAGGGGGACTAGCAACCTATCTACTGAGGAGGGTAGTGTTTTCATTAGTGTATCATCTTATTTGTGAGGAGCACTAGCAACCTGTCTACTTAGGAGGGTAGTGTTGTCATTAGTGTATCATCTTATTTGTGAGGAGGACTAGCAACCTATCTACTGAGGAGGGTACTGTTGTCATTAGTGTATCATCTTATTTGTGAGGAGGACTAGCAACCTATCTACTAAGGAGGGTAGTGTTGTCATTAGTGTATCATCTTATTTGTGAGGAGGACTAGCAACCTATCTACTGAGGAGGGTAGTGTTGTCTTTAGTGTATCATATTATTTGTGAGGAGGACTAGCAACCTATCTACTGAGGAGGGTAGTGTTGTCTTTAGTGTATCATCTTATTTGTGAGGAGGACTAGCAACCTATCTACTGAGGAGGGTAGTGTTGTCATTAGTGTATCATCTTATTTGTGAGGAGGACTAGTGCACCTATCTACTGAGGAGGGTAGTGTTGTCATTAGTGTATCATCTTATTTGTGAGGAGGACTAGCAACCTATCTACTGAGGAGGGTAGTGTTGTCTTTAGTGTATCATATTATTTGTGAGGAGGACTAGCAACCTATCTACTGAGGAGGGTAGTGTTGTCATTAGTGTATCATCTTTTTTGTGAGGAAGACTAGCAACCTATCTACTGACGAGGGTAGTGTTGTCATTAGTGTATCATCTTATTTGTGAGGAAGACTAGCAACCTATCTACTGACGAGGGTAGTGTTGTCATTAGTGTATCATCTTATTTGTGAGGAGGACTAGCAACCTATCTACTGAGGAGGGTAGTGTTGTCATTAGTGTATCATCTTATTTGTGAGGAAGACTAGCAACCTATCTACCGAGGAGGGTAGTGTTGTCATTAGTGTATCATCTTATTTGTGAGGAGGACTAGCAACCTTTCTCCTGAGGAGGGTAGTGTTGTCATTAGTGTATCATCTTTTTTGTGAGAGGGACTAACAACCTATCTACTGAGGAGGGTAGTGTTGTCTTTAGAGTGTCATCTTATTTGTGAGGAGGACTAGCAACCTATCTACGTAGGTTGGTAGTGTTGTCCTTAGTGTATCATCTTATTTGTGAGGAGGACTAGCAACCTATCTACTGAGGAGGGTAGTGTTGTCATTAGTGTGTCATCTTGTTTGTGAGGAGGACTAGCAACCTATCTACCGAGGAGGGTAGTGTTGTCATTAGTGTATCATCTTATTTGTGAGGAGGACTAGCAACATATCTACTGAGGAGGATAGTGTTGTCATTAGTGTGTCATCTTGTTTGTGAGGAGGACTAGCAACCTATCTACTGAGGAGGGTAGTGTTGTCATTAGTGTATCATCTTATTTGTGAGGAGGACTAGCAACCTATCTACTGAGGAGGGTAGTGTTGTCATTAGTGTGTCATCTTGTTTGTGAGGAGGACTAGCAACCTATCTACCGAGGAGGGTAGTGTTGTCATTAGTGTATCATCTTATTTGTGAGGAGGACTAGCAACCTATCTACTGAGGAGGGTAGTGTTGTCATTAGTGTATCATCTTATTTGTGAGGAGGACTAGCAACCTATCTACTGAGGAGGGTAGTGTTGTCATTAGTGTATCATCTTATTTGTGAGCAGGACTAGCAACCTATCTACTGAGGAGGATAGTGTTGTCTTTAGTGTATCATATTATTTGTGAGGATGACTAGCAACCTATCTACTGAGGAGGGTAGTGTTGTCATTAGTGTATCATTTTATTTGTGAGGAGGACTAGCAACCTATCTACTGAGGAGGGTAGTGTTTTCATTAGTGTATCATATTATTTGTGAGGATGACTAACAACCTATCTACTGAGGAGGGTAGTGTTGTCATTAGTGTATCATCTTATTTGTGAGGGGGATTGCAACATATCTACTGAGGAGGGTAGTGTTGTCATTAGTGTATCATTTTATTTGTGAGGGGGACTAGCAACCTATCTACTGAGGAGGGTAGTGTTGTCATTAGTGTATCATCTTATTTGTGAGGAGCACTAGCAACCTGTCTACTTAGGAGGGTAGTGTTGTCATTAGTGTATCATCTTATTTGTGAGGCTGACTAGCAACCTATCTACTGAGGAGGGTAGTGTTGTCTTTAGTGTATCATATTATTTGTGAGGAGGACTACCAACCTATCTACTGAGGAGGGTAGTGTTGTCTTTAGTGTATCATCTTATTTGTGAGGAAGACTAGCAACCTATCTACTGAGGAGGGTAGTGTTGTCATTAGTGTATCATCTTATTTGTGAGGGGGACTAGCAACCTATCTACTGAGGAGGGTAGTGTTGTCATTAGTGTATCATCTTATTTGTGAGGATGACTAGCAACCTATCTACTGAGGAGGGTAGTGTTGTCCTTAGTGTATCATCTTATTTGTGAGGAGGACTAGCAACCTATCTACTGAGGAGGGTAGTGTTGTCATTAGTGTATCATCTTATTTGTGAGGAGGACTAGCAACCTATCTACTGAGGAGGGTAGTGTTGTCATTAGTGTATCATCTTATTTGTGAGGAGGACTAGCAACCTATCTACTTAGGAGGGTAGTGTTGTCATTAGTGTATCATCTTATTTGTGAGGAGGACTAGCAACCTATCTACTGAGGAGGGTAGTGTTGTCATTAGTGTATCATCTTATTTGTGAGGGGGACTAGCTACCTATCTACTGAGGAGGGTAGTGTTGTCATTAGTGTATCATCTTATTTGTGAGGAGGACTAGCAACCTATCTACTGAGGAGGGTAGTGTTGTCATTAGTGTATGACCTTATTTGTGAGGAGGACTAACAACCTATCTACTGAGGAGGGTAGTGTTGTCATTAGTGTATCATCTTATTTGTGAGGAAGACTAGCAACCTATCTACCGAGGAGGGTAGTGTTGTCATTAGTGTATCATCTTATTTGTGAGGAGGACTAGCAACCTTTCTCCTGAGGAGGGTAGTGTTGTCATTAGTGTATCATCTTTTTTGTGAGAGGGACTAACAACCTATCTACTGAGGAGGGTAGTGTTGTCTTTAGAGTGTCATCTTATTTGTGAGGAGGACTAGCAACCTATCTACGTAGGTTGGTAGTGTTGTCCTTAGTGTATCATCTTATTTGTGAGGAGGACTAGCAACCTATCTACTGAGGAGGGTAGTGTTGTCATTAGTGTGTCATCTTGTTTGTGAGGAGGACTAGCAACCTATCTACCGAGGAGGGTAGTGTTGTCATTAGTGTATCATCTTATTTGTGAGGAGGACTAGCAACATATCTACTGAGGAGGGTAGTGTTGTCATTAGTGTATCATCTTATTTGTGAGGAGGACTAGCAACCTATCTACTGAGGAGGGTAGTGTTGTCATTAGTGTATCGTCTTATTTGTGAGGAGGACTAGCAACCTATCTACTGAGGAGGGTAGTGTTGTCATTAGTGTATCATCTTATTTGTGAGCAGGACTAGCAACCTATCTACTGAGGAGGATAGTGTTGTCTTTAGTGTATCATATTATTTGTGAGGAGGACTAGCAACCTATCTACTGAGGAGGGTAGTGTTGTCATTAGTGTATCATCTTATTTGTGAGCAGGACTAGCAACCTATCTACTGAGGAGGATAGTGTTGTCTTTAGTGTATCATATTATTTGTGAGGAGGACTAGCAACCTATCTACTGAGGAGGGTAGTGTTGTCATTAGTGTATCATCTTATTTGTGAGCAGGACTAGCAACCTATCTACTGAGGAGGATAGTGTTGTCTTTAGTGTATCATATTATTTGTGAGGATGACTAGCAACCTATCTACCGAGGAGGGTAGTGTTGTCATTAGTGTATCATCTTATTTGTGAGGAGGACTAGCAACATATCTACTGAGGAGGGTAGTGTTGTCATTAGTGTATCATCTTATTTGTGAGGAGGACTAGTAACCTATCTACTGAGGAGGGTAGTGTTGTCATTAGTGTATCATCTTATTTGTGAGGAGGACTAGCAACCTATCTACTGAGGAGGGTAGTGTTGTCATTAGTGTATCATCTTATTTGTGAGCAGGACTAGCAACCTATCTACTGAGGAGGATAGTGTTGTCTTTAGTGTATCATATTATTTGTGAGGATGACTAGCAACCTATCTACTGAGGAGGGTAGTGTTGTCATTAGTGTATCATATTATTTGTGAGGATGACTAACAACCTATCTACTGAGGAGGGTAGTGTTGTCATTAGTGTATCATTTTATTTGTGAGGAGGACTAGCAACCTATCTACTGAGGAGGGTAGTGTTGTCATTAGTGTATCATTTTATTTGTGAGGGGGACTAGCAACATATCTACTGAGGTTGGTAGTGTTGTCATTAGTGTATCATTTTATTTGTGAGGAGGACTAGCAACCTATCTACTGAGGAGGGTAGTGTTGTCATTAGTGTATCATCTTATTTGTGAGGGGGACTAGCAACCTATCTACTGAGGAGGGTAGTGTTGTCATTAGTGTATCATTTTATTTGTGAGGAGGACTAGCAACCTATCTACTGAGGAGGGTAGTGTTGTCATTAGTGTATCATCTTATTTGTGAGGGGGACTAGCAACATATCTACTGAGGAGGGTAGTGTTGTCATTAGTGTATCATTTTATTTGTGAGGGGGACTAGCAACCTATCTACTGAGGAGGGTAGTGTTGTCATTAGTGTATCATCTTATTTGTGAGGAGCACTAGCAACCTGTCTACTTAGGAGGGTAGTGTTGTCATTAGTGTATCATCTTATTTGTGAGGCTGACTAGCAACCTATCTACTGAGGAGGGTAGTGTTGTCTTTAGTGTATCATATTATTTGTGAGGAGGACTACCAACCTATCTACTGAGGAGGGTAGTGTTGTCTTTAGTGTATCATCTTATTTGTGAGGAAGACTAGCAACCTATCTACTGAGGAGGGTAGTGTTGTCATTAGTGTATCATCTTATTTGTGAGGGGGACTAGCAACCTATCTACTGAGGAGGGTAGTGTTGTCATTAGTGTATGACCTTATTTGTGAGGAGGACTAACAACCTATCTACTGAGGAGGGTAGTGTTGTCATTAGTGTATCATCTTATTTGTGAGGAGGACTAGCAACCTATCTACTGAGGAGGGTAGTGTTGTCATTAGTGTATCATCTTATTTGTGAGGAGGACTAGCAACCTATCTACTGACGAGGGTAGTGTTGTCATTAGTGTATCATCTTATTTGTGAGGATGACTAGCAACCTATCTACTGAGGAGGGTAGTGTTGTCATTAGTGTATCATCTTATTTGTGAGGAGGACTAGCAACCTATCTACTGAGGAGGGTAGTGTTGTCATTAGTGTATCATCTTATTTGTGAGGAGGACTAGCAACCTATCTACTGAGGAGGGTAGTGTTGTCATTAGTGTATCATCTTATTTGCGAGGAGGACTAGCAACCTTTCTCCTGAGGAGGGTAGTGTTGTCATTAGTGTATCATCTTATTTGTGAGGGGGACTAGCTACCTATCTACTGAGGAGGGTAGTGTTGTCATTAGTGTATCATCTTATTTGTGAGGAGGACTAGCAACCTATCTACTGAGGAGGGTAGTGTTGTCATTAGTGTATCATCTTATTTGTGAGGATGACTAGCAACCTATCTACTGAGGAGGGTAGTGTTGTCATTAGTGTATCATCTTATTTGTGAGGAGGACTAGCAACCTATCTACTGAGGAGGGTAGTGTTGTCATTAGTGTATCATCTTATTTGTGAGGAGGACTAGCAACCTATCTACTGAGGAGGGTAGTGTTGTCATTAGTGTATCATCTTATTTGTGAGGAGGACTAGCAACCTATCTACTGAGGAGGGTAGTGTTGTCATTAGTGTATCATCTTATTTGCGAGGAGGACTAGCAACCTTTCTCCTGAGGAGGGTAGTGTTGTCATTAGTGTATCATCTTATTTGTGAGGGGGACTAGCTACCTATCTACTGAGGAGGGTAGTGTTGTCATTAGTGTATCATCTTATTTGTGAGGAGGACTAGCAACCTATCTACTGAGGAGGGTAGTGTTGTCATTAGTGTATCATCTTATTTGTGAGGATGACTAGCAACCTATCTACTGAGGAGGGTAGTGTTGTCATTAGTGTATCATCTTATTTGTGAGGAGGACTAGCAACCTATCTACTGAGGAGGGTAGTGTTGTCATTAGTGTATCATCTTATTTGTGAGGAGGACTAGCAACCTATCTACTGAGGAGGGTAGTGTTGTCATTAGTGTATCATCTTATTTGTGAGGATGACTAGCAACCTATCTACTGAGGAGGGTAGTGTTGTCATTAGTGTATCATCTTATTTGTGAGGAGGACTAGCAACCTATCTACTGAGGAGGGTAGTGTTGTCATTAGTGTATCATCTTATTTGTGAGGATGACTAGCAACCTATCTACTGAGGAGGGTAGTGTTGTCATTAGTGTATCATCTTATTTGTGAGGAGGACTAGCAACCTATCTACTGAGGAGGGTAGTGTTGTCATTAGTGTATCATCTTATTTGTGAGGAGGACTAACAACCTATCTACTGAGGAGGGTAGTGTTGTCATTAGTGTATCATCTTATTTGTGAGGAGGACTAGCAACCTATCTACTGAGGAGGGTAGTGTTGTCATTAGTGTATCATCTTATTTGTGAGGAGGACTAGCAACCTATCTACTGAGGAGGGTAGTGTTGTCATTAGTGTATCATCTTATTTGTGAGGAGGACTAGCAACCTATCTACTGAGGAGGGTAGTGTTGTCATTAGTGTATCATCTTATTTGTGAGGAGGACTAACAACCTATCTACTGAGGAGGGTAGTGTTGTCATTAGTGTATCATCTTATTTGTGAGGAGGACTAGCAACCTATCTACTGAGGAGGGTAGTGTTGTCATTAGTGTATCATCTTATTTGTGAGGATGACTAGCAACCTATCTACTGAGGAGGGTAGTGTTGTCATTAGTGTATGACCTTATTTGTGAGGAGGACTAACAACCTATCTACTGAGGAGGGTAGTGTTGTCATTAGTGTATCATCTTATTTGTGAGGAGGACTAGCAACCTATCTACTGAGGAGGGTAGTGTTGTCATTAGTGTATCATCTTATTTGTGAGGAGGACTAGCAACCTATCTACTGAGGAGGGTAGTGTTGTCATTAGTGTATCATCTTATTTGTGAGGAGGACTAGCAACCTATCTACTTAGGAGGGTAGTGTTGTCATTAGTGTATCATCTTATTTGTGAGGAGGACTAGCAACCTATCTACTGAGGAGGGTAGTGTTGTCATTAGTGTATCATCTTATTTGTGAGGGGGACTAGCTACCTATCTACTGAGGAGGGTAGTGTTGTCATTAGTGTATCATCTTACTTGTGAGGAGGACTAGCAACCTATCTACTGAGGAGGGTAGTGTTGTCATTAGTGTATCATCTTATTTGTGAGGAGGACTAGCAACCTATCTACTGAGGAGGGTAGTGTTGTCATTAGTGTATGACCTTATTTGTGAGGAGGACTAACAACCTATCTACTGAGGAGGGTAGTGTTGTCATTAGTGTATCATCTTATTTGTGAGGAGGACTAGCAACCTATCTACTGAGGAGGGTAGTGTTGTCATTAGTGTATGACCTTATTTGTGAGGAGGACTAGCAACCTATCTACTGAGGAGGGTAGTGTTGTCATTAGTGTATCATCTTATTTGTGAGGAGGACTAGCAACCTATCTACTGAGGAGGGTAGTGTTGTCATTAGTGTATGACCTTATTTGTGAGGAGGACTAACAACCTATCTACTGAGGAGGGTAGTGTTGTTTTTAGTGTATGACCTTATTTGTGAGGAGGACTAACAACCTATCTACTGAGGAAGGTAGTGTTGTCATTAGTGTATCATCTTATTTGTGAGGAGGACTAACAACCTATCTACTGAGGAGGGTAGTGTTGTCATTAGTGTATCATCTTATTTGTGAGGAGGACTAGCAACCTATCTACTGAGGAGGGTAGTATTGTCATTAGTGTATCATCTTATTTGTGAGGGGGACTAGCTACCTATCTACTTAGGAGGGTAGTGTTGTCATTAGTGTATCATCTTACTTGTGAGGATGATTAGCAACCTATCTACTGAGGAGGGTAGTATTTTCATTAGTGTATCATCTTACTTGTGAGGATGATTAGCAACCTATCTACTGAGGAGGGTCGCATTGTCATTAGTGTATCATTTTATTTGTGAGGGGGACTAGCAACCTATCTACTGAGGAGGGTAGTGTTTTCATTAGTGTATCATCTTATTTGTGAGGAGCACTAGCAACCTGTCTACTTAGGAGGGTAGTGTTGTCATTAGTGTATCATCTTATTTGTGAGGAGGACTAGCAACCTATCTACTGAGGAGGGTACTGTTGTCATTAGTGTATCATCTTATTTGTGAGGAGGACTAGCAACCTATCTACTAAGGAGGGTAGTGTTGTCATTAGTGTATCATCTTATTTGTGAGGAGGACTAGCAACCTATCTACTGAGGAGGGTAGTGTTGTCTTTAGTGTATCATATTATTTGTGAGGAGGACTAGCAACCTATCTACTGAGGAGGGTAGTGTTGTCTTTAGTGTATCATCTTATTTGTGAGGAGGACTAGCAACCTATCTACTGAGGAGGGTAGTGTTGTCATTAGTGTATCATCTTATTTGTGAGGAGGACTAGTGCACCTATCTACTGAGGAGGGTAGTGTTGTCATTAGTGTATCATCTTATTTGTGAGGAGGACTAGCAACCTATCTACTGAGGAGGGTAGTGTTGTCTTTAGTGTATCATATTATTTGTGAGGAGGACTAGCAACCTATCTACTGAGGAGGGTAGTGTTGTCATTAGTGTATCATCTTTTTTGTGAGGAAGACTAGCAACCTATCTACTGACGAGGGTAGTGTTGTCATTAGTGTATCATCTTATTTGTGAGGAAGACTAGCAACCTATCTACTGACGAGGGTAGTGTTGTCATTAGTGTATCATCTTATTTGTGAGGAGGACTAGCAACCTATCTACTGAGGAGGGTAGTGTTGTCATTAGTGTATCATCTTATTTGTGAGGAAGACTAGCAACCTATCTACCGAGGAGGGTAGTGTTGTCATTAGTGTATCATCTTATTTGTGAGGAGGACTAGCAACCTTTCTCCTGAGGAGGGTAGTGTTGTCATTAGTGTATCATCTTTTTTGTGAGAGGGACTAACAACCTATCTACTGAGGAGGGTAGTGTTGTCTTTAGAGTGTCATCTTATTTGTGAGGAGGACTAGCAACCTATCTACGTAGGTTGGTAGTGTTGTCCTTAGTGTATCATCTTATTTGTGAGGAGGACTAGCAACCTATCTACTGAGGAGGGTAGTGTTGTCATTAGTGTGTCATCTTGTTTGTGAGGAGGACTAGCAACCTATCTACCGAGGAGGGTAGTGTTGTCATTAGTGTATCATCTTATTTGTGAGGAGGACTAGCAACCTATCTACTGAGGAGGGTAGTGTTGTCATTAGTGTATCATCTTATTTGTGAGGAGGACTAGCAACCTATCTACTGAGGAGGGTAGTGTTGTCATTAGTGTATCATCTTATTTGCGAGGAGGACTAGCAACCTTTCTCCTGAGGAGGGTAGTGTTGTCATTAGTGTATCATCTTATTTGTGAGGGGGACTAGCTACCTATCTACTGAGGAGGGTAGTGTTGTCATTAGTGTATCATCTTATTTGTGAGGAGGACTAGCAACCTATCTACTGAGGAGGGTAGTGTTGTCATTAGTGTATCATCTTATTTGTGAGGATGACTAGCAACCTATCTACTGAGGAGGGTAGTGTTGTCATTAGTGTATCATCTTATTTGTGAGGAGGACTAGCAACCTATCTACTGAGGAGGGTAGTGTTGTCATTAGTGTATCATCTTATTTGTGAGGAGGACTAGCAACCTATCTACTGAGGAGGGTAGTGTTGTCATTAGTGTATCATCTTATTTGTGAGGAGGACTAGCAACCTATCTACTGAGGAGGGTAGTGTTGTCATTAGTGTATCATCTTATTTGCGAGGAGGACTAGCAACCTTTCTCCTGAGGAGGGTAGTGTTGTCATTAGTGTATCATCTTATTTGTGAGGGGGACTAGCTACCTATCTACTGAGGAGGGTAGTGTTGTCATTAGTGTATCATCTTATTTGTGAGGAGGACTAGCAACCTATCTACTGAGGAGGGTAGTGTTGTCATTAGTGTATCATCTTATTTGTGAGGATGACTAGCAACCTATCTACTGAGGAGGGTAGTGTTGTCATTAGTGTATCATCTTATTTGTGAGGAGGACTAGCAACCTATCTACTGAGGAGGGTAGTGTTGTCATTAGTGTATCATCTTATTTGTGAGGAGGACTAGCAACCTATCTACTGAGGAGGGTAGTGTTGTCATTAGTGTATCATCTTATTTGTGAGGATGACTAGCAACCTATCTACTGAGGAGGGTAGTGTTGTCATTAGTGTATCATCTTATTTGTGAGGAGGACTAGCAACCTATCTACTGAGGAGGGTAGTGTTGTCATTAGTGTATCATCTTATTTGTGAGGATGACTAGCAACCTATCTACTGAGGAGGGTAGTGTTGTCATTAGTGTATCATCTTATTTGTGAGGAGGACTAGCAACCTATCTACTGAGGAGGGTAGTGTTGTCATTAGTGTATCATCTTATTTGTGAGGAGGACTAACAACCTATCTACTGAGGAGGGTAGTGTTGTCATTAGTGTATCATCTTATTTGTGAGGAGGACTAGCAACCTATCTACTGAGGAGGGTAGTGTTGTCATTAGTGTATCATCTTATTTGTGAGGAGGACTAGCAACCTATCTACTGAGGAGGGTAGTGTTGTCATTAGTGTATCATCTTATTTGTGAGGAGGACTAGCAACCTATCTACTGAGGAGGGTAGTGTTGTCATTAGTGTATCATCTTATTTGTGAGGAGGACTAACAACCTATCTACTGAGGAGGGTAGTGTTGTCATTAGTGTATCATCTTATTTGTGAGGAGGACTAGCAACCTATCTACTGAGGAGGGTAGTGTTGTCATTAGTGTATCATCTTATTTGTGAGGATGACTAGCAACCTATCTACTGAGGAGGGTAGTGTTGTCATTAGTGTATGACCTTATTTGTGAGGAGGACTAACAACCTATCTACTGAGGAGGGTAGTGTTGTCATTAGTGTATCATCTTATTTGTGAGGAGGACTAGCAACCTATCTACTGAGGAGGGTAGTGTTGTCATTAGTGTATCATCTTATTTGTGAGGAGGACTAGCAACCTATCTACTGAGGAGGGTAGTGTTGTCATTAGTGTATCATCTTATTTGTGAGGAGGACTAGCAACCTATCTACTTAGGAGGGTAGTGTTGTCATTAGTGTATCATCTTATTTGTGAGGAGGACTAGCAACCTATCTACTTAGGAGGGTAGTGTTGTCATTAGTGTATCATCTTATTTGTGAGGAGGACTAGCAACCTATCTACTGAGGAGGGTAGTGTTGTCATTAGTGTATCATCTTATTTGTGAGGAGGACTAGCAACCTATCTACTGAGGAGGGTAGTGTTGTCATTAGTGTATCATCTTATTTGCGAGGAGGACTAGCAACCTTTCTCCTGAGGAGGGTAGTGTTGTCATTAGTGTATCATCTTATTTGTGAGGGGGACTAGCTACCTATCTACTGAGGAGGGTAGTGTTGTCATTAGTGTATCATCTTATTTGTGAGGAGGACTAGCAACCTATCTACTGAGGAGGGTAGTGTTGTCATTAGTGTATCATCTTATTTGTGAGGATGACTAGCAACCTATCTACTGAGGAGGGTAGTGTTGTCATTAGTGTATCATCTTATTTGTGAGGAGGACTAGCAACCTATCTACTGAGGAGGGTAGTGTTGTCATTAGTGTATCATCTTATTTGTGAGGAGGACTAGCAACCTATCTACTGAGGAGGGTAGTGTTGTCATTAGTGTATCATCTTATTTGTGAGGATGACTAGCAACCTATCTACTGAGGAGGGTAGTGTTGTCATTAGTGTATCATCTTATTTGTGAGGAGGACTAGCAACCTATCTACTGAGGAGGGTAGTGTTGTCATTAGTGTATCATCTTATTTGTGAGGATGACTAGCAACCTATCTACTGAGGAGGGTAGTGTTGTCATTAGTGTATCATCTTATTTGTGAGGAGGACTAGCAACCTATCTACTGAGGAGGGTAGTGTTGTCATTAGTGTATCATCTTATTTGTGAGGAGGACTAACAACCTATCTACTGAGGAGGGTAGTGTTGTCATTAGTGTATCATCTTATTTGTGAGGAGGACTAGCAACCTATCTACTGAGGAGGGTAGTGTTGTCATTAGTGTATCATCTTATTTGTGAGGAGGACTAGCAACCTATCTACTGAGGAGGGTAGTGTTGTCATTAGTGTATCATCTTATTTGTGAGGAGGACTAGCAACCTATCTACTGAGGAGGGTAGTGTTGTCATTAGTGTATCATCTTATTTGTGAGGAGGACTAACAACCTATCTACTGAGGAGGGTAGTGTTGTCATTAGTGTATCATCTTATTTGTGAGGAGGACTAGCAACCTATCTACTGAGGAGGGTAGTGTTGTCATTAGTGTATCATCTTATTTGTGAGGATGACTAGCAACCTATCTACTGAGGAGGGTAGTGTTGTCATTAGTGTATGACCTTATTTGTGAGGAGGACTAACAACCTATCTACTGAGGAGGGTAGTGTTGTCATTAGTGTATCATCTTATTTGTGAGGAGGACTAGCAACCTATCTACTGAGGAGGGTAGTGTTGTCATTAGTGTATCATCTTATTTGTGAGGAGGACTAGCAACCTATCTACTGAGGAGGGTAGTGTTGTCATTAGTGTATCATCTTATTTGTGAGGAGGACTAGCAACCTATCTACTTAGGAGGGTAGTGTTGTCATTAGTGTATCATCTTATTTGTGAGGAGGACTAGCAACCTATCTACTGAGGAGGGTAGTGTTGTCATTAGTGTATCATCTTATTTGTGAGGGGGACTAGCTACCTATCTACTGAGGAGGGTAGTGTTGTCATTAGTGTATCATCTTACTTGTGAGGAGGACTAGCAACCTATCTACTGAGGAGGGTAGTGTTGTCATTAGTGTATCATCTTATTTGTGAGGAGGACTAGCAACCTATCTACTGAGGAGGGTAGTGTTGTCATTAGTGTATGACCTTATTTGTGAGGAGGACTAACAACCTATCTACTGAGGAGGGTAGTGTTGTCATTAGTGTATCATCTTATTTGTGAGGAGGACTAGCAACCTATCTACTGAGGAGGGTAGTGTTGTCATTAGTGTATGACCTTATTTGTGAGGAGGACTAGCAACCTATCTACTGAGGAGGGTAGTGTTGTCATTAGTGTATCATCTTATTTGTGAGGAGGACTAGCAACCTATCTACTGAGGAGGGTAGTGTTGTCATTAGTGTATGACCTTATTTGTGAGGAGGACTAACAACCTATCTACTGAGGAGGGTAGTGTTGTTTTTAGTGTATGACCTTATTTGTGAGGAGGACTAACAACCTATCTACTGAGGAAGGTAGTGTTGTCATTAGTGTATCATCTTATTTGTGAGGAGGACTAACAACCTATCTACTGAGGAGGGTAGTGTTGTCATTAGTGTATCATCTTATTTGTGAGGAGGACTAGCAACCTATCTACTGAGGAGGGTAGTATTGTCATTAGTGTATCATCTTATTTGTGAGGGGGACTAGCTACCTATCTACTTAGGAGGGTAGTGTTGTCATTAGTGTATCATCTTACTTGTGAGGATGATTAGCAACCTATCTACTGAGGAGGGTAGTATTTTCATTAGTGTATCATCTTACTTGTGAGGATGATTAGCAACCTATCTACTGAGGAGGGTCGCATTGTCATTAGTGTATCATTTTATTTGTGAGGGGGACTAGCAACCTATCTACTGAGGAGGGTAGTGTTTTCATTAGTGTATCATCTTATTTGTGAGGAGCACTAGCAACCTGTCTACTTAGGAGGGTAGTGTTGTCATTAGTGTATCATCTTATTTGTGAGGAGGACTAGCAACCTATCTACTGAGGAGGGTACTGTTGTCATTAGTGTATCATCTTATTTGTGAGGAGGACTAGCAACCTATCTACTAAGGAGGGTAGTGTTGTCATTAGTGTATCATCTTATTTGTGAGGAGGACTAGCAACCTATCTACTGAGGAGGGTAGTGTTGTCTTTAGTGTATCATATTATTTGTGAGGAGGACTAGCAACCTATCTACTGAGGAGGGTAGTGTTGTCTTTAGTGTATCATCTTATTTGTGAGGAGGACTAGCAACCTATCTACTGAGGAGGGTAGTGTTGTCATTAGTGTATCATCTTATTTGTGAGGAGGACTAGTGCACCTATCTACTGAGGAGGGTAGTGTTGTCATTAGTGTATCATCTTATTTGTGAGGAGGACTAGCAACCTATCTACTGAGGAGGGTAGTGTTGTCTTTAGTGTATCATATTATTTGTGAGGAGGACTAGCAACCTATCTACTGAGGAGGGTAGTGTTGTCATTAGTGTATCATCTTTTTTGTGAGGAAGACTAGCAACCTATCTACTGACGAGGGTAGTGTTGTCATTAGTGTATCATCTTATTTGTGAGGAAGACTAGCAACCTATCTACTGACGAGGGTAGTGTTGTCATTAGTGTATCATCTTATTTGTGAGGAGGACTAGCAACCTATCTACTGAGGAGGGTAGTGTTGTCATTAGTGTATCATCTTATTTGTGAGGAAGACTAGCAACCTATCTACCGAGGAGGGTAGTGTTGTCATTAGTGTATCATCTTATTTGTGAGGAGGACTAGCAACCTTTCTCCTGAGGAGGGTAGTGTTGTCATTAGTGTATCATCTTTTTTGTGAGAGGGACTAACAACCTATCTACTGAGGAGGGTAGTGTTGTCTTTAGAGTGTCATCTTATTTGTGAGGAGGACTAGCAACCTATCTACGTAGGTTGGTAGTGTTGTCCTTAGTGTATCATCTTATTTGTGAGGAGGACTAGCAACCTATCTACTGAGGAGGGTAGTGTTGTCATTAGTGTGTCATCTTGTTTGTGAGGAGGACTAGCAACCTATCTACCGAGGAGGGTAGTGTTGTCATTAGTGTATCATCTTATTTGTGAGGAGGACTAGCAACATATCTACTGAGGAGGGTAGTGTTGTCATTAGTGTATCATCTTATTTGTGAGGAGGACTAGCAACCTATCTACTGAGGAGGGTAGTGTTGTCATTAGTGTATCATCTTATTTGTGAGGAGGACTAGCAACCTATCTACTGAGGAGGGTAGTGTTGTCATTAGTGTATCATCTTATTTGTGAGGAGGACTAGCAACCTATCTACTGAGGAGGGTAGTGTTTTCATTAGTGTATCATATTATTTGTGAGGATGACTAACAACCTATCTACTGAGGAGGGTAGTGTTGTCATTAGTGTATCATTTTATTTGTGAGGAGGACTAGCAACCTATCTACTGAGGAGGGTAGTGTTGTCATTAGTGTATCATCTTATTTGTGAGGGGGACTAGCAACATATCTACTGAGGAGGGTAGTGTTGTCATTAGTGTATCATTTTATTTGTGAGGGGGACTAGCAACCTATCTACTGAGGAGGGTAGTGTTGTCATTAGTGTATCATCTTATTTGTGAGGAGCACTAGCAACCTGTCTACTTAGGAGGGTAGTGTTGTCATTAGTGTATCATCTTATTTGTGAGGCTGACTAGCAACCTATCTACTGAGGAGGGTAGTGTTGTCTTTAGTGTATCATATTATTTGTGAGGAGGACTACCAACCTATCTACTGAGGAGGGTAGTGTTGTCTTTAGTGTATCATCTTATTTGTGAGGAAGACTAGCAACCTATCTACTGAGGAGGGTAGTGTTGTCATTAGTGTATCATCTTATTTGTGAGGGGGACTAGCAACCTATCTACTGAGGAGGGTAGTGTTGTCATTAGTGTATCATCTTATTTGTGAGAAGGGCTAGCAACCTATCTACTGAGGTTGGTAGTGTTGTCATTAGTGTATCATCTTATGTGTGAGAAGGGCTAGTAACCTATCTACTGAGGAGGGTAGTGTTGTCTTTAGTGTATCATATTATGTGTGAGAAGGACTAGCAACCTATCTACTGAGGAGGGTAGTGTTGTCATTAGTGTATCATCTTATTTGTGAGGAGGACTAGCAACCTATCTACTGAGGAGGGTAGTGTTGTCTTTAGTGTATCATATTATGTGTGAGAAGGACTAGTAACCTATCTACTGAGGAGGGTAGTGTTGTCTTTAGTGTATCATATTATTTGTGAGGAGGACTAGCAACCTATCTACTGAGGAGGGTAGTGTTGTCCTTAGTGTATCATCTTATTTGTGAGGATGACTAGCAACCTATCTACTGAGGAGGGTAGTGTTGTCATTAGTGTATCATCTTATTTGTGAGGGGGACTAGCAACCTATCTACTTAGGAGGGTAGTGTTGTCATTAGTGTATCATCTTATTTGTGAGGAAGACTAGCAACCTATCTACTGACGAGGGTAGTGTTGTCATTAGTGTATCATCTTATTTGTGAGGAGGACTAGCAACCTATCTACTGAGGAGGGTAGTGTTGTCATTAGTGTATCATCTTATTTGTGAGGAGGACTAGCAACCTATCTACTGAGGAGGGTAGTGTTGTCATTAGTGTATCATCTTATTTGTGAGGAGGACTAGCAACCTATCTACTGACGAGGGTAGTGTTGTCTTTAGTGTATCATCTTATTTGTGAGGAGGACTAGCAACCTTTCTCCTGAGGAGGGTAGTGTTGTCTTTAGTGTATCATCTTTTTTGTGAGAGGGACTAACAACCTATCTACTGACGAGGGTAGTGTTGTCATTAGTGTATCATCTTATTTGTGAGGAAGACTAGCAACCTATCTACTGACGAGGGTAGTGTTGTCATTAGTGTATCATCTTATTTGTGAGGAAGACTAGCAACCTATCTACTGACGAGGGTAGTGTTGTCATTAGTGTATCATCTTATTTGTGAGGAGGACTAGCAACCTTTCTCCTGAGGAGGGTAGTGTTGTCATTAGTGTATCATCTTTTTTGTGAGAGGGACTAACAACCTATCTACTGAGGAGGGTAGTGTTGTCTTTAGTGTGTCATCTTATTTGTGAGGAGGACTAGCAACCTATCTACTTAGGAGGGTAGTGTTGTCATTAGTGTATCATCTTATTTGTGAGGAGGACTAGCAACCTATCTACTGAGGAGGGTAGTGTTGTCATTAGTGTATTATCTTATTTGTGAGGAGGACTAGCAACCTATCTACTGAGGTTGGTAGTGTTGTCATTGGTGTATCATCTTATTTGTGAGAAGGGCTAGCAACCTATCTACGGAGGTTGGTAGTGTGGTCATTAGTGTATCATCTTATTTGTGAGGAGGACTAGCAACCTATCTACTGAGGAGGGTAGTGTTGTCCTTAGTGTATCATATTATTTGTGAGGAGGACTAGCAACCTATCTACTGAGGAGGGTAGTGTTGTCATTAGTGTATCATCTTATTTGTGAGGAGGACTAGCAACCTATCTACTGAGGAGGGTAGTGTTGTCCTTAGTGTATCATATTATTTGTGAGGAGGACTAGCAACCTATCTACTGAGGAGGGTAGTGTTGTCATTAGTGTATCATCTTATTTGTGAGGAGGACTAGCAACCTATCTACTGAGGAGGGTAGTGTTGTCATTAGTGTATCATCTTATTTGTGAGGATGACTAGCAACCTATCTACTGAGGTTGGTAGTGTTGTCATTAGTGTATCATCTTATTTGTGAGAAGGGCTAGCAACCTATCTACGGAGGTTGGTAGTGTGGTCATTAGTGTATCATCTTATTTGTGAGGATGACTAGCAACCTATCTACTTCTATCTATCTCTGGGATGGACACACGCGTATAACTTGCTGAGTAAGTTCTGTTTAAATTTCTATAGAAATTCTTGTCTGATAACTTTAATTTTTGTACCACTTTGTAGAGGGACTGCCAGGTCAAACTTTGATCTGGTCAGTCTCTCAAAATATTCTACGCCTTTAGGCGAAATAGTTAAACAAAAAAAAAATAAGTTTTTTCTTGTTGAAAAGTCAATATTTTTTTAAATGGCCGAAGCTTCTTCACCAAAATTCGAAGGAGGAAAGGGGAAGATGAACTTACAGCTTCCCCCTGCCACTGTCACAGTAGCAGAGGTCAAGAAGAAAGGTCAGCCAGAGGAAGAATTCTCTCCACCTGTTAACTGACAACTTGACGTTGCCATGGCAACAACCCAAAGAACCAGCAGCAACAGCAACAACAACAACAATGCGACGGACGAAAACAACACCAATAACAATAACAATAACAACAACAACAAGACCAATAACGGTGACAACAACAACAATGATAACAACAACACCACCAACGACAACAACAACACAAACAAACAAAATTTCTCCTTCGCCGAGACGACAAGGAAAACCCTCGACTATCTGCCAGTAGATATAACAAAAGCGAAGGAGCTACTGGCGGATGCGAAAAAATATATAGTGTACGGGGAAAATGGTTCATTCACAATCCATTCCCCCCCCGGAACTAAAAAGCCAGAGACTCCTAAACACGGTCATGTTTAGGACAATCTCGAACAAAAGTAAAAAACCAGCTCAACCATCACAGAGCGAGATAGAGCTGGTTTTAAAAGACGTCATGAAGGACATCACCTTCATTCAGAAGGATAGACTCTACGGGAGTCTATCCATTCTCATGAAGGACAGGGACACAGCAGTGAAACTGTTCATCAAACCAATCACATCCACCGCATACACCTTCTACCCTACGTACATGGGTAGAAGAACACAAAAAATAAAAATCCACACCATCCTGCCGATTATGGACACATGGTGGGTTTTGACAGGTTTTCTGGACCTGGAGGATGACATGCTGGTGTCCATGGGAAAGGCATCGGGTGACGCGTTCAGTGGAATGAGCCTCGAACTTGTAGTTCAAATGAGGCCCGAAAGGATCGCCCAGATCCCTGAACGCGTCATACTGGATGATCTAACCTTTATCAACATTACCGTTGAGGGTAGACGGCCCTCGTGTTACCTCTGCGGAACCAGAGGTCACCTGAGGGCTGTCTGTCCCCAACTTAATAAGAAAACCCCAATCCTGCCTACACCACCAACAACTGCACAACCAACACAATCACCACAACTACCACTACAAAAACAACCACCACAGCTCAAACCAAAACAAAACAATGTCCAACCCATCCCCTCCACTCAAAAAACAAAAACAATTTCCAAAACACCCGTACCGCAAACACAACCCGAAAATATACCCCTCCCCTCCAACGCGGAAGATGACCCTAGTTCGTCGTCAGACGAGGAGGAGCACTTCCACACAATCAAAAGAAAAAAAAGAAAACACACCTCAGACACACAAATGAAAAAAAACCCTCCCCAAAACATAACACTGACACCAACACAAAAGAGCTCACAACAACAGCAAACAAAAAACACCACACAAAAACAAAAACATGCATACACATACATAAATACAAGAAACAAAAAACTGTTAAACATTGTGTACAACAACAATCTAATAAAAACACAAGGGCCTAACTTCACCCAGGCAGGGGATTTCCCCCACCTCAAAATGATTAAGGCCCCACAGGACACCTATAAAACTTTAAAAAACAATTTTAAAGAGGACGTGGGTCCCCCCTGCGTCGGGCCCATTAACCGCGTCCTCCTAAAAAACTATCCCACCCCCTCCCCAAACACCCACACAACTCCAAGCTCCCTAACCACACAACACACTGATGCCCCCACACTTCCACAAACCACCACCCCACCCAACAACCCATCCCCCACCATAATGGAAATTGTGCAGCCCGATACCCGGGATGCAGAGAGGTAAGTGCCTTTTCTCTTCACCACCAACATGGCTATGCTAAGAGTAGGCTGTTTAAATGCGCGTGGCCTGGGCTCAACTTGGAAGCAAGCAATGCTTCTAAATGACCTCAGGTCACAACGTATAGATGTGATGGTTATTTGCGAGGCCCGGATCAGCAACGTGCGACAGCTGGCCCCCACCTTTGATGACTTTGAGATGCACGCATCTCTCTGTCAGTCCGGAGGTGGGGGTGGAGTTGTTGTTCTGCTGCAAAAACATCTGGGTCTCGCAACACAGATGGTACATTTGGACCCGGAGGGTCGACTAGTGGTTCTGGACCTTGGCAGTGGTAAAGGCGGAGCGTTTAGGTTGGTAGCCGCCTACGGCCCTTTCGGGTCAATGCGGCCGGACTTCTTCCATCGTCTGGAGACTTTTCTAGGGACGTCCCGCTCCTTGCTATTAGTGGGGGACTGGAATGGTATCCTAGATGCACGCTGGGACTACGTAGGGGCCTGCCCCGATAGAGAGGGGTGTAATAGCCTCAAAGGGTTAATCGGTCGATTTGACCTGGTCGATAGATATCGACTAGATTTTCCGACTGCGCCAACCTGGACTTGGGCAAATCGTAGCGGATCATCTAGGTCGTACCTAGATAGGTTCTTAGTTAGAATTAAGGATAAGGACTTTTTAAGTTGTCCAAAAATGCACATGGTTGGCTATTCAGACCACAAATTAGTGACCTGCATGGTCAACCTTGACAGAACTCATAGACAGGGCCCCGGTTACTGGAAGCTCAACTTGTCCTTGCCGGCAAGTAGAGCCTACAGGAATCGGATTAGTACGTTAGTTAAGGAACGGTTGACTGGAGCGATCGTCAACAGCAGGTGGTGGGTATCTCTAAAGAGAGAGATTAGAGTAGTCTCGATAGAATTTAGTAAGGTTCTAGCTGCGGATAGGAATAGGAAGGAAAGGGAGCTAATAGATAGAGTAGAAGAGGCAATTAGAAGCGGCGACGTGGCCAGAGTGCTAGCGTCGAGAACGGCTTTGAGCCAGTTTTTCGACGCGAAGCACGAAGGCTGCGTTGTCCGAAGTAAAATACGTGCTCTAGGGAACGAGGGGACCAAAGCTGTTAGCTGGGCCCGCGTGACAGAGGCCAACAGTGGAACTAAATCCACCATCCGGTCTTTGCGAGACCTGGATGGACGGGCGATTCTTGAGCCTAAGCAGATGTGTGAGGCCTTTCAAAGGCACTTTGCCCGACTGTTCGGGAGGGGCGGGGAGCCGGTTGGGAACGTCGACTTCGGTCCATACCTCGACAGCCTGCCGCGCCTCTCGGACAGGGAGGCGAAGTCCTGCGAGGAGCCGATTTCGGCCGCTGAGATAGAGGACGTGCTGAGCCAATGCGGTAAACGCAAATCCCCGGGTCTCGATGGTCTTCCTTACGAATTATATCTAGCTATGCCGGACTTGTTCCCCGATCTCCTCGAGGCGGTCTACTGCAACTGGCAACAGAACGGGAGAATTCCCTGTACTGTGACCAAGGGCGTAGTCACGCTAGTGAGGAAGGACGAGAACAAGGGGGACGAAATAAGTAACTTCAGGCCCATAACACTGCTAAATACGGAGTTACAGATTTTGGCCAAGGTGCTAGCAAAGAGGTTGGCGCTTGTCGTGGGCAACCTGGTTGGAGATGCGCAGACATGCGCTATCCCGTCCAGGTCCATCCATGACAACCTCCACCTCATGCGATACATCATAGAGAGGGTTGGGAACGAACCCGGCTTTGGTGGGGCTCTGATCAACTTGGATCAATCTAAGGCGTTCGATAGGGTCGACCATGGTTACCTGGATGCGGTGCTAGCGGCGGCAGGCTTCGGACCCGTTTTCAGGGGCTGGATCACTGCTATGCACAGCAGCCGCATCTGCTCTAGGGTCAAGGTGAACGGCTACCTCTCGGAGCCGTTCAAAATCGCGCGGTCCATCCGACAAGGGTGCCCTCTCTCCTCCCTTCTGTATGTGGTGACTCTCGAGCCACTACTGCGGAAGTTGGAGTTGTTTCAGGGCATCCCTTTGGAACCGGGATTGCGGAAAGCGGTGTCGGCCTACGCCGATGACGTGACAGTAATGGTGTCGACGGCCTCCGAAATCAAGGCGGTCGGCACCTTACTGGAGGAGTACGAAAAGTTCACAGGGGCTAAGCTGAACCGGGACAAGTCGATCGGTTTGCAACTTGGCACGTGGAGGGGCAGACCGATGCCCTCCGATGGCGTCGTCGGACGCTGGACGGAGGGCCCGGTGAAGTTGCTCGGGGTCTGGTTCGGACCGGACCTCCAGGTGGAGAAAAACTGGGCGGAGGTTACGAACAGGGTGTTTGCACTGACCCAGAAGTGGGCCAGTTGCAAACTATCCCTGAAAGGTCGGGCGGAGGTGGCGAACACCTACATAGCGTCCGTCATCTACTACCGCCTGACCGTAGTGCCCTGCCCAAGGGAAACCCTCACCAAGATGGAGCGCGCGCTCTTCCAATTCCTTTGGAAGAGGCGGGCTCCTATGGTGAGGAGATCCATCTGCTGTCAACACCCTTCGAAAGGAGGGCTGGGGATGCCGTGGCTAATGATGCGTAAACACGCATTAAGGCTACGGCACCTCTACGTATTCCTCACCGGACAACCGGTGTGGGCCTCGTTTGTGAGACGAACCTTTCCCAGACTCGTCTCACTCACCGAGCTGCAATCCTGGGTCAAGCAAAGACCGAGAAAACTGGGCGCCTGGCACACTGAGTGTGCCCAGGCGCTCACCGCCCTCTGGCAGGCGGATCCGGTTATCAGTGGAGACTCCACCGCAACATTCTATAGAGGGCTGGTACGCAGCAGGTGCGACGACGCCCTCGGAGAAGCCCTAGACATGGAGGAGGACGAACTGGCCAGCCTGTTCGGTAGGACATTCAGCCCGGGACCTATGGACAACTTCCAGAAGTCCCTGGTCTGGCAGTGCTACCGAGGGGCTTTACCCGTTCGAGAAAGGCTCTACAGACACGGGCGCCCGGGTAGGGACACCGCCAAAAAGATCTGTCCCAGATGCGTGTGCGATGAGGAAACCGTTGCACACGCATTGGTACACTGCTCGGGCGTAGCCGATCTGTGGGGCTATGTCGAACAACTGCTGTGAAGGGTGGGACCGATCCGGTTGACCACCGAGTCTATTGTAATGATCAAGCCGCCTCCCCCCTTCAAAGATGAAGCAGAGGCGGTGTTTCTGTGCGTAATAGCCATGGCGAAAGAGGTTGTATGGTGGACGCGTCTGAAAGGACTGAGGTCAGGCACCTTTCTCTCTGGCCAACAACTGGTCCGTTTCTTCCGATATCATTTCGGAAGAAGGATCAGGATGGAGAGAGAGGTGCTGCACCCCAGCCGTTTCTATGAAAGATGGGTGAAAGTGGCGAGAATGGCCCGTGTGAATGGGCCTTCACTCTACATCAGACTATAGGTGAGGAAGATGAAAGACCAAGGGAGCACCCCTTCTCTGTGCTCCTGAGGAGAAGGGTTGCACACTTTTTTCGGGGGTGTGTGCGACCCCCCAAGGCGCCTCCTCTCTATTGAGGATTTTGTTATAAATTTTATTTTTTGTTATATCTTATTTTATTTTTATATTTTGTTATTGCCTCCTCCTTATTGAGGACGCCTTTTTGTGTAAACTCCCCCCTTTGTACTTGTCCCACTTTTGATGCCCTAGTGGCAAATAAAAGAAACATATCTACTGAGGAGGGTAGTGTTGTCATTAGTGTATCATCTTATTTGTGAGGAGGACTAGCAACCTATCTACTGAGGAGGGTAGTGTTGTCATTAGTGTATCATCTTATTTGTGAGGGGGACTAGCAACCTATCTACTGAGGAGGGTAGTGTTGTCTTTAGTGTGTCATCTTATTTGTGAGGAGGACTAGCAACCTATCTACTGAGGAGGGTAGTGTTGTCATTAGTGTATCATCTTATTTGTGAGGAGGACTAGCAACCTATCTACTGAGGAGGGTAGTGTTGTCATTAGTGTATAATCTTATTTGTGAGGAGGACTAGCAACCTATCTACTGAGGAGGGTAGTGTTGTCATTAGTGTATCATCTTATTTGTGAGGGGGACTAGCAACCTATCTACTGAGGAGGGTAGTGTTGTCATTAGTGTATCATCTTATTTGTGAGGATGACTAGCAACCTATCTGTGAGGTTGTTAATGCTGTCATTGGCCTCTCATCCCCTTGAAGTTATGAGAAACCTGAGATAATTTTTATTGCTATAAGGTGCTGAGGATTGGAAAATTAAAACTACGTAAAAAATGACACCCACACATCCTAAAACATACAGACACACACACACATACATATACACACACACACATACACACATACATATACACACACACACATACAGACATACACACACTCTTAAGTGAAATTTGAAACAGAACATTACTGTCTCCTTTCTTCTCTCCCGTTAACTCCTGCTCTCTTTCCCTTCTCCACCTGCTCTCTTTCCCTTGTCCCCACCTGCTCTCTTTCCCTTGTCCCCACCCGCTCTCTTTCCCTTGTCCCCCTCCTCTCCTTCCCTTTTCCCCTCTCTCCCTGCTCTCCTTCTTTACTCTGTCTTCTCTCCTTTCCACTCTCTCCCTCTCTCTCTTTTTTCCACTCTCTCCCATCTCTCTTCCCCTCTCCCCTCTCTCCTTATTTCCACTATCTCCTCTGTTCCTCCTCTCCCCTTCTCTCCACTATTTCCTTCTCTCTCCACCACCCCCTTTCCTCCTTGTTTCCTCTATCTCCTCTTTCTCTCTCCATTGCTAGTTTCCTTGTTCTCACAACCATTTCTCAGATTCACTCTGCTTCTTGGATCTTGAGCTGGTAAAAACACCGAAAAAGATTTCACCAGAATCTTTCATATATTTATTTTTCTCTGAGATAATCTAGAATGGCCACTGAACCATTCGAGAGATTGAGAAATTGTGTAACAACTACAACAACACAAAAACAACAATAAAGATATTTTGGAGGGGGGGGGGGGTTTAAGAAGAATACAAAACAAAAAAAATTAACCCACTGGATGAATATTTATTAAGTAAGGCTATATATATATAGATATATATATGTATATATATATATATATTTATATGTTTATGTATACACACACATATACACACACATATATATATGTATTTATGTACACACACATATATACATATATACATATATATATATATATATATATATATGTATTTATGTACACACACACATATACATATATATATATATATATGTTTGTGTGTGTGTGTGTACATAAAAATATAAATAAGAAAGGTAGAATATGTTTATCACTATTGGAAAAGTTGAATATGAGGAGCAGAGAGCAAAATATCACCCACCATTAATGGAAAGGAAAAGAAAATAATATAAATAAATATCAAACAGACCAAAAAATAAATTCATAAAGAGAGGTGTGTGTGTGTGTGAGAGAGAGAGAGAGTGGGGGAGAGAGAAGGAATATTCAAATTAGATAGTTGAACTTGCATACAGAATTCAATGAGCCGTGAAAAGCAGCTGTTATTAGAAAAATATCTTTAGCTTAGAGAAAAAATCAGCTCTCGTCGTCCCAGGTGAAAATGGAGAGCAATGTATGTAGAAGATAGGTGAACTGTGTATGTCTGTGTGGTGAGCTGTGTATGGGTGTGTGGTGAGCTGTGTATGTCTGTAGTGAGCTGTGTATGTCTGTGTAGTGAGCTGTGTATGTCTGTGTGGTGAGCTGTGTATGTCTATGTAGTGAGCTGTGTATGTCTGTGTAGTGAGCTGTGTATGTCTGTGTGGTGAGCTGTGTATGTCTCTGTGGGGAGCTGTGTATGTCTCTGTGGTGAGCTGTGTATGTCTATGTGCGGTGAGCTGTGTATGTCTATGTAGTGAGCTGTGTATGTCTGTGTGTGGTGAGCTGTGTATGTCTGTGTAGTGAGCTGTGTATGTCTGTGTAGTGGGCTGTGTATGTCTGTGTAGTGAGCTGTGTATGTCTATGTGGTGAGCTGTGTATGTCTATGTGGTGAGCTGTGTATGTCTGTGTAGTGAGCTGTGTATGTCTGTGTAGTGAGCTGTGTATGTCTATGTGGTGAGCTGTGTATGTCTATGTAGTGAGCTGTGTATGTCTATATGGTGAGCTGTGTATGTCTATGTAGTGAGCTGTGTATGTCTATATGGTGAGCTGTGTATGTCTAAGTGGTGAGCTGTGTATGTTTGTGTGTGGTGAGCTGTGTATGTCTGTGTATCTGATTTGTGTCTGTGTGATGAGCTGTGTGCATGATATGTGTATTTGATGAGCTGTGTGTGCATGTGTGTGTTTGATGAGCTGTGTGGTTTGTATCTGTGATAAGCTCTGTTGTGTGTGTGTGTCAATGTGATGAGCTGTGTGTGTGTCTATGTACTTGTCTGTGTGATGAGCTGAGTGTGTGTGGGAAGACTGAAGAGGGAGACAGTATAGGTTATTATAATAAGAAGCGAGGGAAGTTAAACGTAGTCAACGTTTATACAGAGAACAACCACTAGAACTAAACTGGTATGTTTATGTGTATATGTATTCTATACTACTAGACTTGTATCAATAACTCTAGCTGGAGTATTGTCTCACTAACACAGAATCTCATGTCAAACTCAGGGCCACTGAATACTTGTTTAGTAACATTTATGTTTTGGATAAAAATACTCATCATCATCATTTTTACATCAGTTTTTCTATGCTTGAATGGGTTGAGTCAGTCTTTCTTTCAGCACAGCATTTCTCCAATTACTGCATTCCTTCATCATCTCCTCTCTGTTTCTGGGATTTGTGATTATCCTCCAACACCTCTGCCCAGGTCTTCCTTGGTCTACATCTGTCTCTTACTGCAGCTTCCTTCCACTGTTATTTCCCCAGTGATCATCATCCATAAATATCAGATGTCTATGCAAACACATTTTCTCTCTTGCACACCAATAATAATAATTTGAAATTTGAAATGTAATCATCCCCAAGCAGATGACCAGAATAATAGATAATCAACAATAATAGTTGAGAAAATAAACATATACCAGGCATCCTGCAGATTAGAAGCTGAGCAAATGTCATTAGTATATACCATGGTTACAAATAAATTAGGGGTTTTCATTATGATGAGTTTCCAGCTGTAGAGACACTGCATCAACTGAAGAGTCTTCTGAGTGTGTTTTATCATGGCACCATCACTAGGGAGGTTGTTAATTATTGCTTCAACTGAAGAGTCCCTGGGTGTGTTTATATATATATATATATATATATATATATATATATAAACACACCCAGGGACTTTTCAGTTGAGCCAATAATTAACAATCTCCCTAGTGATGGTGCCATGATAAAACTGGCTTTTTGCTACAATATTTTCTATACCTTTCATTTATATATATATATATATATTTATCAAATAATGGTAGTTAAGACAGGATTAAATCACCATAATTGTTTGTTGTCTTATATATATTTCTGTTATATGCTTAATCATGTGACTTTGTCAGATGCTTATGCAACCATTGGTGGAGTTATGTAATCATTGTGATATACCAGTGGTCATATGCCAAACCACTTCACTACTGGATAGACCTGCATGGCCACTGATATATTACCATGATTTATAACTACACCAATGATTGCGTAAGCATCTGATGAAGTCACATGAATAACCATGTAGCAGAAATATATATAATGCAATAAACAATTATGGTGATTTAATCTAATCTAAACTATAATTATTTGATAATGTACAAAAGTGAGCTGACGACCAAAACCTGATGTACACCTACTTGTATCTGGAATTCCTCACTAAACTTCATTCCTACTCTCACTTTACTGACATCACCTATGTAAATAGCTTGCACTGTCCTCACAAGCTATTCCTCTACACCTAGTTTTCTTAGGGACCACAAGATGACAGATTGGGGTACTCTATCAAGGCCTTCTCTAGGTCAACAAAAGCTAAGTATAGAGGCTTATTCTTCTCTAAGAACCTCTCTTGTAGTTGTCTTACTTAGAAGAGGTAACTGTTGTATTTTGCCAGGCACAAAACCAAACGCATCTCATCTCATTTGACCCTTTCTCTAATTAGTTGAGCTAGTATTCTTTCTGCCACTTTCATAACCTGATCCATCAGTTTTGTGCCCCTATATTGCTCCTCTTCAGAGCATCCACTTTACCTTTGTAGTAATTTATAAGAATACTGCTGCACCAGTCTTTGGGTATGACTGCCATATATAGCTTGATTGACGATGCGTGCAACCAGTTTAGTTCCTACTTCTCCTGATGCGTTCAGCATCTCAGCAACTATCCCCGATGGTCCAGCAGCCTTGCCACTTTTCATTTCCTAAACTGCCTCTTGACCCTATAATTGTCAATCTCAATAGCTGGTCCCTGTCGGGTCTATTGGGGGTAGTTTCTCTCTCTCTCTCACATTCGTTGTCAACATTCATCAGTCTCTCATAATGACATTTCCAGGCCTCCTTTTTCTGAGCATCAGTGACTCTAAGTGCACCAGCATCATTTCAGACACACTTATCTCCAACAACATCCTGATTTACACTGACACACTGCCTTGCAATGCAGAACACTGCACGTCTCTGATCTTCTTGTCGCAGAACATTGGCAAACCTACTCTCAGCTTCCCTGCATGCTAAGTACATCTGACATCTAGCTTCTCTTTTAGCGGCTGTGTATCGGTCTCTACTCCTACCATTTTCCCAAGCCTTCCATGCTAGTCTTTTGTCTTTAATATATATTCACTGTAATTAGTTATTTCTCCTAAGTTACTTATACATATAATCCTGTATGTAATTTCTACATCATATCCTATATATAAATTATTAGAATACCCATTGTTAGCATGAAGAAATGGAATTGGTAATCATTGGTAATCTGTGGTATTTCTCCTCTGTCTAGAACTGTATAGTGGAGTATCTCCACAGTCTGTATGGTTCCTTATTGCTTCAGTTTAACTAAATGCTGAATATGTAGATATTGCAAGAGAGATATGTTAAATGTCAAACATTAGTGAGGGCACATATCTCAGAAGTTAGGGTATTCAGCTAAAAAACCTGAGTTTAATTCCTAGTAGCACACTCTGTCTATTTTTTTCTTTTTTTTTTGGTATGTGAACATATTAATTTGTAGTGAAGTATAAGGTCAGCAGAGCCATCTAGTGGCGGAAAAATGAACCATTTGGGAGTTACCTCCTCCTGTTCTTCATATAAGGTGAACCGTTATTTTCAACTTCCTCTTTTTGGCTAATCTGTCCTTGTGACAGATGCGGTTTACAGCCATTGAGCAACTCCTCTACACACACGCACAGGATTGAATTACACACTAACTAACTGGTACGAATCTTGACTATAATTATCTACATGCACTCAAACAAATAAAGACAATTATTTATTAGTATTTTCTGGACGTCTTTCTTGTTCATTGCTAATAATATCATGTTTGTATAAAAAATATACACGCGGAGAAAATGTTGATAGAGTATTATGTCTCATCTAATATTAAATTAGTGGGGTTGATTTGTAAAAACCAGCTCCACAAAAAATTAAATATGAAAGCATTTATTTGAAGTCATATAAGAATTATTAGACTATTTGACTCAAGATCATAAGGTTGTGAGTTTGATTCCCAGCATGGTATTGTGTCCTTGAGCAAGACATTATATTTCATTATATTTCATGTTTCTCCACTCCTTTCAGCTGACAAAAGAATGTGTTGTTCTTGTAATACAAAGAGCTAACCTTGTCCTTCACTATATCATGCTGAATCTCCCTGAGAACTGTGGTAAGTGTACATGTGTGTCTGTGTGTAGATTGGCCAGTCACTGGCATGTTAATTTCAATAACAAGCTGTTCCATTATTCAAACAACTGAAAAACTTGTCATTGAACTGACAATGTCAACAACATGAACTGTCAAATTTCAGAAAGCAGATGACATCAAATATAAGTCCTCCTGATGGTTTATTCTTTCTAGGAATCCAAATTACAGGCTCTGCCCTAGAAAAACATGATTTCACATGTCACAAAATCTAATGGAAAAGATAATTTAGGCAAAGAAAATATCACAATTGTTTCCTGTTTTATATTTCAGAATCTAGCATTAAATTTGGAATCTTAATTGTGATTAATTTTATGCAATTACATAGATTTTCAAACTTATAGAAGCCATTCAATCATGTATAATTTTATTTATTGAAAAAATAAAATTAGATGAATTTCCAAAGTTTTCTTTCAATGATTTCTGTATCTTAAGAATAGGAACAAACCTAATATACATAAAAAGAATATATATATATATATATATATATATATATATATATATATATATATATATATACATACATTCTGCATGTGTGAGAGAGAGACAGAGAAAGGCTTTCTTTTGCAAAGTTTACAGAAAACTGGTTCATACAATTAAGGGAAAAGCTCTCTCGTCTAATTATGGCACCAAACCGAAAACAAAAATGCTCTCTTCTTTAAATACTCAGGAGATTTACAGCAATAAAACACATCTTTTAATCAGAAATTCATTTTAAATAGTTAACTAGTTTCTCAACCAATCATGTCACACACAAATAGCTTCCAAACATAACAGATTCCAATTAGTTTATCCAATTCCAGCAAATCAGAATTTGCACGAAACAATAGAGGAAATATTTCGACATCTGAGGCAAATTATGTACAAGGTTTCTATCAAAAGGCCTGCTACCTGATTTTGAAATAATCTGCAAGGTGGAATAATAAACCAGGGAATCACAAATATCATTATGTGTCGAAATCATTGTCTATCGAAATGTGTGTGTGTATATATATATATCATCATCATCATCATTGTTTAAAGTCCATTTTTCCTTGCTGGTATGGGTTAGATGAGTTATCCTTTTGTGAGCAATGCTAAGTCAGGTGACTATGTCATGCGCATACAGAACTGATTTTGGCTTTGTTTCGACGGCTGGATGCCCTTCCTAACGCCAACCTCATTTAAAATGAGCACTGGGTGCTTTTTGTTGTGACGCCTACACGACCACTTTACAGTGTGGACAGCTGCTTTTTGCCGTGAGACCTACATGATCACTTTATAGTGTGGGCTGGGCACTTTTTGCCATACAGGACCAGATATATTAATATATATATATATATTGTAATATCTTGAGAGAGTCATGCTACCAAGAAAAAACACATGCACCTGTTGGTTTTCAATTTAATTTATTACACATTTCCAGTTGATTGGTTTAATAACCTGATGATTGTTTATTTAATATCAAAGTTCTTTTGTCACACATTCTGTGACCTCCTCAGTGACTAATTTGTTATTTTGTGTCTCTCTTTTGTTCTACTCTACATCACCTTGTTTTTCTGTGTTGTGTGCTGTGTATTTGGGTTTTGCATGCGTGTGTGGTGTGTTTATTTTTTATTTTTGTTTATTTATGTCTCACCAGTTGGTTGCTTGTTCTATCTGTGTGTGTCTGGTTTAATTTAGTTTATTTTTGTGTCTCTACATGTCTTTATCTTGTCTTTAATTACTAGTTGTGATGTTGTTGTTATGCCACTCATGTTTTGTGTTTAATTTTGGTTGAAGTTCGCTTATGTAATCTGTTGGAGCCTTGCATCTTTTTTGTGATCATAGAAATAAAAAAAATATATCCTTACACGCAAATCTATTCTGGCTAAATGTTTTTATAGTTCAAATTCTGTCTCTTTTCACTGGAAACATAGAAGCATGATAGGACTGTTGACCAGATCTTTACAACATTCAATATATCTCCTGTGAGAGGGAACCTCACATGAACATGTCTAAACCTATCTAAAAAAAAAAAAAAAATATATATATACAATGATATTAAATTAATGGAAACTATATTTATAAAACCATATTTATTTTATTATATATATTTCAAGGGTACCAAAACACTTTGGTACGCTTTCTTCAGATAAAATACAAAGTTTGTTTTATAAATACCCAAGAAAACCATACCTTATCAGTTGGATATTCTCTGGATAGTGGAAATATTTTAGGGATTTTTCAAACTTATGGGTGAATATGCAAATGAATATGTAAATAATTGAAAATCAACCGTTTATTTAAACAACTATGGAGAGAGAGAGAAGAGAGAAGCGAAAAAGGACAAAATAGTGAGAGAGAGAAGAATGAAAAAAGCGAAGAATGAAAAACTCATATAACGTTAATTTGAGGGAAATATATTCAAATAATTACAACAATTGATTCCCTTCTTTAAGTATCACTTTAAAAGGAGAATCAGGGTGGAGAGGGGGCACTGCACCCCAGTAAATTTACTGAAAGGTGGGTGAATGAAGCGAAAATGGCCCGAGTGATTGGTCCTTCTCTGTTTATAAGCCTGTAGGTTGAGGAAGAGAGAAAAAGGAAGAAAGGAGCACTTGCACAACACGCTCCTGGAGTTGAGGGTTGTTCTATCGACGGGGTATTAAACAACCCATTTGTGGCGCCTCCCCCTATTGGGGATTTCGATTGTTGAAATTGTTTGTTTTTATATTCTTTACACGACTGTATGTAAAATCCCCGGCATGTCTTTGTATTGTCCCCTTTTCTTGTTGCGCCCTTGTGGCTAATAAAGAAATCTATCTATGTATATATGTAAGTATATATCTTAATAGTATGTGTATTTATATTAAAGGCATATTTTAAGCGAGACACGGTCACCTGACCAACCTTGCCTCGAGTGGGAAGATGGACATTAAACGATGATGATGATGATATGTATATATACATATATATGTATATATACACACACACACACACACACACACATATATATATATATATATATATATATATATATATATATATATATACATACATATATCATGGCTGCAAACTCTGCCAAGAGTATTGCAATCGCTTGTCAGATTCAGATGTCGAACGCTCGGATATGGCTTTTCAAGCCTGCTAGAGACTTGCACTCCTTCACACACTGACGACAACTATGGATCTCCATGGCTTGAGGTCCCGCATCAGGTTGCCCGTGAACCCTCACAACACCATGGAGATCATAGTTTACTGGTTCTCTTTGAACATGGCTGCGACTGTGACTCCTGAGACCAGATTTGCTCAAGCAAATTTTTCCACCCTCAGGGCACTTCAATTCAATGGAGACACCGATAGTTTAGAGAGATACACCAGGGCATTGCTTACACACATCCCTTTTGATCTTCTCGTGCTCTATGCGTCTGTCCTCAAAATTATGGATCCCATCATTCACCATTCCACGCCAAGTTTCTCTTTCAAGGGCTTTTATCTCCCAGTCAGCCATCATCAAACCAGTTTTTTTCAATGAATCCTTTACACAATCATTGAATCGGAGCTTTGGTTTGTGAGGTTGTCTCTTACCCTCACAAGAGTTGTTTTGGGATTCGATCATCCTCCATTCTGCAGAGGTGTCTGGTCCATCGCAAACGCCGTTGGTGGATTATACTCTCAATGCTCCGACTCTCACTTCTCTCAAGGGCCTCAACATCACTCACATGCATCTGCCACTTCATACCAAGCATCTTTCTGAGACACTACTGGTGAAACCGTTCCAGTCTGTGGATATGCCGTTTGTAGGCAACCCATGCCTCACATGCATACAGCAAAGCTGACAGTACACATGCAGCATACACTCTCACCTTGGTGCTCATTGTGATTCCTCGCCTGCACCAAAGACGGTCGTTGAGCCTTCTAAATGACTCACTTGCCTTACTAACACGTAGACCAACTTCTGCATCCAGAGAGCAGGTCACACTCAGAGTACTCCCCAAATACACAAATGTGTCAGCACCCTTCAGCTTTTGACTGTACACGTGTATGGAGGGTTCATTGAAAACGTTATCCGGAGCAGGTTGGTACATGACGACAGTCTTCTTCAGACTGATTGTCAGTCCCAAAGCACCGCACGCATTGGAAAAAGAATCCATAAGATGTTGCATGTCACTTTGGGAGTGTGCAAAGAGATCACAATCATCTGCATATACAAATTCTCTGATCAAGGTACTCAGTACCTTAGTGTTGAAAGTGAGACGCCTAAGGTTAAACAGCTTGCCGGAAGTGCAATATCTAAGATAGATACCGTGTTGACAATCCTTAAAGGCCATGAAGAACACCATCGCAAAACACAAGGCAAACAAAGTTGGCGCAGGTATATCACCCTGCTTGACGCCATTTTTAACCAAGATTGGCTCAGACAGTTTACCTCCAGCATTCACCCATGCCTGCACGTCATCGTGGAAGAGTTTCAGAATGTTCACAAAACTTTTCAGGACAGCCCAATCTCTCTAAAATAACCCACAAAGCCTTCCGATTAACGGTGTCAAATGCCTTGGTCAGATCGACAAAAACTTGATATACGTCCATGCGCTGCTCAATGAATTTCTCTTGAAGTTGTTTGGCCGAGAAGATCATGTCAACAGTGCCTCTGCCATTCCTAAAGCCACATTGGGACTCAGGAATTACCTCAACAGCAATGTGCTGTATCAATCTGTTCAACAATAACCTGCACAAGATCTTCCCAGCCACAGATAGCAGTGAAATACCTCTATAGTTGCCACAGTCATCTTTGGCACCCTTTTCTTTGTAAAGTACCACCATCAGTGCATCATTCTAATCCTGTGGCACATCTTCTTCATTCCAAACATTCACAAAGAGATCAGTGAGGCGGTTTAAGAAGTTATCACCAGCTCACTTGAAAATCTCAGCACTCAGTCCATCCATTCCAGGTGACATGCCGCTGTTTAATTTGGCAATGGCCTTCGCCACCTCATCTATTGAAGGAGGAGCAGCCATTGCCAGCTTTGTAAGTCTGGATGGAATCGACTGGATGAACGCATCATCAATTTCTGATGGTCTGTTGAGAAGCTCATCAAAGTGGTCATGCCACCTGATCAGGATTTCCTTCGGATCTCTGAGCAATTCCTTGCCGTCCCCGGAGAGAAGTGGTGATATTTGTGAACCGGTCGGGCCATACACCTCCCTGAGCAGACTGTATAGGAGCTTTGTATCATGTCTATCTGAGGCCTTCTGGATTTCATCAGCCTTTTGGCTCCACCAGGTATCCTGCATGGCTTTCTATCGATGTTGCACACATGCCTTGATCTGCCTGAAAGTCCGGTCACTCCTATCAGAACGTGTCTCACACAATAATGATGTCAGCACTTTTTGTTTCTCTTCAAGCAAGGTCTGGATCACTGGATCATTTTTATCGAACCAGTCATTATGCTTTCTATTGGTATGACCCAAAACTCCAGCACTAACATCATAGACGGTTTTCTTCAATGATTCCCAAGTGTTTTCACATTCCATGGACTCAGCTCTGACTTTCTCTGTTTTCAGACGAGCCACGTTTAGTTGTTTTGGAAGTGCAACCTTCTTCCCTCTTACTTTGGGCTTCGCAACAAATTGAAACTTGGCGCGCACCAGACGATGATTAGTCCAACATTCCACGCCTCACGATACACGAACCAATGTGATATACCTAATATCACGTTTTCTCGTTAAAACGAAGTCAATAAGGTGTTGTGAAAACAACAGGGGGCCCTTCACTCCCAGGTTAAAAAAAAAAGTACTATTTGGATGGTCGTTGACTCTGGTGAGTTCCTCCGCTCTTTGCCAGGTTTTGTATTTCATTCCGCAGGGTGTCCAAATATCACCCTCCTCACCAAGCAATATATGTATATACTATATATATATACATACATATATATATATATATACATACATATATATATATATATATATATATATATATATATATATATATATATATATATATATATATATATACATACATATATATATATATATATATATATATATATATGTATATATATATATATATATATACATACATATATATATATATATATACATACATATATATATATATATATATATATATATATATATATATATATATATATATATATATATATATATATATATATATACATACATATATATATATATATATATATATATATATATATATATATATATATATATATATATATATATATATATATATATATATATATATATATATAATTTAATTTCGTTTCGTTATTTGTTTTTTATATATATATATATATATATATATATATATATATATATATATATATATATATGTATGTATATATATATATATATATATATATATACATACATATATATATATATATATATATATATATATATATATATATATATATATATATATATATATATATATATATATATATATTAAGATAAGCAGAACAAGTAAAATTCAATCAATTTTTCAAAATACATTAAAAAATATAATATAAATATTTACCTCTTCTAGTGGCCCTTACTGATCAGTTTCGCTTTGTAAAACCTCATAAATCCGATGGATTCATGATGGAAAACCAAAGCTCATCAGAGAAGCATTTTCCCATCCTAGGGCTAAACGTCCCAGGAACGACAAAATATACAACCTCCTGCCAGCTAATAAAGGTCTGAAAGGTCGTAAAAGTGACCCGTATGTAAACTGGACCGAAGTAAAAGCGGGAAAATCAAA
>OZ024742.1:24760970-24788470 GCA_964016885.1 Eledone cirrhosa
GGGGTTTGAGTATGATGTCTAATAGGTTGCTTAGACGTTGTGTGCTTGAGGCTGGGCCAGCAATAATGGGGCGTAATTTTAAGTCTGTCGGTTTTGGTGCTTCGATGTATGATGTATTTTTCCCTTTTATGTTGTTTTGGATTTCTATGGATTTGTGAATTTTTGGTAATCCATAGAAATTGCTGGTTTTCATTTCGAAGTTGGTTAGGTAATCTACTTCTTTTGGTGTTAGGTTGTTTTGGTACTTTGTTGTTAGTTTGCCTATTTGGTTCCTCGATTTCCTTTCTTCGTTTTTAGTGATTTTCCTGTAGAAGTTTTCGTCATTCAAGTGTGCTAGGACCATATCTTTGTAGTGGTTTGTGTCCATGATGACGATTGTATATATGTCCATGATGACGATTGTATATGTGTATATATGTGTGTATATATATGTATATATATATATACCCATGTGGAGGTATGAGTACATATTCGTGTGTGTACGTATGTGTATGTGTGTTTTTATATGTGTCTCTATATGTTTTTGTGTATGTATTTGTACATGGGTGTGTGATTGATGGTGTGTGCCTATATATTCCTACATATGCCCGTGTGTGTATGTACGTATATGCCCACATATGTGTGTGTTGAACAAAGGACTAACTTTGGGATGGACGTAGAAAAATTCTTCAGGAAAAAAAGAAAAAAATAATTATTCACAAACTTGACAGGTGCGATTTGCCTGTGACCATTCTCAACACAAAAGCAATGCTAAAAGCTTTTTCCCCTGAATAAAGGAATTTTTCGAGAATGACCGGGGCAGGCCGCACTTGCTACATTTCTCCCCACCCAACCCTACTCACCGTCTCAACTCATTACTACTATGAACACTTTTTCAACACACCTACACCCATGCACTTATTAAAGGGGGAGAAAAGAAACCCCCACCACACCACAGACATGTTAAATCCCTATATATAGAACAACACACCACATACACATCAGTTTGACAAGCGCACCTCAGTGTGAAAGGTCTTTCTAATAACGAAACAATACCCCCTACGTTAACCAAGAACTCCTAAGACCTAACCAACAACCAACAACTTAATTTATAAAATAATTTTTTTTAAGAAAAATTCTTTTTGGATTATGTGAAGAAAATAAATTTGTTGAAAGCACAAGTGAAGCCATTTTTTCTTCCCCCCTGTCTTAATATATATATATATATATACATATATATATATATATATATATACATATATATATATATGTATATATATATATACATACATATATATATATATGTATATATATATATATATATATATATATATATATACATATATATATATATATATATATATATATATATATATACATATATATATATATGTATATATATATATATACATACATATATATATATATATATATGTATATATTATATATATATATATATATATATATATATATATATATATATATATATATATATATATATATATATATATATATACATATATATATACATATATATATATACGTATATGTATATATATATACATGGCTCTCCTAGTAGGGTCCTAAAATGGTCTAGCCATTTCCTCTTCCTATCCTCGGGTCCTGTTCCCTGGATCTGACTTGAACACCTTCTCCTCCTCCCTGTGATCTCGTTGATGATCATCCAGCTCTCCTTACATCAAGATCTGTCAACTGCTCTCTCCACACTTCTGATCTTCTCTCTCAGTGCCTCCTCTCTGGCCTCAGTGTAAGCGGTACAGAGTTCTTCCCTCATCACCTCCACAGTCTCTATCTCCTCCGTAGGATCACCATAGAATTAGTCCTTGGGAGCTTTCAGGTGTTCTCTGGCTGCACACACTTTTGGGTTTGCAGAGCTGACGTGCTTTCTTTTGTTCTTTTTCCTCGGCACCAGGGTTTCACTTGCTTCCGCCATTGCATTGGTGAAGTGCCCGTACCTCCTCGTCACACTCTCTTCAGTCCATCCAATCTCTCTCTCCTCTGACTCTCCACACAGAGCACTGAACCTGTTCCTCACTTCCACTGTGAACCTCTCCTGTAGCTTATCATCTTCCTTGAAAGCTCCCCAGTCATAGATTGCTCTCCGGGGCTGAGCCTTGCTCTTTCTTAAGCTCACCCGGACCTCACTCATAACAAGCCGGTGGTCACTACCCAGTGTACTGAAATAGTTGTATGATTCTGTGTTCAGAACACTATTCCGCCACTTTTTCCTTACCAGAATGAAATCAATCTCGGACTTGGACAGGTGCATATCTGAGATGTAGGTCCATATCTTCCCCGGATTCTTCCTACACCTTAGGTTGGTTGCTATCAAGTTCGCCTCCAGCAGGGTGTCTCTCACTAGTCTTCCATTTCGGTTGGTGTTGTTATGGAATTACCAGCAAGGATATTCACTGCCCTCCTTACTCAGATGTGCATTGAAGTCCCCCAAAACAAGCAGGATGTTGTGTGCTTGTGTGGTGTTGACAGCTATACACACCTCCTCATGGAACTCTTCCGCACTCACATCACTGTCCCCCTCGGTTGGACTATAGGCTGAGATGACTCGCGGGGAGACAGGCATTATTTCCCTCACCAATAGACTGGTTTTTGTGCTGAAAACAAAACCAATTCCTCCCACTGCAGCATTGGTCATGTTCCTCACAGCCGATGTGGTGATGAGCTGGCTCCTCTTCCCAATCATCACACTCCTCACGGGCTCATCGTGTAGGATCCTGTGTTCTTGAATAGTAAGTATCTGTATACCACTCTCCTCGAACAGATGTCCCAACTCCCCTCTCTTCTCCAGCGTCCGAATAGTCCTCACATTCAAAGTGCCCATTTTGATGGCTCTTCTGGAGAACAAAACTGCATTCTTTATATTTGTCTCAGAGACAGCTGATCCATCATCCACTGGCCCTCCCTGTGGCTCTAAGCCAGCAGAGTCATAACAACCAGACTGTTCATTGACAATGTAATTAGGGGCTCTAACCCTAGTGCGGTTAGATCGACTCTCCATATTTCTTTTCAATGGCTGACAATACCTTACTGGCACTACTCGAATAAGGTAGTTATTTAACCCATAAATGGGGCCCTAACAGGTACTAGTACTCCGGGTAACTCCACATTCCCCACAGCTCCTGAACCCCCGAACTGGAGCTTTGCCACTGGATGTAGTCTAATGTCATAGTCAGAGCAGGAGAGTTAAGGCGAAAAAGATATCAGATGCTGAATTTGCCGACGACATAGTTTTGGTGACAAATACAGTGAAGGAGGCAGACGATTTGATGCAGGAGGTTATATATATATATATATATATACATATACATATATAAATGTATGTGTATATATATATATATGCATAGGCTAACAAAAACTAGAGAGAGATGGAGAAAGACAGAGTGAAACTTGACACTGAGAAAGCAATATCACTTTACATAGAACTGATCATGTCTTTCAGAAGATATAATTGTGTAAAGAATGGAGAAAAGAATATATTAGCATATTAACACTGTGGACAGGTTGGTCTCTATCTTAGCTATACTTGAATGTGTGTGTGTTGAGCTGTATGTGGAGCTGTGTGAATGTGTGTGTATGTCTGTGCATATATATACATATATATATATATAAATATATACGTTTGTGTGTGTGCATGGAGCTGTGTGGAGTTGTATGGATGTATATATGTGTGTGTATCTATGTATGTATATGTATCTGTATCTGTATGTATGTAAATATATGTGTGTGGAGGCAGATATGGCGAGATGGTTAAGAAGTTCAATTTGCAATCTTTAGCTCTAACCTGACTGTGTGGCATTTTGTGTTTATGATATTTACCATAGCTTCAGCTTGAGTCATGTTTACTTTCTCAAGTTGCAATCTGGTGTAGTCTGCAACTAATCCAGGCACTTCAGGCCAAGGAAGGTAAACTTGCCAAATATTGGTTGCAAGGCAAGAGGTTTGTTGTTGAGTCCATAGCAGTGGAGACTTCTGGTCTCCTTGGCCCTAAGACCACCTCCCTACTCATCACCATCAACGCGGAGTTGGCTACCTGGATGTGTGACCCTCATGAGCTGCAATGGCTCACCCATGTCTTATGTGTGAAATTGGGTAGACAGAAACTATTTGAAAGCCCATTGGATGAGTGTATGTGTAATTTAAAGGGCTAATCTTGTCACAATCTTTGTCATGCTGAATCTCTAAGACAATTTCCTTAACAGTACAAATGTCTGTGAAATGCTTACCTACTTAACATATTCCTTTCATGAGCAGACGACTCCTTTCATTGAACAATTGGAACACTCAGCATCGAAAGTGACACATCCATTTGATGTGTGCATGTATATATATAACTGCATAAAAAAGTGCAGGGCGATCAAAATTGATGGTAGTTACGGAGTAGGTAGACCCAGAAAAACCTGGGATGATCTGATAAATTCCGACCTCACACACTTACATCTCTCTAAGACAATGTCTCTGGACCGAGATCTTTGGCGCTATGCAGTAATACAGAAGATTGCCTATGTACAAAGCGAAACCTACAGTATGTAGGCATCTCTTAACCAAATATACACCCCAATCCACTACCCTTACCCTATCCTCCCACTCCCGCTAACAGCACGAGAAAATAAGATCGAGATCGTGTAGGTGTCACGACAAAAAACACACACAGTCCACGCAGTAATGTGGCCGTGTAGGTAACACGGTAAAAAGTTCCCAGTTCCACACTGTAAATGTGGTTGGTGTTAGGAAGGGCATCCAGCCGAAGAAAACCTGCCAGATAGTCCTATATGAGCGAGACACGGTCACCCGACCAGCCTTGCCTCAAGTGGGACAACTCCCGTCTAACCCATGCTAGCGTGGAAAATGGACATTAAACGAAGATGATGAGATGATGATGATAAAATATTAAACAATCAAATTTTTGCTTAATACATTTAATTGCTGATGATCGTTTGTTCCAGACGACTGTCTGGAACCATCAGAGCATACACAATGTTTAAACAAGTAATTACATTCCTAGTCCTCAGAACATTCATTAAGATACATTACTATTGACAGTGTCAGTGAAATCATATTGAAAAGCAAGAGTGACAAAATGATATTATATTATACAGATAGCAAAGTATTAGGAGCTGTTGTTAAGAGGTTATTACATAAAGTGATAATAGTGAGCATATTATATAGAAAGTTATTTATAAAGGTAATCCAGGTGCAAAAAGATATCAAGTAAATACATAATACAGTAAAAAGATATCATAGCATTGAAAGGTGTAATATTAAGGATATACGAAGCAAAATATACAGAATATTAATAAAGGCATGCGTCAGTAACTTAGAAAATATATATATCACCATCATCATCATCATCATCATCATTTAACGTCCATCTTCCACGCTTGCATGGGTTTGGACGGGAATTTTCCCACTTGAGGCAAGATTGGTTGTCTTGCTCGTATAGGACGGTCTGGCGGGTTTTCTACGGCTGGATGCCCTTCCTAACACCAACCACGTTTACAGTGTGGAACTGGGAGGTTTACCGTGTTACCTACATGGACACATTACAGCATGGACTGTGTGTTTTTTTGTCGTGACACCTACACGACCTCATTTATTTCGGACTGGGTGTTGTGGTACCAACATAACTTTACATTGAAAGGGGTGGTGTGGATGGGGTGGGGTAGTGGGGTTGGGGTGTATTTGTGTTAGAGGTGCCTACTGACTGTAGGTTTCGCTTTGTACTTAGGCAAGGCGGGTCTTCTATGTTACTGTGTAGCGCCAAAGATCTCGGTCCAGTGACATTGTCTTGGAGAGGTGTAAGTGTGTGAGGTCGGAATTTATCAAGTCGTCCCAGGTTTTTCTGGGTTTGCCTACTCCGTGGCTACCGTCTATTTTTATCGCCCTGCACTTTTTTTTTTCAGCTGTCATCTTTCATGCGCATCACGTTACCGTACCAACGTAGTCTTCTCTCGGGTAAACAACATCTAATCCCTCTTATTCCTAATTTCTCCCTTAGTTCGTTTATGCTTTGCCGTTCACGTATATTACTATTACACATCCAGTGGAGCATGCAAGCTTCGTTCTTCTCCAGTCTGCGTATATCCTCTGCACACAATGCACAAGTCTCACTGCCATGTAACATTCGTATGCAGGCATCATACAGCCTGCCTTTCATTTTTAGGGAGAACCCTTTAGCGGCCAATAGTGGTATAAGCTCTCTGAACTTTTTCCATCCCGTTCTGACTCTAGCTACTGTACTTTCAGAGCACCCTCCACCACTGCTGATTTTGTCGCCCGGGTAACGGAAGGTGTCCACTATTTCTATAGAACCATCTGTGCAATGGAATGAGTTAGTATTCCGTGGGCACTTCTGCTACTTATTTCACCAGAGCCACGGCCACATATAAAATCTATATTCTTAGTTAGCTTACCTGTGATCCCACTACATCTTTTATGCACCCATACTTTGCATTTGGGACATAAAATGGAGTTTCTGCCTACTCCTTTCCTACACACTGAGCATGGCCATTTCCCAGATGGGACCGGTGCCCTATTTTCCTTCCTACAAACTAGAACTTTAGTCTTAGACAAGTTAATTTTAAGGCTTTTTGATTCTAGGCCATGCTTCCATGTTTGAAATTTCTTCTCTAGTTCAGCCATTGATTCAACTATGAGCGTTAGATCATCTGCGTATAGGTGTTCCCATGGGCAGCCGGTCTTGAACTCCTCTGTTATAGCCTGAAGGGCAATAATAAATAGTAGGGGGCTAAGAACGGAGCCCTGATGAACACCAACTTTTACGATAAACTCTTCACTATATTCGTTGTTAATTCTAACCTTGCTGACTGTTTCTTTATACATGGCTTCTATAGCTCTCACAAGCCATTCATCAACACCTAGTTTTCTAAGAGTCCACCAGATAATGGAGCGGGGGACTCTATCAAAGGCTTTCTCCAACTCAACAAAAGCTAAGTATAGGGGTTTACTTTTAGCTAGGTACTTCTCCTGTAGATGTCGTTCAATGAAAAGAGCGTCTGTGGTACTTTTACCAGACACAAACCCGAACTGCATTTCATCAAGTTCAATTCGCTCTCTGATTAGTTGCGCTATTACTTTTTCTGTGACCTTCATGACCTGGTCGATTAATTTAATGCCTCTATAGTTACCCATATCTAGGGCATCTCCTTTACCTTTGTAGCAGTTAATGATGATGCTGCTACGCCAGTCCTTCGGAACGACCCCATTCTGTATGACTTGGTTTACTATCCGTGTGACCATAGTGTGTCCCACCGTTCCAGATGCTTTCAGCATTTCAGCAACTATTTCCGAAGGCCCGGCCGCCTTACCCGTCCTCATATCTTTGATTGCCTTACTTATTATACTATCTTCCACTTGCACTGCTGGTCCCTCTATTGGGTCGATGTGGGGTAGACTGTCTTTCTCCCATTTATTCTCCTCATTTAGTAGCTTTCGTAGTGACACTTCCAAGCTACCTTCTTATCAGCGTCAGTGATGGCAAGTCCACCATCATCATTAAGGACACACCCCGACAATATCATGGTTTTCCTTGACACATTGCCTAGCAATCCTGAACACCTCACGTTTTTCGTCCTCGCGTTGTAGAACATGCTTGAACTTTCTTTCCTCTGCTTCCCTTCTTGCGAAGTACACTTGTCTCCTAGCTTCCCTCCTGGCCACTTGATAGTCTTCTCTACTTCCCCCATCCCGCCATATTTACCAAGCCTGCTTTTTGGCCTTAATTGACTCCTCCAGCTTATGTTCCACCACCACGTTACTCTCCTCCTGCCTATAAGTCTACTCCAGTCACAGACTTCATCTGCCGCCTTCAGCAGGTTAGCTTTCAGGATTTCTCACTGTTCCTCTATATTGTACGACTCTAATTGCTCTTCCTTACTGTCAAAAGCATCAAGTAATATGCTTTTAAATGTATTACTTGTTGTGGGGGTCCTTTAGCTTCCATATTTTTCTCCTGAGGAAAGTCCTCCTCTGTTGTCGAGTACGTCTTGTTCTGACTACCCATTTTTCTGCTAACATGATTCCTACCCACCCAGCCCATTGTCATTTCCCACCCAGAAAAGCTTATAGCATCGTTTTTACCCACAACGAATCTAGCAGACCCACCCCTCCACCTGGTCTCTTGGATACAGCAAACGTCAACCTCCTTACGTTCAAGCATTTCTACAACCTCGTGAGAGCGACCTTTTAAGGTGCCTTCATTCATGGTACCAACTCTGAAGTTTTGCGTTGTGTTTGGTGGGTGTGAACGGTGGGGCGCGGGGAGGGGGGGGGGGAGATGAGTTTGGGGTTACGTTGGCCATCCGCGGCCGAAATAAAGAGGAGGAGTCCTTGCCTTTTCGTCCGGCAGCATGAGGTGAATTTGTCTTTATCTTTGGCATTGTCACTGAGTGTCCAATATATATATATATATATACACGCGCACACAAACTATACATATGATCTCAGTCTATTTTTATGTAGGCATGTATGCAGCTGATAGACTTTGTTGTTCTATAAATTCAGGCATTTTTTATATATATATATTTAACATATACAAGCAATATATATTACATATATGATGCACACATACATACATATATATGTGTGTATCATCATCATCATCATTTTACGTCCGTTTTTCCCTGCTTGCAAGGGTGGGAAAGGAACTGATTCTGGCTTGATTTCTACAGCTGGATGCCCTTCCTAATACCAACCTCATTTACAGTGAGTGCTGGGTGCTTTTTTTCCGTGGCGCCTACACGACCACTTTGCAGTGGAATGATAGGGACCCCAGTCCCTATCATCTCATTTCTACAGCTGAGTAAACTGGAGCAATGTGAAATAAAGTGTCTTGCTCAAGGAAACAAATATCACCCTGTCTGAGAATTGAACTCACAACCTTTCGATTGCAAAGCCAATGCTCTAACCACTAAGCCATGTGCCTCCTGTATATATATATTAAAAATACCTCTTCCTCCTTGTCCTTCTGTTCCCCCTGCCCCCACTTATTCCTGAGAGGGTCATGGAGGGACTTGGTCTTGTCAGAAGCATCTGTCTCCAATTGATCCAGCTGTATCACTAAATACCATCTTAGTAATGAAATACTAATTCAGTAAATCCTTCCTCCCGAAAATGTATCATTAATTACATGCAATACATTAGAAATATGGTCATTAAAAAGTTAAATATTCACACAGCAAGTGAGAGGAGTCAATTGTGTAAAACTTGTAATTAGTAATTAGATAAAAATATGATATATTCAGATAACAAAAATTAATCAAAGTCAAATCTATTCATATTTTGTTTATAAACATTAGATTTTTATTTTTTTATTTTTTTTAAAGTGTGAATGAAATTGTATGAGACTCATTGATGAAATGCAATGATCTGTTCATGATCGCGTAAATGTATCACAATATCTTGTTAAATAAGCTGACCTGGTGATAATGCATGTGGTGAATTTATTCAAGAGCTTCACATAATTTCTAAATTTTAAATGACTGAAACAAAATGCCAAAATAAAAAAAAAAGCTAAAAAAATACGCCAAAAAAATACAAATAAGAAAATGGTGATTTTGATGATAAGGCTATCATATGTTGATAGAAACAAGCATAAATCTGATTTTAAATGACGCTGTTGTGAATAAAAATGTGCAGCATCAATATTTGCTGCATTTGTTAAAACCTATATTAACTGTGGAAAAGAAAAGAAAAAAAGAAAAAACGAATCACTTTCAGGTAATATGTCAATTGTGAAAAAATGTTGAGGAAATTGAAAAATGGAGCTTCTTTAAATATTTATGAAATTTATATTTAAAAACAAAACTATATATATATATATATAGTATGTATATATATATGGGGCTTAATAAGGATTGTATATATGCATAAAAGTATATATATAAACCTGTAAAGCAAAAAATATATTATGGGTTTACCGAACATTTATTATAATGCTCGGTTTGTTTGTAAACAAACACCTCGAATTAAGCCATACAGTGTTTAGCAACCATCGTTGCCCTTTTGTTCAACACTGACAAAGGAACGATATACTAGTTTCAAGCTTATTAGCTATCATCAGCATCGTATACCTTCCTGTCAGATGATTGAACGTCTGAAAGTATATACTTTCCTTATGTATATTAACGGCTGAGCAGCCTAATTTGCATATCGAGTGAGTTAGTCGGCCGGGCGCACCGAAAACGATAAATGGAATAAATGAAACGAAATTTCATTTCTCACTCTTAGTACGGCTGTTACTTAAATATAAGTATGTATACGTACATATATGTATACAGACGTACAGTAGTATATATATATATACATACATGCACACATATATATATGTACGTATGGGTTTACCGAACATTTATTATAATGCTCGTTTGTTTGTAAACAAACAGCCCGAATTAAGCCGTACAGTGTTTAGCAAACATCGTTGCCCTTTTGTTCAACACTGACATTTTTTCTGACATTTTTTCTCACACGTTTTCCATTTATCGTTTTCGGTGCGCCCGGCCGACTAACTCACTCGAAATGCAAATTAGGCTGCTCAGCCGTTAATATGCATAAGGAAAGTGTATACTTTCAGACGTTCAATTATTTTGCAGGAAGGTATACGATGCTGACGATAGCTAATATGCTTGAAACTAGTACATCGTTCCTTTGTCAGTGTTGAACAAAAGGGCAACGATGGTTACTGAACACTGTACGGCTTAATTCGGGCTGTTTGTTTACAAACAGACCGAACATTATAATAAATGTTCGGTAAACCCATACGTACATATATATATATATATGTGTGCATGTATGTATGTATATACATACTACTGTACGTCTGTATACATATATGTATGTACGTATACATACTTATATTTAAGTAACAGCCGTACTAAGAGTGAGAAATGAGATTTCGTTTCATTTATATATATATATATATATATATATATATATATATATATATATAAATATATATACATATATATATATATATATATATATATATATATATATATATAAATATATATATATATATATATATATATAGATATATATATATATATATATATACGTGGGATGAAGTGATAAAAGCTGACCTTGCCCAATTGCACCTCTCAATGGCAATGACACTGGACCATGACTTCTGGCGTCACACAGTAATACAGAAGATCCGACTTCCCACGGGTACAACCTGAAGCTGAAGCATATAGGCAACATACCCTCCCACTGCAAAGTGGTTGTGCAGGTACCATGACAAAAAGGCACCCAGCCAAAACTGTAAAGTGGCTATATAGGTGCCACAGTATAAAAGCACCTGAAATGAGGTTCGTGTTAGAAAGGGTATCCAGCTGTAAAAATCAAGCCAAAATCAGTTGTCATATGAGCAAGACAAGGTCACCCGGCCTGGCATTGCCCACAACAGGACAACACGTCTAACCTATACTAGCGTCGAAGAATGGACGTAAAACGGTGATGATGATGATGATGATGATGATATATATATACTCTATGGGTTTATATATACTTTTATATATATATACAATCCTTATCGAGCCTTCTTCAGAATTGGTCTTTGGATTTTCGTATTTATTATTACTATAATATATATATATATTACAATGATCAATATAAAATTCAATAATGTTAATATTAAGATCGGATATCAGCTAACTGTAATACCTGAAAATTTTCGGATAGATTTGATTAAATGAAATTGGGATCTGAAATGAAAGCAATTTAGATCAATTGTGCAGGAGCTGGTGCAGTAATGCAGTAGTTAGAAGCAGAGACGTAAGTGTAAAAGCCAAACTCGCTATGTTAAATCCGGTATTCGTGCCAACTCTTAACTTTGGTCATGAATCTTATGTAATGACTGAAAGAATACGATCGCAATTGTGTCAAAAATGGGGTTCCTCCAAAGCGTATTGGAAGTAACTTTACTTGGTAGTGTGCATGGCTCAGAGATCAGAGAGTCATTCCTGGTAGAGCTGCTACTTCTTTGAATTGCAAGATTACAGCTCCGATATTATGGGCATGTGGTTAGAATATCTCAAGAAAGAATTACTGGATAGATTTTACGGGCAAAACTAACTGGCGGGCAACACAGGGGTAGACCCCAAGAAAGATATTTGGATAACATCCATGAGCTCAGCTGGTCTAGCTTGGGGGATTCAGCTGATCAATTAGAGATGGTTGCTTCTGGCAGGGAGTGTTTCAGGACTCTGCACCTAATAAAATCTTAGGAATAATAATAATATTAATAATAATAATAATAATAATAATAATATTAATAATATTACTAATAATAATGTTAATGATAATAATGGTTTCTGATTTAGGCACAAGGCCAACAATAATTTTGGGAGGGGAAAGTCAATTAAATCAACCCCAGTATGTTACTGATGCTTTATTTTATCGATCATGTAAGGATGAAAGGCAGAGCTAACCTCAGGGGGATTTGAACTCGGAATATAAAGGCCGATACTATATGCCACAAAGCATAATGCCCAATGCTCTAATGATACTGCCAACCCACCACCCTAATAATAATAATAAGAAGAAGAGGGATCACTTGTTGAGATGTTTTAAAAAGTTTGATGCAGAAGCAAAAACTGACAATAGCAGATATTTTGTGAGTGATATTGTTGCTGAATGTAAAAATGAATCATGCCTTGCTGTCTTGGTATGGATGTGATAAATGTTGATATTTGAACAATAATTTATGAAAGTAATGTTCCAGAGAGGTTTGTAGAAGATGAAGGGGTTTTAAGGCTAACAAAATAAATTAAGGAAGATCTTACATAAAAAATAATTATCTTAGAGTGAGTAGATTAGCCTCTCCTTCATCATCATCTGGTGGCCTCAGCTGAAATGGACTCAACAATTGATTGCCACGTGCGTCTGCCGTTCATTGCTATTGACAACTTCTGGATTTCAATACAGAATCTCTGGAGATAACATCGAGGTAGGAGAGCTTGTGCCCCCTGTTATTAATGACTGCTTGTGGTTTCCAAAGCACTAATAGGGACACAGCCTCGTAGGTGGCACGATGGCAGTGGCCAGCAAATCTTACTCTGCTCGTATGTAAAATGACAGATATGCAGGGGAAGCCAGCTTGTGTTCTAAATGTGTTGAAACAGGCAAGTGTAAATGCCATCAAGGGGCTTTTGTTGTTTGGATGAAAGCATCCATGTTTCATTTCCATATAGCAAGATTGGTTGAATTGTTACTTGGAAGAGTCTGATCTTGGTGTGGCTGGAAAGATTTGAGCACCAAACTCGATCCATCTTGTTGCAAGCTGACCATGCTAGAGCCTTTCTGGTGGTGAAATCCTTCTCAGAGTCCATGATCCAGGACCCAAGATACTTGAAATCCTCAACTTGCTTGATATCACTGCCGTTGAGTAAAAGCTTGGGTAAGATCTTTTTATGTGGAATCTATAAAGTAGATGTAAGATTATAAAATAGATGTAGAGACTTTTATCATATTTCAAATATGATTCCACATGGTATTCTTTTTCTGGCATGCTTAATTGATTTCAAAGGAGTATAGTGACCAAATATAGGCTGGCAATTGAGCAGGAATAGTGAGGCATCAAGAATTAGTTTTAGACCTAGGAAAGATATAACACCCTCTCTACTTCTAATGCTACAATAAAATATACTTGCAACACTCTGTAAAGCATTTGGTATTAGGAAGTTCATCCTGCCATTGAAATCCTGCCAAAACAGAATATACTGGAGATTCATGGTTTTATTTTACTCAACTAAGAGGGCAGTAACTCTAAATAAGAAATGATTCAGACAACAACAACACATAAAACATGCCAGCATGAATGCATGGATGTAAAAATAATGATGATACCATCAAAGTGAAATTTGTTCTGTCATATGAGAAACTACTGCAATATATACCAACTGGTCTTTTGTGATGGTTATATGCCTTCTATGTAGAATTGAAACAGCAAGTACTAGCATTAAAACAAGGTATGAACACTTGACTGAAGAGTCCTCACAAGTCCTATATTGTTTCTATAGGATCTTTATTGCCTATCACTATAAGCTCTCGTCTCTCACCACATCTAACATTAGTGTCCAGTGCTTGTGCAGGCAGAGTGAGGAGTCCTCTCAAGTAGTAAGAAACTATCAGAAGAGTTGGAGAGTAGAAAGTCTTCAGAGAAGAAACTCCCCCATACATGAATCTCTGGTCTCTCTCACCGTGTTTACTTTTAGTGTCATGGTGCTTCAACTAGTAGAGAAGTCTTTTGATAATGTTATTATTTATGAATGTGATGTATGCATTGGTGAGAGAACTGTTGAAAATCTACATAACAAGGTAGATAAGATCATAAAAGATTGGAATTATCAGGTATGGTGATCAATTGAGCTCTGTCTCTGTTAGATATTGATAAATTGTCTTTTTTGTGATATTGACTGACAAAGAGGGTATATCACTAGAGTATCGTTTAGTAGGGAAAATTATGGCTGTAAAACCATCAAAGGATCTGAAGCAATTAGAAACTTTTTTACCATAGAGTGTCTAAAAGAAAATGTGTTTAAGGATATAAACTAATGTTAGTATCAAAACCAATGGTCTAGATTTACGATGTCACAAACAAACTTACCTTAATAACTAATGCATGTGAAAAGGCTGTGTTAGTAATATTTTTACATGTACTATATCTGTCAAGAACATTAAGCACTATAATAAGTTACTGAAATATTGAAAGAGAAGCCTTATGTGTTTGTATGGTTTACTTGAAGACTAAGACATTGTTTTGTGTGGCTGAAAATTTAAATTAATCTCAGATGATACATCATTAAAATATATTCTGAGGATAGTCTACAAAAGTTGAAGAGAAATGTGTAGGCTGGTGTGTGTGTGTGTGAAACATAGGTGAAGAATGTGGAGCAACAGCTGAGAAAGCTGAAAAGAATGGAGATGAGAATGGCTTAGTGAATAATTGGAGTATTGATGAGTGAGGAAGACAAACAATAAATTGAAGGTGGTCGTGGAGGTACCACGGCAAAAAGCACCCAGCCCACACTGTAAAGTGGACGTGTAGGTGCCACGAAAAACCACCCAGCACTCACTGTAAATGAGGTTGGTGTTAGGAAGGGCATCCAGCTGTAGAAATCAAGCCAAATCAGTTCCTGTATGAGCAAGGCATGGTCAGCCGACCAGACACTGCCCACAACAGGACAACCCGTCTAACCCATGCTAGCGTGGAAGAACGGACGTAAAACGGTGATGATGATGATGATGATGATGGTAATAGAACCAGTGATGAATTTTGTGAAGAAGAAAAAAATGAGATGGTTAGGTCATGTGTTGAGGAAAGATTCAAGTGACTGTGTGAGAGATATAGACCAGTGATGAATGTTGTAAATAGAAATGGAATGAGATGGTTTGGTCATGTGTTGATTAAAGGATAAAAGGGACTGGATGAGAGGAATAGAACCAGTGATGAATGTTGTAAATAGAAATGGAATGAGATGGTTAGGTCATGTGTTGAGGAGTGATGGAAATGAATGTAGAAGCAGAGGAAGAAGAAGGCTAAGAAAGACATAGATAAAAAGGATGGAGAAGGACATAAAAAAATGGTAAAGGAGGAATATGAAAATTGGAGAGGCTTGTCATGGGACATGTAAAGCTAACTAACTCTCCCTTTAGCAGGGAAGATGGCGTTAAAACATTTGTTATCATTGTTGCTGTTGCAGCAGCATTATCATGTTTGGAATTTATTAAGACTTGGTTTGGATAAGACGATGGTGATGATCTTTTCATTAGCACAAGAGATAACCATCTTCAATTGTTAATTTATTTTTCAGTTACTTAAATGGCCTTTTAACAACCAAACAATTGATCCAAAAGGATTTTTAATAATAATTGGATCAATTGTTTGGTTGTTAAAAGGCCATTTAAGTAATTGAAAAATAAATTAACAATTGAAGATGGTATCTTGTGTAATGAAGACTTAATTGTTCTAGCAGGCCATTTGAAAATATTAATGATAATAGCTGAGTATAATGATGTACATAGTAGCTTAGGGCCAACAGGGAATCAGATGAAAAGAGAATCTGACAGTCAGGTTACTGTGAAAATCATTATTATCATCATTTAATATCTGCTTTCCCAGCTAGTAAGGGTTAGAAGAGTCTACATAGTCCAAGATAGTACTGAAATAAGGTTACTGACCTCCCAGACAGGCCGAGGAGTTGCATCGCTGCTTACATATGGTCATGCGTTCTATTGAGTGCAGAGGAGAAGTTGTCTTTTGACAAAATTTTAAGGGTCCTCCCAACCCCTTGTTTGGCAAGCTTTTTACAGCTGGATGCTGTTGTGGATTGGCAGTATCGGTAGAGGGTCGGATGCCATGCTTTGATGCATAGAGTTACGGCCCTTGCCATTCTGAGTTCAACTCCCGCCGAGGTTAACTTTGCCTTTCATCCTTACGGGGTCGATAAAATAAAGTACCAGTAATGTACTGGGTAATTGCTGGCCTTGTGCCAATAGTAGAAACAGTTATTAACACCAACCACTTTACAGCATGTAGAATATTAAAATATATCAGTTCTATCATCATCATCAACGTTTAACGTCCGTGTTCCACGCTTGCATGGGTTTGGACGGGGGTTTTCCCACTTGAGGCAAGAGTGGTTGTCTTGCTCGCATAGGACTGTCTGGCAGGTTTTCTACAGTTGGATGCCCTTCCTAACACCAACCACATTTACAGTGTGGGTCTGGGAGGTTTTTACCGTGTTGCCTACACGGCCACATTACAGTGTGGACTGTGTGTTTTTTTGTCGTGACACCTACATGATCTCATTCGTTTCGGCCTGGATGGTGTGGCACCAGCATAACTTTACATAGAAGGGGGTGGTGTGGATGGGGTGGAGGTGGTGGGAAGGGGGTGTATTTTGTTAGAGATGCCTACTGACTGTAGTAGGTTTTACTATGTATTTAGGTAAGGCGGGTCTTCTCTATTACTGAGTACCGCCAAAGGTCTCGGTCCAGTGACATTGTCTTGGAGAGGTGTAAGTGTGTGAGGTCGGAGTTTATCACCTCGTCCCAGGTTTTTCTAGGTCTGCCTATTCCGTGGCTACCGTCTATCTTTATTGCCCTGCACTTTTTTATACAGCTATCGACTTTCATGCGCATCACGTGTCCATACCAACGCAGCCTTCTCTCGAGTAAACAACATCTGATCCCTCTTATTTCTAATTTTTTCCTTAGTTCGTTTATGCTTTGCCGTTCACGTATATTACTGTTACACATCCAGCGGAGCATGCAAGCTTCGTTCCTCTCTATTCTGCGTATATCCTCTGCACACAATGCCCAGGTCTCACTGCCATGCAACATTGCTGTTTGTATGCAGGCATCATACAACCTGCCTTTCGTTTTTAGGGAGAACCCTTTAGCGGCTAATAGTGGTATGTTAGCATAACACTGGAATCACTTCACACAGTGCACACATAGCTGAAATAAATTATAACATGGATTACATTTATATCGAGAAGTTAGGAGTCTTCTTAAAACTTGTTGATGCATGACCTGAATAGCCAGAAGTAATAAGTTTTAACAATAAGTAGATTCAGTTAAACATTATTTAACATCAGTTAACATTTAAGATATAGCGTTTGCTAGAAATAGTGTTACAGTGACATTGTCTAAGTTTTAACAATAAGTATAATCAATTAAACACAAATTAAAAGCTGTACTTGCTAGAAATAGTGTAACAGAAACAGTTTAATTTGTGAATTTCACCCTGCCACACAAATTGCTGGCCTTGTACCTAAATTAGAAACCATTATTAGATTGGGTATTAGGTGAGAAAGACCTATTTCCTGGATGAAATATAATTCTAACTCCTTAGATTCTCAACTCAAATATATAATTGAAGTCAACTATTTTTATTTTTATTTGCAGCATAGAGTTACGGTCCTTTACGGTCTGAATTCAAATCCCACCGCGGTTAACTTTGCCTTTCATCCTTACAGGCTCGATAAAATAAAGCACCAATAACTGGCACCAATAACTGGCCTTGTGCCTATACTAGAAATCATTATTGGATTGGCTGTATCGGTAGAGGGTCAGACGCCATGCTTTGACGCAAAGAGTTACGGCCCTTGCCATTCTGAGTTCAAATCCTGCCGAGGTTAACTTTGCCTTTCATCCTTACAGGGTCGATAAAATAAAGTACCAGTAATGCACTGGGTAATTGCTGGCCTTGTGCCTAAAGTAGAAACAATTATTATTATTTGGTTTGGCAGTATCGGTAGAATGTCAGACAACGTACTTTGGAGCATAGTGTTACGGCCCTTTGCGTTCTCAGTTCAAATCCCGCCGAGGTTAACTTTGCCTTTCATCCTTACAGGGTCGATAAAATAAAGCACCAGTAATGTACTGGGGTCGATTTAACCAATATTTCCTTCCCCCCATCAAATTTGCTGGCCTTGTGCCTATATAAGAAAGCATTATGATTATTATTATTAGTAGTAGTATATATATATAACATATACAAGTAGTAGTAGTAGTAGTAGTATATGTATATAACATATACAAGTAGTAGTAGTAGTAGTAGTATATATAAGATATACAAGTAGTAGTAGTAGTAGTAGTAGTAGTAGTATAACATATACAACATTATCACAGAAGTATATTGCACCAGTATTCTGTTACATTAAAACTTAGATCTGATTAAAAGAGAAAAACACCAACATTGGATTCAGGAATCAATTACTCTGCTCATATATTCTGCTTTCCTTATTTCCTGAAACCTTCCTCATCATTGTTGTTCTTGTTAATGTTGTTGTTCTTTGTGGTTTGGTGATATCCAGGGGGGGGGGGGGCAGAGAGGGTTTAAGAAACATCCCTGTCTATATTCAGAAGTTAATGGATAGTCAATCAGTCTCCATGTGTATCAAGTAAGTGTTGACTAATAAAAACATGGCAGATGGCGACTAAGAAAGTATTGTAATAGCAGAAAGGTGTGGGACCTATTGCATGAAATGGGTATATATTATCTTAAGGTAAGGTTGGGGAGTTGGGTAATGGAGGGAAACCTTCCTTACTTTTGCCTTATTCATCGCAACTATCAAATGTCCATTTTCTCATATCTCGTAAATCCTATATATATATATATAATGTAGAACCCTACCTTGCAAGGAGAATGGATATTACATGAGGATGATGATATACACATGCAGAGACACTGTGTATGTGTGTGTATACATACACATGTAATGTATATATATATATATATATATATATGTGTGTGTGTAATGTATGTAAATATATGTGTAATGTATATATATATATATATATGTATAATAATATATATATGTATATATATGTATGTATATATGTATATATATGTATGTGTATATGTATATATGTATGTATGTATGTGTATATGTATATATGTGTATGTATATATATATATGTGTATATGTATATGTATATATATGTATATATATATATATATATATTAGCGTGGAAGATGGACGTTAAACGATGATGATCATGATGATGATGATATATATATATATATATATATATATATATATATATATATATATATGTATATATATGTGTGTGTGTGGGTGTGTGTATAATGTATATTTCCAGTATATAGTCTCACTTTACAACTTAATTTTTCCTTTGCTTCAGATTTCTACAGATGTCATTAGGCTTTTATTTCAATTACAATTGTCCACTACCACCACCAACAGCCGTGGAGCACATACCCCTCCCAGACGACACAGAATCCGACATGGAGTTAGACGCGGGAGTGAAGTGGCAAACGGTCTGCCACAAAAAATCAAAAACAAAAAAACCCTTAGATTCACCTTCCAAAAGCGAAGGCATACAAAGAGGGGTAAAGGCAGCAAGGAAACTTGCAGCAACACCACCACCATCACCACCACAAGCACCACTGACAACAACAACCACACCACCACCAGCATCACCAAAAACACCAACAACGCAAACACAAGACACACACACCAAACAGCAACAAGAAGAAAACAGCAACAAAATCCCCCCTGACCCCCAAAAAGTACACAGCCATAAACATGGCAAAAAAAGAACTCATACAATATATAAAGCATCACACAGACATCACAGAAAAAAACTACTACACTCCACCAACACCAAGAACTCTCCAGACAAACATAAGCATCATCGAAATCTCAATAGAACAGTACAAACCTTTAAAACAAAAATTCCCCAATGCAGTTGGAGACCTCAGAGGGACGGTTACCAAGAGGATATACACTGACATCCTCTTGGAAACACCCATGACCAGCGAAAGGGACGGTTCTACTGTCCCTTCACCACACGATCAAGGTAAATGATCCTTTCTCACTTGCCCCGTTTCTCATCCAACATGGCCGTACTCAGAATAAGCAGTATAAATGCACGTGGCCTGGCGTCATCTTGGAAGCAGGGTCACCTGCTCAACGACCTCAGGTCACTAAACATAGATGTGGTGGCCATCAGTGAAACCAGAATCTCCGAAGCACAAGCCTTCGCATCGATCTTCGGCGGCTACGATGTATACGCATCTCCCAGCCGTCCAGGATCGGGGGGAGGAGTAGCCGTCCTTTTTCGGAGAGGCTTGGATCTCGCGATACGGGCCATCTTCCTAGACCCAGAAGGTAAGTCGGTGGTGCTGAACGTGACCGGCAGCGAAGGCAATGCTTTCAGGCTAGTAGCCGTCTACGCCCCAACAGGGTCAGGACGGCCAGATTTCTTCAGACGTCTAGAGACCTTTCTTGGAACGTCCCGCGCTTTAGTGTTAATGGGCGACTGGAACGGTATCTTGGATGCACGCTGGGATCGTGTGGGGCTAGTGGATAGGGGAGGAGGGTGCAAGAGCCTCACCAACCTGCTCAGACGTTTTGAACTGTCTGACAGGTATCGACTGGATCACCCGAATGTGCCAATGTGGACATGGACAAACCGCATCGGGTCATCCAGATCGTATCTCGATAGGGTATTCTGCAGAGAACTAGATAAGGCTAGTATAGGATGTCCACAATTTAAAATAGTCGACTACACAGACCACAAATTTGTGATCTGTGAGATCGACATAGACAGACTTCATAGACAAGGGCCTGGTTACTGGAAGCTGAACGCGTCTTTCCCGGCGCGCAAAGCCTACAGAGACCGGATTAGCGTATTAGTTAAGCGGGCGTTGACGGGAGCGGTCGTCAACAACAGGTGGTGGTTCGCCCTGAAAAGGGCAATTAAAGTAGAGTCGATTAGGTTTAGCAAAGGAGTAGTGATAGAGGAAAATAGAGTAGAGGGAGAGCTAGTCAGAAAGCTAGAAGAGACGTTTAGGACAGGCATCGCAACCGACGTGCTTGCGGCGAGATTGGCACTCGACCAATTCTTCAACGCAAAACACGAAGGCTGCGTTGTCAGAGCTAGAGCGCGTGCTCTGAAACACGAGGGGACGAAAGTCGTCCAATGGGCCCTGGTGGCAGAGGCGTGACGTGGCAACAAAGCCACAATTCGGTCTTTGTCTGACCAAAACAAGTGCGTGATGCTCGAACCCGAGCGGATGTGTGAAGCTTTTCAGCAGCACTTTGCTGAACTGTTCGGGAGCGGCGGCGGCCCGGATCGGAACATGGACTTCAGTGCAAACCTCGACGGACTGCCTCGGCTCTCGACGACCGCAGCACAGTGTTGCGAAATGCCAATAACAGCCGGTGAAATACGGGAAGCGATGGCTAACTGCACAAGGGGTAAATCGCCAGGTTTCAATGGTCTGCCCTACGAGCTTTATGCATTTATGCCAGACTTGTTCGGTGACCTCTTGGCAGATGTCTACTGCAACTGGCAGCAGAACGGGAGCATTCCCAGTTTTGTGAGCCGAGGAGCAGTGGCGCTGCTGAGAAAAGACCCAAACAAGGGGGATGTTATTGATAATTTCAGGCCCATAACCCTGCTAAACGCAGAGTTCAAGATTTTGGCAAAGGTGTTAGCAATGAAGTTGGCGCTTGTCTTCAAGAGTCTAGTGGGAGAGGCGCAGACATGCGCCATTCCTGACACATCCATACACGACAACCGCCACCTCATGCGATACATCATAGAGAGGGTGGTTAAGGAACCTGGCAAGGGTAGGGCCCTGATCAACTTGGATCAATCCAAAGCATTCGATAGGTTCGACCATCGGTACTTGGCGGCGGTCCTCGAGGCAGCCGGTTTCGGAACCGTTTTCAGGGGTTGGATCGTAGCAATGTACAGCGACATCTGCTCAGTTGTGAGGGTGAACGGTCACCTGTCGCAGCCGTTCGGCATCATGCGCTCAGTCCGCCAGGGTTGTCCCCTCTCGTCCCTCTTGTACGTATTGGCTCTCGAGCCGTTACTGCACAAACTGGGGGCGATGAGGAGCGTCCCACGCGAACTATGATGCGGGAAATCCGAGTCGGCTTACGCTGACGACGTCACCGTGGTGGTGTCGAACACCAGACACGTCCAGATGCTCGGCACCGCTCTGAAGGAATACGAAGCGGTGACAGGAGCAAAGATAAACCAGGAAAAGTCGGGGGGCTTGCAGCTCGGCACCTGGAGAGGCAAGTCCATGCCGTCCGACAGCGTCGTGGGGCATTGGACGGACGGACCGGTTAAATTGCTCGGGGTCTGGTTCGGACCGGACCTCCAGATGGAGAAAAACTGGAACGAGGTGACGAGCAGGGTGGCCTCCCTCACCCAGTAATTGGCCGAGAGGAAGCTGTCCCCGAGAGGCCGGGCGGAGGTGGCGAATGCGTACATCGCATCCGTCATCTGCTACCGCCTCACCGTCGTCCCTTGCTCCTGCCCAACTCTCACCAAAATGGAGCGCCTCCTCTTCCGCTTTTTGTGGAAGGGACGCGCTCCCATGGTCAGACGATCCATCTGCTGTCAACACTCGTTGCGTGGAGGACTGGGCATGCCATGGCTGATGATGCGCAAACATGCGCTGAGGCTGCGACATCTCTGGTGCTTCCTTGATGGTGAACAGGTGTGGTCGTCGTTCGCCAGGCCCGTTTTCCCACAGCTCGTCTCCTTGACGGAGCTGCAGTCCTGGGTCAGAAAAAGACCGAGGGATAGCGCTTGGAAACTGGAATGTCTCCAGGCGCTCACTGCCCTCTTCCAGCTGGGCACCAGTATCGGTGGAACATCTACCTTGGCGTTCTATAGAGGACTAGTGGAGGGGAAGAGCGACGACATTCTCGGAGAGATCCTGGGCGTTGAAGAAGATCAGCTGTTTGCTCTCTTCCGGGGAACTTTCAGCCCGGGGCCTATGGATAACTTCCAAAAATCCCTGGTGGCAGTGCTACCGGGGAGCGCTGCCGGTTCGAGTTAAGCTCTACAGGCACGGAAGTGCCGTCAGCCGAGCCTGTCCGAGATGCGCGCAGAGCGACGAAACCGTCGTGCATGCACTCGTTCAGTGCCCGAGCACTGCTGACTTGTGGAGTTATGTCGAACAGTTGCTGTCACGTGTGGGACTGATCCGGTTGTCGACTGAGTCCATTGTACAGATGGTTTCGCCGTCTTCCTTCGAGGAAGAAGGGCAGGCGGTTTTCATCTCCCTGGTGGCCATGGCGAAAGAGATTGTGTGGTGGACAAGATTAAAAGGGTTAAAGACAGACACTTTCCTCTTCGGCGAATCCCTAATTAACTTCTAGCAAGTTTGTTGAAAGGTGGATGAATGTAGCGAGAATGGTCCGAGTGAACGGGACCACTCTGAATATACGTCTGTAGTTTGAGAGATGGAAAAATTGAGAGAGGGCGCTTGCCCTGGTGGTCAGGGTGGCCGTGGTCTTTTGTGTGGTTTTCGCCACGAGTTACCCTCGGAGGTTTCCCCCCTATTGGGGAATTTTTCATTGTTTCGATTTTCATTTTTATTGTTTGTATATATATATATGTTTCTATGTCCTTTTTTTTCTTCTTTTCTTATAAAATAATAAAAATATTTACACACACAAAACCCACATCGTACTGTCCTGTACAGTCCTGTACCGTCTGTAATGTTTTTCTTGATGTCAGCCCTTGTGGCCAATAAAGAAATCATTATTATCTTCCTTGTGTGTGTGGTGTGATGTGTAAGTGTGTAGGTGTGGTGTGTGGTGTGATGTGTAAGTGTGTAGGTGTGTGTGTGTATATATATGTGGGGAGTGTGTGTGTGGTGTGCTGTGTTAGTGTGTAGGTGTGTTGTGGTGTGTGTGTGTGTGTTTATATGTGGGGAGAGTGTGTGTGGTGTGCTGTGTTAGTGTGTAGGTGTGTTGTGGTGTGTGTGTGTGTGTTTATATGTGGGGAGAGTGTGTGTGGTGTGCTGTGTAAGTGTGTAGGTGTGTTGTGATGTGTGTGTGTGTGTACATGTGGGAGAGTGTGTGTGTGGTGTGCTGTGTAAGTGTGGTGTATCTGCTTTGTTTGTGTGTTTGTGTGTGTGTGTGGTGTCTATTTGAGTGTAAATGTGAAGGTGTGGTGTGTGTGTGTGTGTGTGTGTGCTATGTGCTTATGTGTGTGTGTGTCTAAGTGGTCTGCATGTGTATAAGTATGAATGGTGTGTAGTATGATGTGTGTATGATGTTTGTGTATGTGTATATGTGATCTGAATTAGTGTGAATGATGTGTAGGTGTAGTGTGTGTGTACTGTGTGTATGTGTGTGTGTGGTCTGTATAAGTGTGAATGATGTTAAATGTGGTTTGTATGTGTTTGTGTGTGGTGTGTATGTGTTTGTGTGTGTGGTCTGTATAAGTATGAGTGGTGTGTATGTGTTTGCGTGTGTGTGTGGTCTGTATAAGTATGAGTGGTGTGTATGTGTGTGTGTGTGTGTGTGTGTGTGTTTGTGTGTGTGTGTGGTCTGTATAAGTATGAGTGGTGTGTATGTGTTTGTGTGTGTTATATGTTTGTGAGTGTGCTGTGTGTATGTGTGTGTTATGCATTTGTATATGTATGATGTGAGTACATGTGTGGTGTGTAGAGGGGGTAGTTGTCTCCCTTTCTTTCAGAAGTCCGACATAAATAATGTGACATTGACAGAATTAAGAATTACTTTCCAAGACTGAATAATTCATGACTGATAATGAGACAATGATTGAATAATCTTAGATACTGAACACCTAAATGTATGCCGGCCACAGCCACCACCATCACTAGTACCACCATCACTACCACTACCATCATCACTAGTACCTCTACCACCATCACCACCACTACCTCCACCATCATGACCACTACTACCTCCACCTCTACCACCACCACTATCACCACCACATCATCACTACTACCTCTACCACTACTATCTCCACCTTTACCACCACCACTATCACCACCACCATCATCACTACTACCTCTACCACTACTATCTCCACCTCTACCACCACCACTACCACCACCACCATCATCACTACTACCTCTACCACTACCATCATCATCATCACTACTACCTCCACCTCTACCACCACCACCACCATCATCACCTTCCCTCTTCGACCACCTTTGCCATCTCACCTTCAAAACCATATATATATATATAAAGAAAAGACAGTCGATTTAAAAAAATCTTTCTATTTCTTCTTCGTCTTCTTCTTTTCGTTTTTTTTCTTTTCCTTCTTCCATTATTTTTAGTGATGTATTTTATAGTTTCCTCAGAAATTGTAATACAGAAATGTTTTTTTATTCATGTTAAAAAATAAATAATTTGGTAAAGTGGAAGGTGTTAAAATACAAATATCTTATTTTTTTAATTTTCAAATATTTTTAGTATTTTTCAATTAATTATTAATGAAAATAGATGAATATATTCTATTTCTTAGATTGTGTCTCCTCTTCCCCCACCACTGTTTCTTGCTGATGGAGTGTGTAGATGTCTGCTATACTTAATAAACACTTTGTTAAACCTTTTCATATCAAATTATTTGACATTGCCTCTGGTTCTTTTATACAAGGTTGTTTTAGAAAATATTGTAATCTTAAATGCAGAAAAGACTGCAACAACAGTGGAATTCTCTGAATAAAAAGATCCCATTCAGTCACAAATGACTAGAAAGTTCCCTTCCGAGTCACAGATCTGAGCAAGATTGTTTCTGTGGAAGTCCGGTAGTACCGCAGACTAGTCTTCCTCTTCCTCTTTCCTCGCTGCCGATGTTGTCCAACGGAGAGGCAAAGGCTGATACAGTTTGGCTCCAGTTACGTCAGAACTCATTTCTACAACTGAATAAACTGGAACAACAAGAAATAAAGTATCTTGGTCAAGAACACAACGCACTGCCCTATATGGGAGTTTGAACTCACAACTTTGTGACAATAGGACAACAGGTCAAATGACTCTGTTATCCCATTGTGCCTTTTGCAAGATTCTGAAAAGAAATTCATCTACATGGTGCTCAGGTGGAGTTGGGCTCTGTGTGGCATTGAAATGTAATTGTGGCAAGTCCTTTGACTCCACAGGTCTTCATGGATAAAGGCAGGAGTGTGGGACTATGTCCTTATTATATATTTTTATCCCGTTAGTAAAATAAGTTGGATTACTTTGATTAAATAATGAATGAATATTACATAATTTATGTACTAAATTTAGCAACAGTTGATTAAACATAAATATTCTTATATATAATTGTTTCTACTTTTGGCACAAGGCCAGCAATTACTCCAGTGTATTACTGGTACTTTATTTTATCGACCCCGTAAGGATGAAAGGCAAAGTTAACCTCGGCGGGATTTGAACTCAGTCCGTAGTTCAAATCCCGCCAAGGTTAACTCGGCGGGATTTATATAATGATTGCTTATTTTAAGATTCACTTCTTTTAAAACGTTCACATGTCAATACTTCCAGTTATGATATAATGGATGCTATATCATAACACTTATATAACCGTTCATATATTTCCATCGTTATATCATAATGTTTATATTTCCGTCGCTAATTTTCTCCTTTTTCATTTTCACTAAATTTCAACGTAATGCAGTTTATATATAATATCGTATTTTTTAAATGTATCATGGATTACTCTACTGATTGAAGAAGAAAGTGAAACAGAGTCTCTTCAATTCTGTGCATATTCTCAATTGCGATTTTATTTGATGTATTATATTTGCATATAATATCAATATGCACACTACACATGCTAGCAGAAAACCAGCCGAAGGGTGGTTTTTCTGCTAGTATAAATGTATATATATTTATTTCAATAGAATGCTTACAAATAAACAAACACCACTCTGAGTTTTCTGCATGAAGACATCTGTTAGCCAAAATCTGATCACAGTCATATAACTGGAAACTGCGATGTTGTGTTTAGTTTTACTACATTATTGACAATGACATCTGTGATATCCCCACTAGACATTCTAGAGAAGAAACAATATTTTAATTTTTAATGAAACAGGAAATTCTCATGATATCCTTTACTTGGAGTAAATGATCTCTGCTAACCCCCACATAATAGAGTGCTAAACCCCTCAGGCTCACACTCTACATAATCAATAC
>OZ024742.1:24793470-24990970 GCA_964016885.1 Eledone cirrhosa
CCACTACCACCACAACCTTCACCTTCTCCACCACCACCACCACCACCACCACTACCACCACTTCCCCCATCACACACCACAACCTTCACTTTCTCCACCACCACCACCACCACCAGCACATCCATCACCTCCCCTACCACCACCACTACCATCACCTCCCCCAACACACACCACAACCTTCACCTTCTCCACCACCACCACCACCACCACCGCCACCACCACCACCACCACCACCACCGCCACCACCACCACCACCACCAGCACAGCCATCACCTCCCCTACCACCACCACTACCATCACCTCCCCCAACACACACCACAACCTTCACCTTCTCCACCACCACCACCACCACCACCGCCACCACCACCACCACCACCACCACCGCCACCACCACCACCACCACCAGCACAGCCATCACCTCCCCCACCACCACCACTACCATCACCTCTCCCAACACACACCACAACCTTCATTTTCTCCACCACCACCACCACCACCACCAGCACAGCCATCACCTCCCCCACCACCACCGCTACCATCACCTCCCCCAACACACACCACAACCTTCACCTTCTCCACCATCACCACCAGCACAGCCATCACCTTCCCTACCACCACCACTACCATCACCTCTCTCCCACCACACACCACAACCTTCACCTTCTCCACCACCACCACAACCATCACCTCCCCCTCCACCACCACTACCATCACACACCACAACCTTCACCTTCTCCACCACCACCACCAGCACAACCATCACCTCCCCTACCACCACCACTACCATCACATCCCCCCCCCCACCACCACCACAACCATCACCTCCCCCACCACCACCAACACCATCATCTTCCCCACCACACACCACAACCTTTACCTTCTCCACCACCACCACCTTCACCTCCCCCCCACTACCACTACCCCCCCCCCCCCAACCACCACTACCATCACCTCCCCCACCACCACCACTACCATCACATCCCCCACCACCACCACCACTACCATCACCTCCCCCAGCACCACCACAACCTTCACCTCCCCCACACAGTTCCAATTAACTTGTTGCAAAAAGAAGTCCAAGGCATATCTAATTGAAAATCTAATATCCACCACCCCCTCTCTCTTTTCCCTCCCCTCTCTCTCTATCTATTTTCTCTCCCCCTCTCCCTCTCTCTCTTTTCCCTCCCCTCTCTCTCTATCTCTTTTCTCTCCCCTCTCCCTCTCTCTCTTTTCCCTCCCCTCTCTCTCTCTATCTTTTTTCTCTCCCCCCACTCTCTCTTTTCCCTCCCCTCTCTCTCTATCTCTTTTCTCTCCTCCTCTGCCTCTCTCTCTTTCCCTCCCCTCTCTCTCTATCTCTTTTCTCTCCCCTCTCTCTCTCTCTCTTTCCCTCCCCTCTCTCTCTATCTCTCTTCTCTCCCCCTTTCCCTCTATTCGCCCCTCCCCATCTCCTCTCTCACCTGTTTCTTTCTCCCTATCTCTCCTATTTCTCCTCTGCTTCCTCTCTCTCTTTCCCGACTCCATCTCATTCTCTCTCTCATTATCTCTCCCTCTTTCCTCCCTCTCCCAAAACACTCCCATATCTCCCTCCTTATCTCCCTCCTTCTCTCTCACATCTTTCTCTCCTTCTCTCCCACATCCCTCCCTCATCTCTCCCTCCTCTCTCCTTCTTTTCCCTACCCTCTCCTTCTCTTCCCATGCCCTTCTCCTCCTCTCCAACATCTATCTCTCCTCTCCCACCTCCTCTCCTACATCTCCCACCTCCTCTCCTACAGCTCTCTCTCCTCCTCCCCCACATATCTCCCTCCTCTCTCCTCCACTCCCACATCTCTCCCTCCTCTCTCCTCCTCTCCCACATATCCCCTCCTTCTCTCCTCCTCTCCCACATCTCTCCTCCTTCTCTCCTACATCTCTCCCTCCTCCTCTATCTTTCTCTTCCCATCTCTCTCTCCCCCATTAAGGTGTGGAGTGACTGTGGGGTGTATTAATTTACTGTATATATATAACATAGAAGTTCACCAGATCAAACCCTTCCATTGCTACAGGCGGTGTTGTACATTTGTGGAACTCCTTTATTTATTATGCAAGTCTTCTTAATCAACTTGCCTTATTTTCCAAAACCCCTACCCCATTTTGAACCCAACAATACCGCCCCCCCCCTCTCTCTCAATATCTCTCAATGCTAAAATAGCTACAATAGCTAGTGATTTCCCATTTTACAGCTGAGTGGTCGCTGCTGGGAAACACAGTGATGTGTAAAAACACCTGGCTTAACAACTCATGCAAATATTTAAGTGTGTAGAACCATCCTAGCAAGGAACAATGGCAGGAAGAAGAACAACAAAAACAAAAAAAATACACAAAAAAACAAAGAAAGGAAGACTATTTAAAACCCCCTAAAAATAACATTATATATATATATAAAAACAACAGAATAATCTATAAAATAGATAAAAAAAAGACACGAGTTTATAAAGTAAAAAAAAAATGCAAGAAAGAAAACTTAATTCTGAATTTGCATGAAAGAGACATTAAAATTTTAACCTCTTCAATTTAGATTGAAAAAATACTTTGAGACTTTTCCAGGTCATCTAATTAACGTTGATAAAACTAAAAATATGGTGGTAGGGTGAAGGGTCTTTCCAGATATTTCCGGAGCCTTCTCTCTCTGCAATCAGTAACTCCCTAGGGGCAGTGTAAATGTGTTTAATGAAGTAGTTTTACTTTCAGTTTAAAATTGTTCAAGGTACTTGTTGTTGTTGTTGGTTCTACTCCCTCTCACGCTCCCATCCCACATCACTAAATCTTAACTTTCTTGTCTCTCTACCACCCCGCAACTACATGGCATCTTACCTGCCTTTCTTCTGTCACACCCACTGCATTTCAGATTCCCTTTCTTTCTATCCTTCGATATTTCTCTATACCCAACTTACATGTCTTTCAGCTCCACTGTGCCATAGGTTATCTACTAATTTACCTCCTCCATCACACACCAAGTACATCATCATCATGATTGCAGCCACAGTCAAACATTCCTGACAAAGTCTCTCGACATTATTTGTCATGTCTCCTGGCCACTGCTAAGGTTTATATCATGTGAGAGTTGATCAATGAAAGTTCAAGCAGGTGTTACTTCACTGTTTCTCCCATGTGTTGGTTCTCACAATGCTCATTTGTGTATAACTTCCTACTTATTTCTCTAGAAATGTCCTGCAAATTGTAACCATCTGTATTTGAGCAATTGAAGTTATCTTGGGCAAATTTCCATAGAAACTTTCATCTGTAATATGTTGATGCTAGTTTATGTTTTGTACAACCCTAGGTGTTGTTTCTATCTTTATACTGACTGACCTATACCCTCATATCTTTATCACTTTCGATACACAAAATGCCCTTATGACTCCACCAGGAATTACAGGTCCATACATACATCCAATCAAATTAAGGGCTTTCTCACTCTTCTTAGAGGAACCCCTCCCTGGTTGACCTCTACCACCTTTAGTTTTGGACATGTCAGTAGTATAGCCATACTCATCATGCTAGGCCAGTTGCGGGTTGGTAAAACTATTTAACCCATAGTTAGGGGGGACAGACATTGACTCTGAGGAGTTTATCCATCCTTTAACAGCTCTTTGATTTTGCTTTTTGTGCTACTTTGGTTCCTCTTACATTCCTTACCAGACCAGGGTCTTGGAGGGAGCATGTTTAGTCACCAACCACTCGGACATGAAGCAGATTGTACTGGTTACATGGTACCAGTAACAGGCTGATGCCTGACCTGATATACATACTCCAAATAACTCATCTTTGTCTCTGCATAAAGCTTGGTTATTCATGATTCCCCTTGCTTCCACCTGTTGATTCCTGCGTAAATAGTTCGCTAAGGCCAGTAGGCTTTCAACAATATCAACCTACCTTCAGCTTCCAGTATCCAAGTGTCTCTTTCTGCACCCTCTATATTTTTTCTGTGCATATCACAAACTTGTGGTCTATATAGCCAGCCAGATGTAATTGTAGACATCTTACTATATCCCTATACATTGATCCTAAGAAAATATTCTACCTAAATGACCCACTGATGTGTGTTCATCATCATCCCTCTGATCATCCTTATCATCATCATCATCATCGTTTAACGTCCATCTTCCACGCTTGCATGGGTTTGGACGTGAATTTTCCCACTTGAGGCAAGATTGGTTGTCTTGCTCGCATAGGACCGTCTGGTAGGTTTTCTACAGCTGGATGCCCTTCTTAACACTAACCACGTTTACAGTGTGGACTGGGAGGTTTTTACCGTGTTGCCTACACGGCCACATTACAGCGTGGACTGTGTGTTTTTTTGTCGTGACACCTACACGATCTCATTTGTTTCGGACTGGATGTTGTGGCACCAACATAACTTTACATTGAAAGGGGCGGTGTGAATGGGGTGGAGGTGGTGGGACGGGGTGTATTTTGTTAGAGGTGCCTACTGACTGTAGTAGGTTTTACTTTGTATTTAGGTAAGGCGGGTCTTCTCTATTACTGAGTACCGCCAAAGATCTCGGTCCAGTGATATTGTCTTGGAGAGGTGTAAGTGTGTGAGGTCGGAATTTATCAAGTCGTCCCAGGTTTTTCTGGGTCTGCCTACTCCGTGGCTACAGTCTATCTTTATTGCCCTGCACTTTTTTATACAGCTGTCGTCTTTCATGCACATCACGTGACCATACCAACGTAGCCTTCTCTCGAGTAAACAACATCTGATCCCTCTTATTTCTAATTTTTCCCTTAGTTCGTTAATGCTTTGCCGTTCACGTATATTACTATTACACATCCAGTGGAGCATGCAAGCTTCGTTCCTCTCTAGTCTGCGTATATCCTCTGCACACAATGCACAAGTCTCACTGCCATGTAACATTGCTGTTCGTATGCAGGCATCATACAACCTGCCTTTCATTTTTAGGGAGAACCCTTTAGCGGCTAATAGTGGTATAAGCTCTCTGAACTTTTTCCATCCAGTTCTGACTCTAGCTACTGTACTTTCAGAGCACCCTCCCCCACTGCTGATATTGTCACCCAGGTAACGGAAGCTGTCCACTATTTCTATAGAACCCTCTGCGCAATTGAAAGAGTTAGTATTCTGTGGGAACTTGCTGCTACTTATTGCACCAGAGCACCAGCCACATGTAAGATCTATGTTCTTAGTTAGCTTACCTGTGATCCCACTACATTTTTATGCACCCATACTTTGCATTTGGGACATAAAATGGAGTTTCTACCTACGCCTTTCCTACACACTGAGCATAGCCATTTCCCGGAAGGGACCGGCGCCTTATTTTCATTCCTACAAACTAGAACTTTAGTCTTGGCCAGGTTAATTTTAAGGCCTTTTGATTCTAGGCCGTGCTTCCATGTTTGGAATTTCTTCTCTAGCTCGGCCATTGATTCAGCTATGAGCGTTAGATCATCTGCGTATAGGAGTTCCCATGGGCAGCCGGTCTTGTACTCCACTGTTATAGCCTGAAGGGCAATAATAAATAGTAGGGGGCTAAGAACAGAGCCCTGATGGACACCAACTTTTACGCTAAACTCTTCACTATATTCGTTGTTAATTCTAACCTTGCTGACTGTTTCTTTATACATGGCTTGTATAGCTCTCACAAGTCATTCATCAACACCTAGTTTTCTAAGAGCCCACCAGATAATGGAATGGGGGACTCTGTCGAATGCTTTCTCCAAGTCGACAAAAGCTAAGTATAGGGGTTTACTTTTAGCTAGGTACTTTTCCTGTAGTTGTCGTACAATGAAAAGAGCGTCTGTGGTAATTTTGCCTGACACAAACCCGAACTGCATTTAATCTAGATCAATTCTCTCTCTGATTAGTTGCGCTATTACTTTTTCTGTGACCTTCATGACCTGGTCGATTAATTTAATGCCTCTATAGTTACTCCTATCTAGGGCATCACCTTTACCCTTGTAACAGTTAATGATGATGCTGCTACGCCAGTCCTTCGGAACAACCTCATTCTGTATGACTTGGTTTACTATCCGGGTGACCATGGTGTGTCCCACCGTTCCAGAGGCTTTCAGCATCTCAGCAACTATTTCCGAAGGCCCAGCCGCCTTACCCGTCTTCATATCTTTGATTGCCTTACTTATTATACTACCTTCAACTAACACTGCTGGTCCCTCTATTGGGTCGATGTGGGGTAGACTGTCTTTCTCCCATTTATTCTCCTCATTTAGTAGCCTTTCGTAGTGACACTTCCAAGCTACCTTCTTATCAGCATCAGTGATGGCAAGTACACCATCATCATTAAGGACACACCCCGACAATATCATGGTTTTCCTTAACACATTGCCTAGCAATCCTGAACACCTCACGTTTTTGGTCCTCGCGTTGTAGAACATGCTTGAACTTTCTTTCCTCTGCTTCCCTTCTTGCGAAGTACACTTGTCTCCTAGCTTCCCTCCTGGCCACTTGATAGTCTTCTCTACTTCCCCCATCCCGCCATACTTTCCAAGCTTGCTTTTTGGTCTTAATTGACTCTTCCACCTTACTGTTCCACCACCATGTTACTCTCCTCCTGCCTATAGGCCTGCTCCAGCCACAGACTTCGTCTGCCGCCATCAGCAGGTTTGCTTTCAGCAATTCCCACTGTTCCTCTATATTGTACGACTCTAAATGCTCTTCCTTACTGTCGAAAGCATCAAGTAATATGCTTTGAAATTTATTTCTGGCTGTGGGGTCCTTTAGCTTCCATATTTTTCTCCTGAGGATAGTCCTCTTCTGCTGTCGAGTACGTCTCGTCCTGACTATGAGGTCGCTAATTATCAGTCTATGTTGGGAGCTGCATTCTTCATGGGGGAGGGATTTAGTATTTACAACAGACACTCTGTCACGTCTTCTGGTAAGGATATAATCTACCTGGCTGGTATGTTCCCCTGATCTGTAGGTGATCAAGTAATTGTCTCGTTTTTTGAAGTTAGTGTTACAGATAGTTAGGTTATTTACGTTACAGAATTCCAGGATTCTGGAGCCTTCCTCATTTCTAGTACCAAACCCATAGCCTCCCTGGATTCCATCATAGCCGTCACAATGTTGTTCAACGTGACCATTTAGGTTGCCAGCAATAATTATATAGTCACTGTCGATTATTTGGGAGGTAGTGAGCATCAGTGTCTCATAGAAACTGTCTTTTATAGCGCCAGGCAGTCCGGATTGGGGCGCGTATGCAGATATTATCGTCACAGTAGTTCTATTTAGAACAAGTCTTATTTTAATTATTCTGTCGTTTACTCTATTTACGTCTATTATCTTATCCACCCATTTTTCTGCTAACATGATTCCTACCCACCTACCCAGCCCTTTGTCATTTCCCACCCAGAAAACCTTATAGCATCGTTTTTTACCCACAATTAATCTAGCAGACCCGCCCCTCCACCTGGTCTCTTGGATACAGCAAACATCAACCTCCTTACGTTCAAGCATTTCTACAACCTCGTTAGAGCGGCCTTTTAAGGTGCCTACATTCATGGTACCAACTCTGAAGTTTTGGATTGCGTTTGGTGGGTGGGGTGCAGGGAGGGGTGAGGTGGATGGGGTTGGGGTTATGTTGGTCATCCGCGGCCGCAACAAAGAGGGGGGGGGGGGGCTTGCCCTTTCGTCCGGCAGCATGAGGTGAATTTGTCGTTATCTTTGGCATTGTCTTCGGGTGTCCAGATTCTTCAGACTCTCCAGAAATTCCCTAGTTCATCCATCATATCGAAAAGCAACCAGAAGTGATAGCATAGGCCGTTGACTTGTGATTGGTCCAAATAATAAGGTGGAGAGTGGGGGCGAGAGAGAGGGGTACGGGGTAGTTTGCGAGGAGCAGACTTATTTATATTTGGTTGGCAGGGAGTGAGAGGGAGTGAGAGAGTGACTTATATGATAGAGAGAGGGTGGGGGTTGAGAGGCGATTTTAGCCGGCCGAGAGAGAGAGGCCATTTCTATGAATCCTGGAAAAATTTTATCGGCCAAAATGGTTGCGGGAATATTATTTAGAACAACGTGGAGAAGATTTTTAGAACAGTGAGACAGAATTATAGAAGGACAATTAAGAATACGATTTTTTTTTATTCTGGGGTATTATAGATATATAGATGAATGAACCGAAGGGTGGGGAGTTGAGAAGAAAATGAAATATGTCCAAATTTTAAATTGTGTGACTTTGAGCAGGATATTTTATTTCTCGTCGCTCATTCTATCAGGAATTGCGACCAGTAGATAGTACCAGCAATTGGAAAGACCAATGGAAAGAGTGTTTCTTTGGTCTGATCTGACAAGTTCCACCCTACTCAGAATATAAATGAGGTCCGGGATCTTGTAGATTTGGTTAAAAAAAAAATGTTTTACATTATGGTATTGAGTGCTCATTCTTGTGTCAGTCAATACTAAGCATAAACATATGTATATAAACACTTGGATTGGAAAGTTTAACAAATATTTATCATGTTATCAGTAAAGACAACTTTATATTAGCTTCAATAATGGAAGAGTTTATGTCTCCAAAATATTTTACATCCAAACTTTACGTTAACTGACTTAACAAAAACACCAAAAATCCTTATTGAATTTTAGTAGAGGTCAAATTGGTTTTATTTCCCATGTGACCTGAGGAAAACTGGTGATATTTTGAGATAATCTGATAGAAAGAGATGCGACGAGAAATGGCTAGCTTTAACTTTCATTTGTATTACATTTGTTCCTATTAGGATAATTTAATTTTTAAACATTTGGTGTCTGTAAAACAAGAGAGGAAATTTGGCGTATATTTAAATAAAAGTAATGTAGCATCAAAGTTTCATTTGATCTGGGAGTCGCATAAGCATTCACAATCACACATACATATATATAGATATAAACACATACATATATATATGAATATAAACACTGATGGATTTATACAAGTATATGATTTATATGTGTGTATTTATATATAAAGGTTTTAATACACATTGACACACACCTATGTATTTATATATACACACACATATATACATATATGCACACACAAATATTTAACCAAAAATGATACACATAAATTTACACAGAATTATATATATACATATATATATACATACACACACATAAACACACAAATAGAAGTGGGGTAATGAGTTGGCAGAAGTATTAGAACATCAGACAAAATGCTTTGCAAAATACTTTGGCTGCTTGTTCAACTAATGTTGAGGACAATGTTGTTTTACATTCTTCTGAGATCAATAAATATGATTCTGTTCTTCTGGAGTCACATGGCCCAGAGGTAAGTGTATTGGACTTATGATCATAATGTTGTGGGTTCGATTCCTAGAATGGGATGTGTGTTGTGTTCTTGAGCAAAACACTTAATTTCCAGTTGCTCCAGTATCCTCAACTGAAAAGGAGTACCAGCAATATCTGGGGTGGGGTGGGGTTGTTGTTAACCCTGTGATTGACTGGTGTGCTGTCCAGTGGGGAGTCTTGTGTTCTCAGTTACTTCACATCATGGAAACCAGCATAAACACTGGCTTTAGACAGACTTTTGACTGTTTATTTTTTTCAGTTCTAGACTGGTGGACCTGAGAAATTGGTAGAGTGTTAGACAGGATGCCTTGTGGCATCTATTCTACTTGCTAGCAATCAGAGTTCAAATCTCAGTAAAGCTTTCTTGAGTAATACACTTAATCATTTGTCTAGTTTAACATCTCTTAGACCAACACAACTCTGGATGTCGGTGAGCATGTCCAGCTAACCTCAATCTCCTCTGTGTCACTTTTGAGCTGACTTTTGGGAGGCTCCCATACAGCTCTGAGTTTTTCATCCTCAGTGTATACTGATTAATGTTCAGATGGCAAGATAGTTAATAATTTTGTGAGTGTTTGCCAAGTCAGTTGCCAGACGTTAGAGCTTCAATGTATCCATGCCCAGGGAAGCAAGGCCTTCAGAGTATGATAGATGGTAGATGTTTGTGTGTGTGTTTATGAATGTATATCTATATTTGTATATGACAGCCCATCTAACCTATGTAGTCATGAAAAGTAGAAGTTAAATGGTGCTTATGATGGTATATTGAATTAAATTTGTTAAAGTTTTTCTGGATCTATGTCCTCTCATATCAAATTTTGCCAAGGTCAAATCTTGCTTTGTATCCTTTTGGGGCTCAATGTAAAAAGGGACCAGTCGAGAGAAGTGGATTGGCAGGATTATTAATATATTGAACTTGATGTCTTCTATTTTAAATCCCATTACGGCTTATTTAGAAGGTAGAGTTCAACTGTTGCTTAGTTTAACACAGCCACTTGTACTTTGGGTGTCTTTAGCAGGGACTACACTTTTGGAAGAATTTGGACAAACGTTTCTTGTTTCAGGATATTTTCCTTCTTTCTAGACACCAGGCATGAAGGCCTTGGAAATTCTCATTACTCTTGTTCTTCCTTCCCTCCTTCCCTCACTAAATTTAAGATGTTCCAAGAATTTGTCCTTCAGTTCAGCTACAATTACTATTAAAGGTGAGACGATAATCTTACTTTTTAAGCCTAAAGAATAACAGCAGCTTATATCTTTTGTTTCAAACATGAACCTGTTCAATACAATAGAAGGTACAGGTAGGTGTAGGAGAAGGGTGCAGATTATGTTCCCAGTAAATACTTTGGAGTTGAGTTATTAAATGATTGCTTAATCTCCTCTATCCCACCTTCTCCTTCATACTAGCTAATGCTATTCAGGATTTCCTATAAAAAATCAAAAAAATCTTTCTTCCTCAACAAAGGTATTATTTGTGTATTTACAAGCAGCAACAATGGTTGAATGAGTTACCACCTACTGTTGTTGTTGTTGTTTTCCTCTTTATGCTTTGTCCCTTCATAATCCTCAACCACATCCCACTATTATATTATCTTTCAGTTATTTACTGCCTTTTCTGTTGTTTTCGTTTTATCCAACACTTTGTGAAATCACTCTCCTCGTCATCATAAACAACAGAGATATTCAAAGTGAGAGTCCTCTCCATTTTATCTGTATTCAATAGCAGTGACACAATCAATTGTATATGTGTATTTAAAGTACTTTTCTATGTTAAATCATTGAGTCTTTGCAGCAGAGGAAACACAGACAGTAATAACAAAATAGATTGACAAAAGAATACCAGAAATCCCCAGAAACAATCTGCAATCTCCTGAGTGAAAGGGAAATATATATATATATGTATGTATATATATATATGTGTATATATGTATGTATGTATGTATATGTATGTATGTATGTATGTATGTATGCATGTGTATGTATGTATATGTATGCATGTGCATGCATGTGCATGTACATATATATGTATGTGTATATGTATGGACATATGTATGTGTATGTCTATATATATATGAGGGTGAGCTGCAGAGAGAGAGGGGGGTGAGGAGAGAGAATGATTTCAAGAAAAGGATAAGAACTTCTTATTGAATCTGGGAAATTTAAAACATGTTGCAAACTGTTTGTTAACAGATTAGCATATGAGAAGGAATTTTCTTACTAAACTACATCAACTGCAGAATCTTTTCGATATACATGTGTGTACCCACACACACATATACATGTGTGTACGATATACATGTGTGTACACACACACACATATATATATGTATATATACACACACACATATATATGTATATATATACAAACCTCTCACTCACATATTTGTATATATCTTACATGCACACAAATACATACATACATACATATACATACATATATATATATATATATATATATATATATATATATATATATAACCTGGTCTGACTGTACATTCATTCATACTCTACCCACTCCAAACACACACACACACCAATGCTCTTTAGCAACTGCACCCCACATCTCCTTCTATCGTAGATGACTCTTAAACCCTTTATTCCTTTAAATCTTCACCACACCTGTCATAGCTATTTAGTAGCTATTCTCACCCTGTACCCTCTCTTCAACTCTATCATTTATCACACACACATCTTGTCCCCCTAGTGCTTGTATCATGATAAAATATACCCAGACCATTCTGTAAAATGTTAGTGCCTGTGCAAGAATAAAATGCACACAGTCCATGATATAAAGTGGTAGTGCTGGTGTTATAAAATATACCCAGCCTACACTGGCAAGTGGTAGTGCTGTAGGCATGATAAAATGCTCCTAGAACATCGCTATATATCTATATGTATATCTTTTCATTTGAATTATATATATATATATATAAATACACAGGTAAACATATACACATATGCATATAATACAACTCAAATATTTGGATCCCTACTTTAAATCTTCACTATGGAACTGGATTTATTCGAGCATTATTTGTTTTTATTGGTCCATCTGTACACTCCTTCAGATGATTGGTCCTTTCATTGCTTTTTACGTCATAAACACACACACAGTTACACATATATACACATGTATATTTACATATTATATGCATATATAAACCTATATATAAATATGTATATATACATATTGTCATCATCGTTTAACATCCATTTTCCACGTTAGCATGGGTAAGATGTGATGCCCCATAGTGAGAGATCCATGTCAGAGAACAGTGTTTTGCTATCACAGAACTGATTTTGGCTTGGTCTCTATGGCTGGATGCCCTTCCTAATGCCAACTACATTGTGTAATGGGTGCTTTTTGTTGAGACACCTATATGACCACTTTACAGTGAGGGCTGGGTGCTTTTTGTCATTACACCTATACAACCACTCTACAGTGTGTACTGGGTAATTTTTGTCGTGACACCTACATGACCACTTTACAGTGAGGGCTGGGTGGTTTTTGTCATGACACATACATGACGAGTTTACAGTGAGGGCTAAGTGTTTTTTGTCGTGACACCTACATGACCACTTTACAGTGAGGGCTGGGTGGTTTTTGTCGTGACACCCCATGACCACTTTACAGTGAGGGTTGGGTGCTTTTTGCCATTACACATTCCCATATAAATTTTAATTATTATGAAGATACTGTTCTAGTTTTAGATAGTTAAATTTATTTAATAATTATTAATTGTTAAATAATGATGTAATAAATTGAAATGTCGAAAAGCAGAACAGTATCTTCATATCTATCAACATACCAATCGTCCACTGGGTACCAGACTATATGATCCACGACACAACTTAGTTACAACTGATGTAGAGTGCTTAAGTTGAATTATACCATATTCTTTGATTCTGCCATTCTGGTAATAGAATACAACACTGACAATCAACTAACACTGATATTACGACAATTATATATATACATATATATACATATATATATACATATAGACACACACACACACACATAATATATGTGCATATATACAAATATTTTTGTATGTACATACATTTCCTTTATCAGTTTTCTTAGTGAAAAATACAATAGTGTTTCAAATAATTTGTTACCAAATACACCTTACAAAGTGCAATATATATATATATACACACACGTGTGTACATATACATATGTACACTCTTTTAATCTCCTCATGTATCAGTTACAAATTTAATAATTAACTTTGCTTTCAAATTTATATATACATACATATACATATATACATGCATGCATATATATATATAGTAGTAGTAGTTTCAGCAGATTTGATTGAAATTCAACAACATTTGCTTTGTTTATTTGCTCATAAATGTTCAGTTGTGTTATTGACAGCAATTTAGTTAAAGATAAACATAAAATAATTTGCATATAAATTATAAAAGCCCTCTTCTGTTTATATATATATATATATATATATATATATATATATAGACACACACACACATATATATATATATATAGTGGCCACCTCAATAAGTTTACTGTCTGAATCACATCAAAACATGAAAGCTTGTGTGAATGGTAAATTACCATTAATGTTTGTCAATAGAAAATAATCATGTAATTATGTGACATTGATTATAATGAATAATATTGAAGAATATCTATTCTATGTAATAATATTTACATGTATAGTGTATTATAATAATTCTATATAGCTGGCAGGAGACAATAAACTGAGAGCTGAACATTCATGTATGTTTATATAATACATGTATGCATATATATAGTCTCACAAACATGCACACACAAATACACACTCACACACACACATATATATATATATATTTAGACATATGTGACCACATTATCATCATCATGATCATCATTCTTTAGCATCCCTGTTCTATGCTAGTATGGGTTGGCTAGATCCTTTTCAGTGCAGCTTCTCACCACATTACATCTTCCTTTGTCATCTCCTTTGTGAGCTTTAGCGTGAATGTGTATATATCTATCTATCTAAGGCAGGTAAAATTCCCGAGATCCATGGACGAGTTCTCTCCAGCGGTCTCAGTTCCTCATTATCGCTGCTATGTCCTGCGTCTCCAACAGACCAGTGTCTGTCCTTAGGGCATCAACATACATTAACATTGGTCTTCCTATTCCAGTGTGTCCATGTAGGGGCTCCCACAGGAGCACTGAGTGCAATGTCAACTCTGGATGTTGGTGAGCATGTCCAGCTAACCTCAGTCTCCTCTGTGTCACTTTTGAGCTGACTTTTGGGAAGCTCCCATACAGCTCTGAGTTTTTCATCCTCAGTGTATACTGATTAATGTTCAGAGCCATCCTCAGCATTCTCATGTAGCACCCATCCACCATCTGAGTGAGTTTCTTGGTCAGTGTCCAAGTCTCAGACCCGTACAGCAGCACAGACTCCACTACAGCAATGAAGAGGCGGATTTTCGATCTTTATGAAGGTCCGACTTCCACCCCGATCTCAAGCTGTGGCACACCGCCCAGACTTTGCTCTTCCTCTCAACCACATCATCTTCCGTATTCTCAATCTTTGCTCCCAAATACAGGAAGCTCGCAACCAATTCTAGCGGCTTCTCGCCTACATTAGTGATCCCCTCTGGCTTCTCAACATTATCTACCAGATATTTTGTTTTAGTCTCATTCATTCTCAACACCACACTCATCGACACAGTCTCAACCTCCCGCATCAAATCCTCTGCCTCCTTCACTGTATTTGTCACCAAAACTATGTCATCAGCAAATTCAGCATCTGATACCTTTTACCTTTTGCATATATATATATATATATATATTGCGTATATATATATATATATATATATATATATATGTACGTAAAAGGTAAACAGAAATAACAACACAATCGGTACAGTATATGGAAGGAATATATTAGGTTAACACTTGATATAGCAGGAAGAGGTTCTTAACGTTTCGGACACTAGTCCTTCATCAGAAGAAAGAATGAGAAATAAAATAGATTGGAAGAATCAAATAGCATAATTGCTTCTTCTATGTTATTACCTTATGTGGTTAGTTTTGCCTTTCACCCTTACGGGGTTGATAAAATAAAACACCAGTAATACACTGGGATCAATTTAATCGACTTTCCACTTCCCTAAATTTGCTGGCCTTGTGCTTAAAGTAGAAACACTTATTAAAGCAGTTAACCCTTATTGAGAAATAAAGCTTCAATGTTTCAATATCATTCACCCCAGTCGTTAGTACATTTCTATATCTTGGCTCACCTTCAACTATTTTATGACACGTTTGTTCTTTCATCTAGGTATTCTTTATCTTAATCCTGCTCCATTCTGAGTATATTGCTTCTTCACATCATAGTGTCATTGTGAAAGCACATGGTTTAGTGGTTAGGGAATCGGATTCGAAACTGTGAGGTGGCGAGTTTGATTTTCTGACTGGGCGATGTGTCATGTCCTTGAGCGAGACACTTTATTTCATGTTGCTCTTTCTATTAGGAGTTACAGCCAGTAGATAGTATGAGCAATGTAAACAGTAGTTCCTTGGTCTGATTTGATGAGTTCCAGCTCACTTAGTAAGTGCGGTCTGGGATCTTGTTGATCATTTCCATTATCACAGAGGTGCATGGCTTAGTGGTTAGAGAGTTTGGCTCATGTCTATAACATTATGATCTTGACTCCTGGTGTTGTGTTGTTTTGTGTCCTTCTACGAGACATTTTCTTTCACATTCCTCCAGTCTGCTAACAAAAATGATTTGTATTTCTGATTCAATAGTCTAGCCTTGTCACAAACTTTCTGACGTAATGTCTGAGAATTTTGTTAAATTTACATGGTTGTTGCATTCTCAGTCACTGGCTCATTAATTTCATGAGCAGCCATTTCTATTGATGAAACAATTGTGGCATTCCTCATCTGAGCTGATGGCGGTTTAACACACAACACATAACTAGACAGATCAACCTACAATTATTAATATATTACAGTAGTGGAAATTGACTTATGAAAATGGCTCCAAGATATTTGAACTCCTCCACTGACTTCAGTGGAACTCAATTCTCATGCAGAGTGCACTGCATGGATTGTGGTTAACAAAAGAAGTTAACAATGTTGAGGTTAATAAGATACAAGTTAACAAGTTAGAGATTAGTGGATTATAGTTTAATGGGGTAGCTAGCAGTTGGTATGTTGAGTTAATGGGGTTGAAGTTAATGAGAGAAGTCAAAAAGATAGACTAATGAGTCAGAGGTGAATGCAACAAAGTCTTTTTTGAGACCAAAGTCACTTCAGATTGGTGTTTATTCCAGTTTCTGTGGCGTTAAGCAACTGAGTATACTCAACTCCCCATGGACAGGATGCCAGTCCATTACAGGGTTAATTGCCCTGCAATTGCTGGTACTTATTTTTAGTGGAGTATATTGGAACAATGGGAAATAAAATGTTTTGCTCCAGAACACAACACACAACCAAGTCTCAGACAATATCATCATAAATTAAACACACTTACCGCTAGGCCACATGGCTCTACAAAGGCTAATTAGTTACATGGTAATGGATTAGAAGCTAATGAGTCAGAGGTAAATGAGATAGAGGCAACGAGTCAGAGATGAACATAAAAGAGGTTAACATAAGAGGCTAACTATAGAAGTTAATAAGATATAAGTTAATGAGTTAGAAATCAATGGATTAGAGGTTACCGAGTCAGGTTAATAAGGTAGAAGTTAATTAGAGAAGGCAATAAGATAGAAGCTTACGTGTCAGGTTAATGAGACAAAGGCTAATTGGTTAGACAGTTAATAAATTTGTGGCTAATGAGTCAAAGATTGAAGGCCAAACATTTATTTTTAGGCTAAAAGGAGAGATTATGACATGTCAGGCTTCTGTCTGCTACCGGTACCATGTAACCCAGTGCAACCTGCTTCATGGTCGAGTGGTCACCGACTAAACAGACTTCTCTACCAGATACTAGTCTGGTAAGGAGGGTAAGTTGAATTACAACATTACAAAAAGCGAGCTATTAAAAGGGTAGATGAACTCCTCAGAGTCAACGACCATCCGTCCCAACTATGAGTTAAATAGCTTCACCAACCCATAATTAGCCAAGTGTGATGAGTACGACTACATCCCTGAAGATGTGTCCAACATCAACCAGGAAGGGATTTCTCTATTATGCTTCTTCTTTAAAATGGTCAGTTTTGTTTTAGAGAAAAGACAGTTTTGGGCAGGGTAGTATCAAAAGGATTAAAGTAGTTGTGGAGATGAGAGGAAATTAAAAGTTGTCATAACTAGAAATGTTATAGATTTAAATCGGAAGTCGCAGACTTCAATGATGCAATAACACAAATTATTAAAAGAAAATATATTAACATTTTATCATTTAGATTACTCTATATTTACTATTGTATTTTTACAATAAAAGTTTTATCTCACATAATTGTCTCACATAATATCAAATTTATGAAATTTTGATATTATTTATTTTGAGAACTATACCTTAACATAAGTATGAGTGGCCAGTTATTGCCAGTTTGAACAGAAAGAGGTGAGAGAATTCTGGCTGGGTGCAGCTGGTTTTAATGCTAAAGGGTTAATCTAACACATTTAGTGCATCCAAATATTCAAACATTTTTCATATTCATTCCAATCCAGGGCTTTCTTACTCCTGTAAGAAACAACATTCTGGTTGACCTTTACTATTTTGTTTGGTGTCGGTCATGTCAGGGCTGTAGCTGTACTTACCTCAATTGACCAATTGTGGGTTGGTGAGGCTATTTAACACATATTTGGGGTGGATGGCCGTAGACTCTGAAGAATTCACTTCTCCTTTAACTGCTCTTGTTTTTTTTTGTGCTGCTTGTGTTCCATCAGACCAAGATCTGGTAGGAGAGCTAGTTTAGTTGTCAACCATTTGACAATGAAGCAGGTTGTACTGGGTTGTGTGTTACTAGTAGCAGGTGGAAGCTGACCAAAATGGCCATGTGTTCTATGAAGCAAATCCTTCCATTTTAAACAGCTGTAAAATCTGTCCAGCGATTCCCTCCTTAGACATTCTGATCACATATCTGTAATTTCTATTTAAAATTAAACTCTTCCAATTCAATTTGGTATAAGAACCTTTTATTATGTTACAAATATCATTTCCATAATGTAATAATTAATAAATTTAGTTATTCCCTCCTCATTCCTTTATATTAATTCATTTCATTAGAAATAGGATAATGAAAGGGTTAAAAGCACATTGTTATCAATTATATTTAAAAGAAAGTGTCTGTTTTACAGTTCACCTCAATCTGATTCTATGTAGCAGCATCAGTCTTCTCCATATCCACCACCACCACCCATCATATCTTCTTCCCTACACCATTTTTACATCGGAAGGATTAAATATGGTTCTCTAAAAACCACATCCCATTGGAACAGCACACTTTCTCTTGTGTCCTTCAGTATTCCAATAATCTAACAAAGCAGAATTTTCTATGTAGCAAGCACAACATTCCGGCACCACCATTTCAATCCAATTTTCTGCTCTATATTGAATTCCTCAGGCAATAAGTAGTAGATGGTATTCCCTTGTTGTACACACAAGCACACACACTCACTCACACACACACACTCCCTCACACACACACTCACTCTCACACTCACTCACATACACACACACACTCTCACACACACTCACACACACTCACTCTCACACTTACTCATACACTCACACACACACACTCACTCTCACTCTCACACACACTCACTCACTCACAGACATAGACGTGTTGTATATGAACATGTATCTTCATGGTTCTGCCTATGTTCAATATGCCTATCTACATACATATGTTCAAAATTATTTCTATATATATAATTGTGATTGCATAAACATACACACTCAGACACATCATCATCATCATCATCATCACCGTTTTACGTCCGTTCTTCCACGCTAGTATGGGTTAGACAGGTTGTCCTGTTGTGGGCAGTGTCCGGTCAGCTGACCTTCTCTTGCTCATATGGGAACTGATTCTGGCTTGATTTCTACAGCTGGATGCCCTTCCTAACACCAACCTCATTTACAGTGAGTGCTGGGTGCTTTTTTGCCGTGGCACCTCCACGACCACTTTACTGTGGAATGATATGGACCCCAGTCCCTATCATCTCATTTCTACAGCTGAGTAAAGTGGAGCAATGTGAAATAAAGTGTCTTGCTCAAGGAAACAACACATCACCCCGGTCTGAGATTGAACTCACAACCTTTTGATTGCAAGCCCAATGCTCTAACCACTAAGCCATGTGCCTTCATACACATATGTATAGGTGTTTATACATACATACACACATATACATATATATATATTGAGAGGTTATATTTAATTTGTTGGGATTCAACAAGCTTAAAAATTTTATAACTGATATAAAGCACTCAACAGTTTAATTTAAATAAACCGTTATCTTTTCAACCTTTCGGACACTCATTTGCATACTCACTCATAACTTTATATTACCCTCAATAAATGTACTATCTCCACTATCCAGGAAGCTCCAACTGTTAAGGTTGTCTTTTTTTCCGGGTATGTCAATATTTATTTATAAACCAAATCTGTATTTGATCTGATGAAAGCGCACCATAATTTATCTTGGTTGCCCTTGAAATATGTATAATAAAATAAATATGGTTTTATAAATATAGTTTCCATTTATTAATATATTGTATATTTATATATATATATATATATATATATATATATATATATATATATATATATATATATATATATATATATACATGCATTTATAAGAACACACATATATATATTATACGTATATACATACATATATATATATACACACACATATATATTACATATATATATATACATACACACACACATATACATTACATTCATATATATATATATATATACATACACACACACACACATATATATATATATACCCACACGCACATATATATTCATGTGCGTACTTTAGTATATATGCTTATGATTTTGCATGTTTTTTTCGAATACATTTATCGATGTAGACATTTTATGTATAGATATATGTATATCTATATACATGTGTGTGTGTATATATATATATATATATATATATATATATATATATATATATATATACACACACATACATACATGTATATATATGTATTTGTATATATGTGTATAAATATGTATGTATGATGATGATGATGATGATGATGATGTATCATCATCATCTTCGTTTAACGTCCATCTTCCATGCTAGCATGGGTATATATATGTATTTGTATATATATATATATATATATATATATATATATATATATATATATATATATATATATATACATATATATATATATTATGTATATATGTAAATGTATGTATATATGTCTATATTATATCTGTATATAGATATAAAATATATATATGCCTCCATACTTGTATGAACATATCGATTAAATTGACATCATTAAATCACTTGCTCTCCAACAATCTTATACAAATTCCTCACTTTCTTCAGAACGGTAATTAAATCCAAAGACAGGAATTGTTTGTAGAATTTAAACCAGGAATAGTGGAATAGTGCAAATCAAATCCCATGAAAAGACTAGCACATACCCTCGAGTAGAACTTAATGAAATTAATTGAATACACTGAGGTGTCTGTGTGTCTTCAGTGCTGTTCCTGGCTTCCAGTTGGATACATTAAAGAAGAAGGAAAGATTTTCAGTTAGATATTTCTTTGCTAACATCAGTTTTATGGTGCAACATTCACTAACGGTCTTAATAGAATGGTACTTAGTCATTTACAGTTGACCTACTACTATAATCTTCAGCTAATTACCTTGCTGCTGCTACTGTTGCTGCTGCTGCTATTACTGTTGCTACTGCTATTGCTGCTGCTACTGCTGCTGATGCTACTACTACTGCTGCTGTTACTATTACTACTACTGCTGATGTTACTATTACTACTACTGCTACTGTTACTATTACTGTTGCTACTGCTACTGCTATTGCTCCTGCTACTTCTGCTGCTACTGCTGCTCTGCTACTACTACTGCTGCTGCTGCTGCTACTACTACTACTACTACTACTACTACTACTACTACTACTACTACTACTACTACTACTACTACTACCATTATTATAATTATACGTGCTCTTTCCTATATATATGTAAATTTTTTAAAGTTGTGACTATTTAAGCAAGTCTCTTCACTTTGTCTTCACTACTGTATATTTACTTTGAGGTATATCACTATGTTTGTTCTGCAGATCATACAAAACACAAGATAGATTTGGGGGAATGGCATAAACATGTTGGATAAGTGTCTTCTACCATAGTTTCTAGGTGACCAATCTTTTATATACAGGTAAAATTCCATTATAATGAATACCATCATAACAAATTTTTCAGTATAACAACATTTTTTTCAATACCTGACGACATGCTCGATGTGTTTTGGTCGATCTTGCTATAAAGAATTCTTCATTACAATGAATATTTTTTTATACCATGTGGATTTTGTTATAACAGAATTTCACTGTAATAATAAGTGGAAGAAAAAAGAATTTCTATGTCTGCTTTTCCAAACTGGCATGGATTGGACTGAACATTTTGAAGTCCTTCCTGATGCCAACCCATTTGTTGCTTCTTACAATACATAAAGAAAATAATAAAATTAATAATTATTTCTATTTTTGGCACAAGGTCAGCAATTATCCCAGTGTAAGTACTTTATTTTATTGATCCCGTAAAGATGAAAGGTAAAGTTAACCTCAGCGGGATTTGAACTCAGATCTTAAAGGGCCTTAACTCTATGCTGCAAAGCATGGCGTCCGACCCTCTATTAATAATGGCTTCTGATTTAGGCAAAAGATCAACAATTTTAGGGTAAGGGAAAGTCAATTAAATTGACCCCAGTGCATTACTGGTACTTTATTTTATCGACGCCGTAAGGCTGAAAGGCAAAGCTAACCTCGGTTGGATTTGAACTGAGAACGTGTAGGGCCGTAATAATAGTAATAATGATAATAACAATGTTTCTAGTTTTGGCACAAGGCTAGCAATTACCCCAGTGCATTACTGGTACTTTATTTTATTGACTCCGTAAGGATGAAAGGCAAAGCTAACTTTGGCGGGATTTGAACTCACAACGTAAAGGGCCATAACTCTATGCTGCAAAGCATATAGTCTGACGCTCTACTGATACTGTAGTAATAATAATGAGGTGGTGGTGGTGGTAGTGTTGGTGGTGTTGCTGGCAATGCGTTTAGAATACTATATTATGTTTTGGTGAACCTCCTTGCGTAATTTGCCTATTTGGATCATCACCCACAGAAACACATAGAAACACACACATAAACACATACATATACTGACACACATGCACACATATACACACACATACACACACACATAAACACACCCATACCCACCCAACACCCCACACACACACACACACATGTATATAAACACACTAACATATATTGTTTAACTGACATTAAATTCAAAATTCTAAATCAAAGTCAGCTGAAAAATCATTTTTATTCCCTTTGCTATAGTTTCATCCATTCTTTTTTCCCATCTAATTGAAGAACAAATAATATTGTTTTGTTTTGTTTTAATATTTAAAATCAAGGAGGGGGAGAGAGAAGGAGGTATGGGTGTGGGTGAATGTGGGGATGGGCATGGATGGAGGGATGAAAAATATAATGTTATTTGCGTTGTTTCTGTTCAGGAATTCTATTTGAAATTCTCTGTCTCTATTATACCTTTCGTGCAATTTAAACAATTTCCCCTCCTTCTCCCTCCCATTGAGACCAACGAAGCTAAACTTTTACCCTTTCAGATGAAATTAGACGGTGAGGGATGAGGAGAGGTGTGAACAGAAAAAAAAACATTTTTTTTGTTTTTGTAGAAATATTAAATCTTGTGTATTTTGGATTTTAATGAGAAAAATAGAATACAATTATAAATATTAACAACACCCTCTCCCACACTACACACTTTTTCTCCCATCATTGTTCATCGTTTATGCTCTTTAGATAAATAAATATTTGGTGGAAAAAAATAAAGAAAAAAAGAACAAGATAAAAACAAAGAATGGAATATCTGGAAAATATTGGCACCAAAGTGGAAAAAGTTAGAAAAAATATGTTAAAATATTATCAACAATTCAATGTTGAAACAAATATTGTAGTGACAAAGATGTTGTTTGTGTTGTTGTTGTTAAAGTGGTAGTGTGGGCTAATGTTAGCTAGGTGGCTGGTTTACAGACTTTTACAGCCTCAACACATTGCATGGTGCCAACAGTGACATTAAGACCAATTCACCCTACAACAACACCCTATACCACAGCCCTTAGAAGTAAGAATATTTTATTAGATGTGGGAGTAAGGACAGAGAATTGGCAGAATCATTAGAGCATCAAACAGAAATACCTTGCAGTATTTATTCTGGCAATTTACATTTGGATTTCAGATCCCTTCAAAGTTGATTGTATTTTTCATTCCTCCAATATGAAGAGAGTTTTAACACCTATCCACATGTTTCTGACCTTGTGTCTATGTTAACAATTATAGTTTCAAACTATTACTATTGTTATTATTTCTAATTTTAGTTGAGTTCAAATTCTGTTGAGGTTAGCTTTGCCTTTCATCCTTACGGGGGAGGGGTTAGTACCAGTAAAGTAAAGTAAAGTGCCAGTAATGCATTGGTGTTGATTTAATCAAATTCCCCCACCACCACACTCAAATTGTTGGCCCTGTGCCTACTACAGAAACCATTATTTCTAATTTTAGAAATAATGGTTTCTCAATAATTTTAGAAATAATGGTTTCCCCATAATTGCTGTCACAAGGCCAGCAATTATGGGGAAAGTTGATTAAATCGATTCCAGTGCATTACTGGTACTTTATTTTATCGACCCCGTATGGATGAAAGGCAAAGTTAACCTCGGCAGGATTTGAACTCAGATTTGAACTAGATGAAATATGAATCTGCGAGCTACCAAGCACCCACGTGAAGCGCCAACCCAGAGACCCTCCCCTACGAGTGTCGACAAATGCCCAAAACTCCGAGTTGGTACCATCAATGTAGGCTCAATGAAAGGAAGAGCAGGAGAAATCGTAGAAATGCTAGACCGAAAGGAAGTTGATGTATGCTGTGTGCAAGAGACTAGATGGAGAGGAGGGTCTGCTAGAGTCCTTGTAGGAAAAAGCCAGTGCTACAAATTTTTCTGGGTGGGAAATGACGATGGGATGGGTGGTGTAGGTATACTATTAGCTGACAAGTGGGTAGATAAAGTAATCTCAGTGTACAGGGTAAATGCAAGAATCATTAAACTCAGACTAGTCCTGAATAAGACAATTACCACAATAATATCAGCTTACGCACCCCAATCGGGGCTGCCAGACGAACTTAAGGATAGGTTTTACGAGTCCCTAATACACACTACTGCTCTAACAGACGACAAGGACTTCCTAATCATTGCAGGAGATTTTAACGGACACGTAGGTAAACACTGCGACGGCTTCAATAGAGTACATGGAGGCCATGGAGTTGGCACAAGGAATGAGGAAGGATTCAGACTTCTAGAATTCTGCGACGCCAATGACATGTCGATATGTAACACAAACTTTAAAAAACCCGACAACCACCTGATCACCTATAGATCAGGGGAGCACTCTAGTCAGTTAGATTTTATCCTCATCAGAGGACGTGACAGATGGACGGTCGTAAACACAAAAGCCTTCCCTAGTGAGGAATGTACATCCCAACATAGCTTAGTTGTCAGCGACCTCACGGTCAGAACTAGACGAGCCCTGAAACAGAGGCCAACCTGGAGAAGAAAGATCTGGAAGCTGAAAGTCCCCTCAACCAGTAACAGATTTAAAGATATTTTACTCAACGCCTACGACAGTAAAGAAGAACAGATAGAGAGATTTAACGTAGAAGAGAACTGGGAGTTCCTAAAAAATAACTTACTAGAGGCGACGGATGAGGTTTGTGGCTGGAGTAAGACCTCAAGCAGGAGGAGAGTGACTTGGTGGTGGAACAATAAGGTAGATGAAGCAGTCAAGGCCAAGAGACAGGCATGGAAAGAATGGGAGAACGGGGGGAGCAGGGTACATTACATAGAGACCAAGAGGGAAGCTAGGCGACAAGTATACTTAGCTAGGAGGGAAGCAGAGGATAGAAAATTCAAGCATGTTTTATAACGTGAGGACCAGAAACAGGAGGTATTCAAGATTGCAAGGCAGTGTGTCAGAGATAATTGTGATGTCATTGGAGAGAAGTGTATCCGGAATGATAAAGGTGAGCTTGCCCTCACAAGTGCTGAGAAGAAAGATGCATGGAAGAGTCATTATGATAGATTACTAAATGAGGAGAATGCATGGGAAGAAGAGACCCTACCCCACGTAGACCCTATAGAGGGACCAGCAGTACAAGTCAGTGGCAGCGTAGTAAGTAAGGCAATCAGAGATATGAAGATAGGGAAGGCAACCGGTCCATCGGGTATAGCTGCCGAGATGCTGAAGGCATCTGGGTCTGTAGGTCACACTATAACCACACGTATCGTTAACCAGGTAATACTAGAGGGGGCCATACCAAAAGATTGGTGCAGTAGCATCATTGTCAACTGCTACAAAGGTAAAGGCGATGCACTAGATAGAGGAAACTATAGAGGTATAAAGTTGATGGACCAGGTCATGAAAGTAACAGAAAGAGTTATAGCACAGCTGATTAGGGACCGGGTGAATATAGACGAGATGCAATTTGGGTTTGTACCAGGGAAAGGCACCACTGATGCCCTCTTCCTTGTGAGGCAATTACAGGAAAAGTACCTAGCTAAAAGTAAGCCACTCTACTTGGCATTTGTCGACCTTGAGAAAGCCTTTGACAGAGTTCCACGTGCAGTAATCTGGTGGGCTCTTAGAAAACTAGGAGTAGATGAATGGCTTGTGAAAGCGGTACAAGCCATGTATAGGGGAGCAGTCAGCAAAGTTAGGATTGGCAATGAGTATAGCGAGGAATTTAGCGTACAGGTTGGGGTCCACCAGGGCTCTGTTCTTAGCCCTCTCCTGTTCATCATAGTCCTGCAGGCAATAACGGAGGAGTTTAAGACTGGATGCCCATGGGAACTCCTGTATGCTGATGACCTCGCACTCATAGCTGAATCTATGGTAGAACTAGAGAATAAATTCCAAACCTGGAAGCAGGGACTAGAGAGAAAGGGCCTCAAAGTCAACATGACAAAGACTAAGGTCCTTATAAGTAGACGAGAAAACAGAACCCAGATCCCCTCAGGGAAATGGCCTTGCTCAGTATGTAGGAAAGGTGTAGGTAGGAACTCCATTCTCTGCCCCAAATGCAAACAATGGGTACACAAGAGATGTAGCGGGATCTCAGGAAGCTTAATTAAGAATGTAGGATTCACATGCAGCAGCTGTGCTGAAACAGCAAGCAAACAGCCACAGGAAACAAGTACCACCAATCTCTGGGAGGGCCCTGTAGAAACAGTAGACAGCTTCTGCTACCTAGGTGACCGAATTAGCAACGGAGGTGGGTGCTCAGAAAGTACAATAACTAGGGTAAGAACGGGATGGAAGAAGTTTAGGGAACTACTACCACTGCTAGCTGCAAAAGGCTTCTCCCTCAGAATGAAAGGCAGACTGTATGATGCGTGTATCCGAACAGCGATGTTGCATGGTAGTGAGACCTGGGCGCTGAAGGTGGAAGACTTACGTAGATTAGAGAGAAACGAAGCCTGCATGCTCCGATGGATGTGTAACAGTAATATACGTGAACGACAAAGCATAAAGGAATTGAGAGAGAGACTGAGCATAAGAGGAATCAAATGCTGCGTGCAGGAGAGGCGGTTACGCTGGTATGGACATGTGATGCGTATGAAGGATGACAGCTGCATAAAAAGGTGCAGAGCACTAGAAGTTGATGGAAACCGCGGAGTGGGGAGACCCAAGATGACTTGGGATGAGGTGATAAAAGCCGACCTTACCCAACTACACCTCTCAAAGTCAATGACACACGACCGTGACTTCTGGCGTCACGCAGTAATACAGGGTACCCGACCTCCCATGGGTACATGCTGAAGCATATAAACAATATTCCCCCCCCCCCCCACCGCAAGGTGGTCGTGGAGGTGCCACTGCAAAAAAGCACCCAGCCCACACTGTAAAGTGGACATGTAGGCGCCACGAAAAAGCACCCAGCACTCACTGTAAATGAGGTTGGTGTTAGGAAGGGCATCCAGCTGTAGAAATCAAGCCAGATCAGTTCCTGTATGAGCAAGGCATGGTCAGCCGACCAGACACTGCCCACAACAGGACAACCCGTCTAACCCATACTAGCGTGGAAGAACGGACGTAAAACGGTGATGATGATGATGATGATGATGATCATAGAGGGTCGTAACTCTATGTTGCAAAGCATGGTGCCCGACTCTCTACCGATACTGCCAATCCACCACCCTCTCTAATTTTAGTAATAATAGTAATTGTTATCATAATAATTCAGTTTTTAAACAGTTACAGACATCACTACAGCATGTCTACATACATGATATCTCTATGAATAAATGCAACGTTTTATTATATATTATCCAAGTGATAAACAGTGTTTTATTTATCAATATATGATTCTGTATACTACAGAATACGTTTATAACTATACAGACATTCACACACACACATATATATATATATATATATATATATATATATATATATATATATAATACTTACATGTGTGCATGTGTTCGTGTGCATGCATATATATATATGTGCGTGAGTGTGTGTGCACAGTATTTGTGTACATACGAAGAATACAAGGAAATGTATAATAGCAGACAAAAGTATGCATACAAAAGCAACACACATACACACACAAAGGCATAAACACACATGCACTTGTATTATAAAATTCCCGATTTGCAATTTAAATGTTTCTTAGAGTAAGAATAATGACAACTTAATGACAATTGCTTAAAGATTTATGAGCTTTTTATGCACAACACTTGGGATAATTTGGTGAAAAACTGCATAGGATATGTATTAGTGGCTAGTTTAATAACACTGGGCTTTGTGGCCACCTTCATTTATATATATATATAAGAATGACTAAAATGATTCTTCCATTATGTAATTACTATATATATACATATATATACACACACACACACATGTATATATACATATATATACACACACATACACATGTATATATGTACATATATATACACACACACACATGTATATATACATATATATACACACACATACACATGTATATATATACACATGTACATATATATATATATATATATATATATATATATATATATATATATATATATATATATATATATATATATATATATATATATATATATATATATATATATGTATGTATTGTAATGAAGGCTTTATTCAGCTGCGTGTATAATTATGTGAATATAGAGTTAGTTGTATATTTATTTATATATTTCAGCTTAATGCCATTTGATTTCTCATTGTGTGTTATTGTGTGTGTCAATGTGTATGTAAAGGTTAGTGTGTCTGTGTGAATGTATGTATCTGTTCCATAAGCAGAATGTTCCATGTGTGTAAGGATTGCATACAGTATATAGAACCTTTTTTTCTATAAACTGGAGATTGAAGTCTATGTATATTATTAGACTTAACTAGTTCCATCATCATCATCAACATCATTTAACATCCCCTTTCTATGCTGGCATGGGTTGGTCAAACTTTTCCAGTGCAAGACCAAATGTGTCAGAGCAATTCATTTTGCTAATTACATTCCATATTTGGCATGGTTTCTAAGGCTAGATGCCCTTTCCTAATACCAACCACTTTATAGGATGTGCTGTGTGTGTTTTCATGACACTAACACTACAATTTTACAGGGTGTACTGGGTATATTTTATCACGCTACCAACACTGGTGATGTTGTCAAATGTTAACCCAAACTGAAAATTCATCTTAAACTTTATATTGTCTCTATTTGATTTTGATTGCTAAACACTTTTGTCTCTAGGCTCTCACCATGTTCATATTTCGTGTTGCAGTGATTGTATTGGTGGTCAGATCTTTTGCATTATGGTATATCAGCAGACACCTCAGTCCTGTGTCATCATCTTTTTGTGAGGTTAAGGTCCATAAATTGTTGCTGCAGGCAGAGATACTACTTCTCTGAATTGGGAGATCACAGCTCCAATATTACAGGCTTAAGTTTAGAATGTCTCAGGAAAGAATCGCAAGACAGATTCTATGAGCAAAACTAACTGGCAGGATGCCCAGGAGTAGACCCCGAGCAAGATTGTTAGCTAACATCTATGAGCTCAACTGGTCTCATTTAAGGATCTTGTCAAATCAATTAGAGGTGGTTCTGACAGGACCTGCTGGAAGGCATATCTTTCAGGACTCAGCCCTCAAGCTCTCTCAGGAATAAGTGAACAAAGATGAAGTTCCATCAATATACAAATAATGGCAATGGCAAGCAGAGGTGGCAACAGTGGCAACAACCTTTTCATAGGTCACTAGTTCACCTCCTCTCTAAATGCTTTGCTGCACCATTAAATATTACCGTGTTAACACGGTGCTGCACCTATGACAGGAGTGAGGGTCAAATCAGTGCTTCTTGTTATAATAGACTCACTTTCAATTGATTGGGAGGTCATTCATCATTAATCTGCAACACACTATGGAGTCCTAGACACAGCATGGCAGAATGGTTAAGAAGTTTGCTTTGCAATCATTAGGTCCTGTGTTCAATCCTACTGTGTGATATGTTGGAGAAGTGTTATTTAACTCTTTAGTATTGAGAGAGAGACTGAGCATAAGAGGAATCAAATGCTGCAGGCAGAAGAGGAGGTTGCGTTGATATGTGATGTGTATGAAGGATGACAGTTGCATAAAAAGGTGCAGAGCAGTAGAAGTCGATGGAAGCCGTGGAGTGGGGAGACCCAAGAAGACCTGGGATAAGGTGATAAAAGCCGATTTTACCCAATTGCACCTCTCAAAGGCGATGACACATGACTGAGACCTCTGGCGTTACGCAGTAATACAGAATACCCGACTTCCCACAGGTACAAGCCGAAGCTGAAGCATATAGACAATATGCTCCCAACCCCTTCCATTGGAAAGTGGTTGTGGAGGTGCCACAGCAACAAAAAGCACCCAGCCCACACTGTAAAATGGACATGTAGGCACCATGGAAAAATAAAGCACCCAGCACTCACTGTAAATGAGGTTTGTTAGGAAGGGCATCCAGCTGTAGAAATCGAGCCAAAATCAGTTCCTCTATGAGCAAGACAAGGTCAGCCGACCGGGCACTGCCCACAACAGGGCAACCTGTCTAACCCATGCTAGCGTGGAAGAATGGACGTAAAACGGTGATGATGATGATTACTCTATATTTATATTTTCATGGTAAAGGCTTTACCTCACCTAATTATCACACATAATATCGAATCTATGAGATTTTGATTTTATTTATTTTGAAAACACTACCATAAAATAAGTATGAGCAGCTGGTTTGAACAGAAAGAGATGACAGACTTCTGGCCGGAAAATGTCGGTTTAAAGACTAAAGGGTTAATAAAGATTTAGGTTGAGCTGTCTTGAGAGTGAAATTGAGTATAGCATCTAACCCATGTTAGCGTGGAAGATAGACGTTAGAAGAAGAAGAAGAAGAAGAAGAAGAAGAAGAAGAAGAAGAAGAAGAAGAAGAAGAAGAAGAAGAAGAAGAAGAAGATGATGACGATGATGATGATGATGATGATAATGTTGATGATGGTGGTGGTGATAGTGCTGGTGGTGATGATGATGAAACTGTTTGGAAGCCATTTTGATGGACTGTACCTGTAAATGAATGGGCCAGCTTTGTTACAGACTGCGTTACACTGAATCTCCCTGAGATTTATATCAAGTATACATGTGTCTGTCGAATGCTCAGCCACTTACATTATTTAATTTCATGAGTAGACTGTTACTTTTATTGAACACATGTAGTGCACATCATGTAAAACTAATAAGGTTCCAACAATTGAACTCTGGAATGAAATATTGGTAACCTCCCTCTCTCACTCCTATCTCACCCCTCTCTTTCTCTCACCCTCTCTTTCTCTCACCCTCTCTCCGTCTCTAACTCTCTTTCTCTCACCCCTCTCTCCTCTTCAGGTTCTTTCTCTCTCTCCCTCCCTTACACTCTCTCACCCCCTTTCTCTCACCTCATCTCTCCTCCCTGACACTCTCTCTCACTCTCTCTTTCATTCTCATCCCCCTCACTCTCACCGCCCCTCTCTCCATATTAGAATAACTACAACTATTTAACTCTATATTGTATCATGTGGGAATGTTATCTGTAATGGACTGGTGACACATCCAGAACATGATTTATTTGCAAACCACATCACTTTATTAAAGCTGAACTAGGCGTGGAGAGGGGCTTAGATAGACATTTACATTTAGAACAACAAATCAAACCACAGTTACGTCATTACCACCACCAACACCACCATCATTACCACCACCAACACAACCACCATTACTACCACCAACACGCCCATCATTACCACCACCAACACCACCACCATTAACACCACCAACACCACCACCATTACCAACACCAACACCACCATCATTACCACCACCAACACCACCATCATTACCACCACCAACACCACCATCATTACCACCACCAACACCACCACCATTACCAACACCAACACCACCATCATTACCACCACCAACACCACCATCATTACCACCACCAACACCACCATCATTACCACCACCAACACCACCACCATTACCACCACCAACACCACCAACATTACCACCACCAACACCACCATCATTACCACCACCAACACCACCATCATTACCACTGCCAACACCACCATCATTACCACCACCAACACCACCATCATTACCACCACCAACACCACCAACACCACCATCATTACCACCACCAACACCACCACCACCATACCACCACCAACACCACCATCATTACCACCCCCAACGCTACCATAATTACCACCATCAACACCACCAACACCAACACCACCATGATTACCACCACCAACACCACGATCATTACCACCACCAACACCACCATCATTATTACCACCAACACCGCCAGCATTACCACTACCAACACCACCATCATTACCATCACCAACATCACCATCATTACCATCACCATCATTACCACCACCAACACCACCAACACCACCATCATTACCACTGCCAACACCACCATCATTACCATCACCAACACCACCATCATTAACACCACCAACACCATCATCATTACCACCACCAACAACGCCATCATTACCACCACCAACGCTACCATCATTACAACCACCAACACCACCATCATTACCACCACCACCACCATCATTACCACCATCAACACCACTATCATTACCAGTATTATCATTACCATCACCATTATCACCTTCATCATAAGCCCCACCACCAGCATCATCATCATCACCATCACCACCATTATCATCGTCACCATCATCAACACCATTATCACCATTACCATCATAATCATCAGCTAAAGATTGCTGTACAAATAGAATGACAATTTGTGATAATGAAAAAATAGAATTATGAAAATAAGAGAGTTAGTCAAGGTAGAGCTGCTGTTTCTCCAAATTGAGAGATCATAGCACTGATACTATGGGCCTGTGGTTAGAATATCTCAGGAAAGAATCACTGGACAGATTTTATGGGCAAAACCAACTGGCAGGAGACCCAGGGGTAGACCCTGAACAAGATGGTTGGATAACATCCATGATCTTGGTTGGTATCATTAGGAGATCCTACTGGATCTATTGGAGACAGTTACTTGTGACAGGACTTGATAACAAGATGGTCAGATAACATTCATGATCTTGGTTGGTATCATTAGGAGATCCTACTGGATCTATTGGAGACAGTTACTTGTGACAGGACTTGATAACAAGATGGTTAGATAACATCCATGATCTTGGTTGGTATCATTAGGAGATCCTACTGGATCTATTGGAGACAGTTACTTGTGACAGGACTTGATAACAAGATGGTTAGATAACATTCATGATCTTGGTTGGTATCATTAGGAGATCCTACTGGATCTATTGGAGACAGTTACTTGTGACAGGACTTGATAACAAGATGGTTAGATAACATCCATGATCTTGGTTGGTATCATTAGGAGATCCTACTGGATCTATTGGAGACAGTTACTTGTGACAGGACTTGATAACAAGATGGTTAGATAACATTCATGATCTTGGTTGGTATCATTAGGAGATCCTACTGGATCTATTGGAGACAGTTACTTGTGACAGGACTTGATAACAAGATGGTTAGATAACATCCATGATCTTGGTTGGTATCATTAGGAGATCCTACTGGATCTATTGGAGACAGTTACTTGTGACAGGACTTAATAACAAGATGGTTAGATAACATTCATCATCTTGGTTGGTATCATTAAGAGATCCTACTGGATCTATTGGAGACAGTTAGTTGTGACAGGGCTTGATAACAAGATGGTTAGATAACATTCATAATCTTGGTTGGTATCATTAAGAGATCCTATTGGATCTATTGGACACAGTTACTTGTGACAGGACTTGATAACAATATGGTTAGATAACATCCATGATCTTGGTTGGTATCATTAGGAGATCCTACTGGATCTATTGGAGACAGTTACTTGTGACAGGACTTGATAACAAGATGGTCAGATAACATTCATAATCTTGGTTGGTATCATTAGGAGATCCTACGGGATCAGTTGGAGACAGTTACTTGTGACAGGACTTGATAACAAGATGGTTAGATAACATTCATGATCTTGGTTGGTATCATTAGAAGATCCTACGGGATCAGTTGGAGACTGTTACTTGAGACAGGACTTGATAACAAGATGGTTAGATAACATCCATGATCTTGGTTGGTATCATTAGGAGATCCTACTGGATCTATTGGAGACTGTTACTTGTGACAGGACTTAATAACAAGATGGTTAGATAACATTCATCATCTTGGTTGGTATCATTAGGAGATCCTACTGGATCTATTGGAGACAGTTACTTGTTACAGGACTTGATAACAAGATGGTTAGATAACATTCATGATCTTGGTTGGTATCATTAGGAAATCCTACTGGATCTATTGGAGACAGTTACTTGTGACAGGACTTGATAACAAGATGGTTAGATAACATCCATGATCTTGGTTGGTATCATTAGGAGATCCTACTGGATCTATTGGAGACAGTTACTTGTGACAGGACTTAATAACAAGATGGTTAGATAACATTCATCATCTTGGTTGGTATCATTAAGAGATCCTACTGGATCTATTGGAGACAGTTAGTTGTGACAGGGCTTGATAACAAGATGGTTAGATAACATTCATAATCTTGGTTGGTATCATTAAGAGATCCTATTGGATCTATTGGACACAGTTACTTGTGACAGGACTTGATAACAATATGGTTAGATAACATCCATGATCTTGGTTGGTATCATTAGGAGATCCGACTGGATCTATTGGAGACTGTTACTTGTGACAGGACTTGATAACAAGATGGTTAGATAACATCCATGATCTTGGTTGGTATCATTAGGAGATCCGACTGGATCTATTGGAGACTGTTACTTGTGACAGGACTTGATAACAAGATGGTTAGATAACATTCATGATCTTGGTTGGTATCATTAGAAGATCCTACTGGATCAGTTGGAGACTGTTACTTGTGACAGGATTTGATAACAAGATGGTTATATAACATCCATGATCTTGGTTGGTAGGTTAGGAGATCCTACTGGATCTATTGGAGACTGTTACTTGTGACAGGACTTAATAACAAGATGGTTAGATAACATCCATGATCTTGGTTGGTATCATTAGGTGATCCTACTGGATCTATTGGAGACAGTTACTTGTGACAGGACTTGATAACAAGATGGTTAGATAAAATTCATGATCTTGGTTGGTATCATTAGGAGGTCCTACTGGATCTATTGGAGACAGTTACTTGTGACAGGACTTGATAACAAGATGGTTAGATAACATCCATGGATCTTGGTTGGTATCATTAGGAGATCCTATTGGATCTATTGGAGACTGTTACTTGTGACAGGACTTGATAACAAGATGGTTAGATAACATCCATGATCTTGGTTGGTATCATTAGGAGATCCGACTGGATCTATTGGAGACAGTTACTTGTGACAGGACTTGATAACAAGATGGTTAGATAACATCCATGATCTTGGTTGGTATCATTAGGAGATCCGACTGGATCTATTGGAGACAGTTACTTGTGACAGGACTTGATAACAAGATGGTTAGATAACATCCATGATCTTGGTTGGTATCATTAGGAGATCCGACTGGATCTATTGGAGACAGTTACTTGTGACAGGACTTGATAACAAGATGGTTAGATAACATTCATGATCTTGGTTGGTATCATTAAGTGATCCTACTGGATCAATTGGAGACAGTTAGTTGTGACAGGACTTGATAACAAGATGGTTAGATAACATCCATGATGTTGGTTGGTATCATTAAGTGATCCTACTGGATCTATTGGAGACAGTTAGTTGTGACAGGACTTGATAACAAGATGGTTAGATAACATCCATGATCTTGGTTGGTATCATTAGGAGATCCTACTGGATCTATTGGAGACTGTTACTTGTGACAGGACTTGATAACAAGATGGTTAGATAACATCCATGATCTTGGTTGGTATCATTAGGAGATCCGACTGGATCTATTGGAGACAGTTACTTGTGACAGGACTTGATAACAAGATGGTTAGATAACATCCATGATCTTGGTTGGTATCATTAGGAGATCCTACTGGATCTATTGGAGACTGTTACTTGTGACAGGACTTGATAAAAAGATGGTTAGATAACATTCATGATCTTGGTTGGTATCATTAGGAGATCCTACTGGATCTATTGGAGACTGTTACTTGTGACAGGACTTGATAAAAAGATGGTTAGATAACATTCATGATCTTGGTTGGTATCATTAGGAGATCCTACTGGATCTATTGGAGACTGTTACTTGTGACAGGACTTGATAACAAGATGGTTAGATAACATCCATGATGTTGGTTGGTATCATTAGGAGATCCTACTGGATCTATTGGAGACTGTTACTTGTGACAGGACTTGATAACAAGATGGTTAGATAACATCCATGATCTTGGTTGGTATCATTAGGAGAACTTACTGGATCTGTTGGAGACAGTTACTTGTGACAGGACTTGATAACAAGATGGTTAGATAACATCCATGATCTTGGTTGGTATCATTAGGAGAACTTACTGGATCTGTTGGAGACAGTTACTTGTGACAGGACTTGATAACAAGATGGTTAGATAACATTCATGTCTTGGTTGGTATCATTAGGAGATCCTACTGGATCTATTGGAGACAGTTACTTGTGACAGGACTTGATAACAAGATGGTTAGATAACATCCATGATCTTGGTTGGTATCATTAGGAGATCCGACTGGATCTATTGGAGACTGTTACTTGTGACAGGACTTGATAACAAGATGGTTAGATAACATTCATGATCTTGGTTGGTATCATTAGAAGATCCTACTGGATCAGTTGGAGACTGTTACTTGTGACAGGACTTGATAACAAGATGGTTATATAACATCCATGATCTTGGTTGGTATGTTAGGAGATCCTACTGGATCTATTGGAGACTGTTACTTGTGACAGGACTTGATAACAAGATGGTTAGATAACATCCATGGATCTTGGTTGGTATCATTAAGAGATCCTACTGGATCTATTGGAGACAGTTACTTGTGACAGGACTTGATAACAAGATGGTTAGATAACATTCATGATCTTGGTTGGTATCATTAAGAGATCCTATTGGATCTATTGGAGACAGTTACTTGTGACAGGACTTGATAACAAGATGGTTAGATATCATCCATGATCTTGGTTGGTATCATTAGGAGATCCTACTGGAACTATTGGAGATAGTTACTTGTGACAGGACTTGATAACAAGATGGTTAGATAACATTCATGATCTTGGTTGGTATCATTAAGAGATCCTACTGGATCGATTGGAGACAGTTACTTGTGACAGGACTTGATAACAAGATGGTTAGATAACATTCATCATCTTGGTTGGTATCACTAAGAGATCCTACTGGATCTATTGGAGACAGTTACTTGTGACGGGACTTGATAACAAGATGGTTAGATAACATTCATGATCTTGGTTGGTATCATTAGGAGATCCTACTGGATCTATTGGAGACAGTTACTTGTGACAGGACTTGATAACAAGATGGTTAGATAACATCCATGATCTTGGTTGGTATCATTAGGAGATCCGACTGGATGTATTGGAGACTGTTACTTGTGACAGGACTTGATAACAAGATGGTTAGATAACATTCATGATCTTGGTTGGTATCATTAGGAGATCCTACTGGATCTATTGGAGACAGTTAGTTGTGACAGAACTTGATAACAAGATGGTTAGATAACATTCATGATCTTGGTTGGTATCATTAAGTGATCCTACTGGATCTATTGGAGACTGTTACTTGTGACAGGACTTGATAACAAGATGGTTAGATAACATTCATGATCTTGGTTGGTATCATTAGGAGATCCTACTGGATCTATTGGAGACAGTTAGTTGTGACAGAACTTGATAACAAGATGGTTAGATAACATTCATGATCTTGGTTGGTATCATTAAGTGATCCTACTGGATCTATTGGAGACTGTTACTTGTGACAGGACTTGATAACAAGATGGTTAGATAACATTCATGATCTTGGTTGGTATCATTAGGAGATCCTACTGGATCTATTGGAGACTGTTACTTGTGACAGGACTTGATAACAAGATGGTTAGATAACATTCATGATCTTGGTTGGTATCATTAGGAGATCCTACTGGATCTATTGGAGACAGTTACTTGTGACGGGACTTGATAACAAGATGGTTAGATAACATCCATGATCTTGGTTGGTATCATTAGGAGATCCTACTGGATCTATTGGAGACTGTTACTTGTGACAGGACTTGATAACAAGATGGTTAGATAACATTCATGATGTTGGTTGGTATCATTAGGAGATCCTACTGGATCTATTGGAGACTGTTACTTGTGACAGGACTTGATAACAAGATGGTTAGATAACATCCATGATCTTGGTTGGTATAATTAAGTGATTCTACTGGATCTATTGGAGACAGTTACTTGTGACAGGACTTGATAACAAGATGGTTAGATAACATCCATGATCTTGGTTGGTATCATTAGGAGATCCTACTGGATCTATTGGAGACAGTTACTTTTGACGGGACTTGATAACAAGATGGTTATATAACATCCATGATCTTGGTTGGTATCATTAGGAGATCTTACTGGATCTATTGGAGACAGTTACTTGTGACAGGACTTGATAACAAGATGGTTAGATAACATTCATGATGTTGGTTGGTATCATTAGGAGATCCTACTGGATCTATTGGAGACAGTTACTTTTGACGGGACTTGATAACAAGATGGTTATATAACATCCATGATCTTGGTTGGTATCATTAGGAGATCTTACTGGATCTATTGGAGACAGTTACTTGTTATATGACTTGATAACAAGATGGTTAGATAACATTCATGATCTTGGTTGGTATCATTAGGAGATCCTACTGGATCAGTTGGAGACAGTTAGTTGTGACAGAACTTGATAACAAGATGGTTAAATAACATTCATGATCTTGGTTGGTATCATTAGGAGATCTTACTGGATCTATTGGAGACTGTTACTTGTGACAGGACTGGATAACAAGATGGTTAGATAACATTCATGATCTTGGTTGGTATCATTAGGAGATCCGACTGGATCTATTGGAGACAGTTACTTGTGACAGAACTTGATAACAAGATGGTTAAATAACATTCATGATCTTGGTTGGTATCATTAGGAGATCCGACTGGATCTATTGGAGACTGTTACTTGTGACAGGACTTGATAACAAGATGGTTAGATAACATTCATGATCTTGGTTGGTATCATTAGGAGATCTTACTGGATCTATTGGAGACAGTTACTTGTTATATGACTTGATAACAAGATGGTTAGATAACATCCATGATCTTGGTTGGTATCATTAGGAGATCCTACTGGATCTATTGGAGACAGTTACTTGTGACAGCACTTGATAACAAGATGGTTAGATAACATCCATGATCTTGGTTGGTATCATTAGGAGATCCTACTGGATCTATTGGAGACAGTTACTTGTGACAGGACTTGATAACAAGATGGTTAGATAACATTCATGATCTTGGTTGGTATCATTAAGTGATCCTACTGGATCTATTGGAGACAGTTACTTGTGACGGGACTTGATAACAAGATGGTTAGATTACATCCATGATCTTGGTTGGTATCATTAGGAGATCCTACTGGATCTATTGGAGACAGTTACTTGTGACAGGACTTGATAACAAGATGGTTAGATAACATCCATGATCTTGGTTGGTATCATTAGGAGATCCTACTGGATCTATTGGAGACAGTTAGTTGTGACAGGACTTGATAACAAGATGGTTAGATAACATTCATGATCTTGGTTTGTATCATTAGGAGATCCTACTGGATCTATTGGAGACTGTTACTTGTGACAGGACTTGATAACAAGATGGTTAGATAACATCCATGATCTTGGTTGGAATCATTAGGAGATCCTACTGGATCTATTGTAGACAGTTACTTGTGACAGGACTTGATAAAAAGATGGTTAGATAACATCCATGATCTTGGTTGGTATCATTAGGAGATCCTACTGGATCTATTGGAGACTGTTACTTGTGACAGGACTTGATAACAAGATGGTTAGATAACATCCATGATCTTGGTTGGTATCATTATCATGATGGTGATAAATATGTTGATGGTGGTAGTGGTGATAATTATAATAATAATAATTGTTTCTACTTTTGGCACAAGGCCAGCAATTATCACAGTACATTACTGGTACTTTACTTTATCAACCCCCCGTAAGGATGAAAGGCAAATTTAACCTCGGCGGGATTTGAACTCAGACTGTAAAGGGACATAACTGTATGCTGGAAAGCATGGCATCCGACTGATACTGTCAATTCACCAATAATAATGATGATGATGATGAATGTGATGGTGGTAATGGTGGTAGTAGTGGTGGTGGTGGTGGTGGTGGTGGTGGTGTGTTGATAATGATGATGGTAGTGATGTGGGGAGGACAACAATGGTGATGGTGTGGTGATGATGATAATGATGACTAAGATGGTAATGAAGATTTAGATTTGAAATACAAAGAGATTGATTAAGAAATAAAAGAAAATGATGTTGGTGGATGTTGTAGTCATGGTAATGGTGATTGGTAATTATGATGATGGTAATGGTAGTGATGACGCAGGTCACAGCCATGGAGATGATGATGATGGTGGTGGTGGTTGTGGTGGACGTTGTGGTCATGGTGCTGATGGTGGTAGTGGTGACAATGATGATGATGTGACTGGGATGGTGGTTGTAGTGGTGGTGGTGGTGGTGACTAAATGGATTTGTGACCATGATGGTGATGGTGGTGACTATGATGATGATGGTGATGATGATGATGATGTTGTTGACTATGATGATGATTTTGTGACCTTTATTGTGATAGTGATGGTAGTGATAGTGATGGTGGTAGTGGTGGAGGCGACTATGATGATGATGATGGTTGTTTTAGTTACATTAGAGCTGGTGACTATGGCGATGAGGATGATGATGGTGGTTGTTGTAGCGATGGTGTTCGTGGTGGTGATGACTGATGCTGGTGACTATGATGATGATGGTCTACTCATGATGGTAGTGATAACTATGATGCTGGTGACTATGGGGATTAGGATGATGATGATGATGATGATGATACCAGTAACCAAATTAATATAACTCGATGACAAACAGCAGACAATGGAAGAAAGACAGATTCCATTGGTGAATAATTACATGGCATCATGGTGAACTAACTTTTATCTTGTGTTCTTTGCCAAAAGTCAATGTTATTATAGTGTGTGTGTGCGTGTGTGTGTGTTTGTGTGTGTGTGTGTGTGTGTGTGTGTGTGTGTGTGTGTTTGTGTGTCTCTGTATGTGTGACTGTTAATGTAACAGATTCTCTCTCTCTCTCTCTCTCTATATATATATATATATATATGTATGTATATACTTATATACAAATGTTGACATGGATGCATGGGCACATACATGCATGCATGCATATATATATATATATATATATATATATGCATGTTTTTGTGTGTGTGTGTCTGTTTATTTGTGTGTTTATGTCTCTGTGTGTGTCTAATTATGTAAGAGTCTGTCTGTATGTATATATATGTGCATTGTGCATGTATGTGCCAATGTGTGCATGTTCCTTATCAGAAGACTAATTTGTGGACATGTAAAAACTATGCATGCCTCGCCTTATTGGCTCCATTGTTCTTTTATAGAGCAAGAGATTAGCTGTTATTGGCTAATTGTCTGAAGTTGAAGCGAGATTCCACTATTCCTGGTTAGGGCATCCACTTTATCATATGTAACATTCCCAGACCATTGGACCTCATCCTTACTACCTATTTTCACTGCCTAACAACTAGATAAATTAAGAAGGTGGTATAGAATCATTAGTCTACACACATATTCATTTTTTAAGGCTAAATAGGGAGTTTTGTTACTCTGGGGTTTTGCTTCTTTATCACAGTGTCATATATGTTTATCAAACCCATGCAAGCATGGAACACGGACGTTAAACGTTGATGATGATGATGATGATGATGATGATATATATATATCATCATTATCATCATCATCATCATTTTACGTCCGCTTTTCCCTGCTTGCAAGAGTGGAATGGGTCCTATTCAGCACAACATCTCTCCACTTGTCACGGTCCTTCGTCATCTCCTCCGTGAGATTCAGCGATCTGAAGTCCGCTCTCACCACCTCCGCCCATGATTTTCGTGATCTTCTTCTACTGCGTCTTCCTTCTACTGGGATTTCTTGGCACTTCTTTACCCAGCAGTCATCCTCCATGCGCATCACATGTTCATATCATCGCAGTCTTCTCTCCCGCACACTACAACTTATCCCTCTTATACACAGTTTCTCTCTCAACTCATCTATGCTTTATATATATATATATATATATATATATATACATACTCACATATAAGCTGGAAGGGGGCCTTGTTCTAAGTTGGATCTATAGGATTAGGTCATTTGCTCCCACTGCCGTCCTATAAATCCAGCCCTCTCTCCACTACCTACAGACAATAACAAACATCCAGAGTTTGAACCTACAACCCACTGATCACACAGTGTAATACCTTATTCATTTGGGCCACTACATCTCTCCTCCACAGAGTAGAAATAAGTCTTTTGTTGGATTTTAATTCCCTGCCTTTATTTCCTTTATATTTATTTATTGTGTTAAATTTATATATTACATGTTGAAACGTTTCCTTGTTAGACTTAAGTCTTTCAGATTTTATTTAAACTGATTAAGTCTAAGAAATATTTCTATATTCTTTTTTATTTTTATATTATTTTATTAATCTTTTCAAAATTATATTTAAAAAAAAATTGAATGTAGCAATATATAAAATATATGTGTGCGTATGTGTGTGCGTACATACATGTGTGTATGCATACATAAATGTATGCATGTGTGTATGCATGCATGTTTTTATGTATGCATGTGTGTATGTATGCATGTGTGTATACATGCGTGTGTTTATGTATAAGCGTGTGTATGTATAAGTGTGTCTAATCCTCAGTCTTCCAAAGAGAATGGATGTATAGACGAGCAAAAGTAAATTAATTCTAAAGTGTTTTGTGATAGTTGCTGACCTCATATAGTCCTGTGTGGCAGCTTAGAATGCTATATCAACCATTGTGTACAGGATCCAGTGAAAAAGGTCACAAGGTCAACAAAAGCTACAGTTGGCTCACTGGGTAGGAGTTTGTTAGAAAACTGCTATTCCAAGGAGATCAATAGTTTGTATTCTTTCATCAGATCTAATCAGTCTTCTTTGGCATATTACAGTTATCAATTCCTGTCCAGAAGGGGGAGCATGGCCTAGTGGAAAGACTATTGGATTTACGGTCATAATGGTGTGGGTTTGATTCCTAGACTGGGTACTATGTTGTGTTCTTGAACAAAAAACTTTAACGTTGCTCCAGTAAACTCAGCAGAAGAGGAGTACCATCAATAGTTGTTAGGTTTAACCTTGCGATGGACTCGCGTCCTGTCCAGGGAGAAGTCTTGTGCTCTCAGTTGCTTCACGCCATGGAAACTGAGATAAACACCAGCTTGATGAGTATCTGGGCTCGAGACAGACTTTAGATTTAGAATTCCTGTGGCAGACCACCTAGCTGTAAATAGTTGCCACATGTTTGTCTTGAATGAACAGAGATGACATAAAGAAGTGAAGACTATTTAGATTTGCAGAGCACAAGGTAGCATCAGTAATGTTAGAGTCACAATGAAATACATTCAGTTCACTTGGTAAAGTTGTTGGTGATTGATCAGGAACAGTATAAACTAGAGAGGACTCTTCATTCACATCATAGACAAGACAATCCTTCTAGTTTTCTGAGCACAATATCAAAACACTTGATTGCCTTCAGAAATGATTTATTTTAGGGGAACCTTTGAAAATGGACAATCAGATAAAGAGGAGACAAAGTTATCTACCTTGCCTATGGTCATAAGGTAAATATTGGTACTTTTTTGTGGTCTGTAATCTAATGTATTTGTCTTACATCCTTCTGTTTATCTTAATCTTTCTGATGTGACTGTACACAAACACTCACACACTGGTTGAACATACACATACACTCACACACTGACTGAACATACACATACACTCACACACTCACTGAACATACACATACACTCACACACTGACTGAACATACACATACACTCACACACTGACTGAACATACACAAACACTCACACACTGACTGAACATACACAAACACTCACACACTGACTGAACATACACAAACACTCACACACTGACTGAACATACACATACACTCACACACTGACTGAACATACACATACACTCACACACTGACTGAACATACACATACACTCACACACTGACTGAACATACACATACACTGACACACTGACTGAACATACACAAACACTCACACACTGACTGAACATACACATACACTCACACCCTGACTGAACATACACAAACACTCACACACTGACTGAACATACACAAACACTCACACACTGACTGAACATACACATACACTCACACGCTGACTGAACATACACATACACTCACACGCTGACTGAACATACACATACACTCACACACTGACTGAACATACACAAACACTCACACACTGACTGAACATACACATACACTCACACATTGACTGAACATACACATACACTCACACACTGACTGAACATACACATACACTCACACACTGGCTGAACATACACATACACTCACACACTGACTGAACATCCACATACACTCACACACTGGCTGAACATACACATACACTCACACACTGACTGAACATACACATACACTCACACACTAACTGAACATACACAAACACTCACACACTGACTGAACATACACATACACTCACACATTGACTGAACATACACATACACTCACACACTGGCTGAACATACACATACACTCACACACTGACTGAACATACACATACACTCACACACTAACTGGACATACACATACACTCACACATTGACTGAACATACACATACACTCACACACTGACTGAAGATACACATACACTCACACACTGACTGAACATACACATACACTCACACGCTGACTGAACATACACAAACACTCACACACTGACTGAACATACACAAACACTCACACACTGACTGAACATACACATACACTCACACACTGACTGAACATACACATACACTCACACACTGACTGAACATACACATACACTCACACACTGACTGAACATACACATACACTGACACACTGACTGAACATACACAAACACTCACACACTGACTGAACATACACATACACTCACACCCTGACTGAACATACACAAACACTCACACACTGACTGAACATACACAAACACTCACACACTGACTGAACATACACATACACTCACACGCTGACTGAACATACACATACACTCACACGCTGACTGAACATACACATACACTCACACACTGACTGAACATACACAAACACTCACACACTGACTGAACATACACATACACTCACACATTGACTGAACATACACATACACTCACACACTGACTGAACATACACATACACTCACACACTGGCTGAACATACACATACACTCACACACTGACTGAACATCCACATACACTCACACACTGGCTGAACATACACATACACTCACACACTGACTGAACATACACATACACTCACACACTAACTGAACATACACAAACACTCACACACTGACTGAACATACACATACACTCACACATTGACTGAACATACACATACACTCACACACTGGCTGAACATACACATACACTCACACACTGACTGAACATACACATACACTCACACACTAACTGGACATACACATACACTCACACATTGACTGAACATACACATACACTCACACACTGACTGAAGATACACATACACTCACACACTGACTGAACATACACATACACTCACACGCTGACTGAACATACACAAACACTCATACATTGACTGAACATACACATACACTCACACACTGACTAGAACATACACAAACACTCACACACTAACTGGACATACACATACAGTCACACATTGACTGAACATACACATTCACTGACACACTGACTGAACATACACATACATTCACACATTGACTGAACATACACATACACTCACACACTGACTCAACATACACAAACACTCACACACTGACTGAACATACACATACACTCACACACTGACTGAACATACACATACACTCACACACTGGCTGAACATACACATACACTCACACACTGGCTGAACATACACATACACTCACACACTGACTGAACATACACATACACTCACACACTGACTGAACATACACATACACTCACACATTGACTGAACATACACAAACACTCACACATTGAGTGAACATACACATACACTGACACACTGACTGAACATACACAAACACTCACACACTGACTGAACATACACATACACTCACACCCTGACTGAACATACTCAAACACTCACACACTGACTGAACATACACAAACACTCACACACTGACTGAACATACACATACACTCACACGCTGACTGAACATACACATACACTCACACGCTGACTGAACATACACATACACTCACACACTGACTGAACATACACATACACTCACACACTGACTGAACATACACAAACACTCACACACTGACTGAACATACACATACACTCACACATTGACTGAATATACACATACACTCACACACTGACTGAACATACACATACACTCACACACTGGCTGAACATACACATACACTCACACACTGACTGAACATACACATACACTCACACACTGACTGAACATACACATACACTCACACACTGACTGAACATACACAAACACTCACACACTGACTGAACATACACAAACACTCACACACTAACTGGACATACACATACACTCACACACTGACTGAACATACACATACACTCACACACTAACTGAACATACACAAACACTCACACACTGACTGAACATACACATACACTCACACATTGACTGAACATACACATACACTCACACACTGGCTGAACATACACATACACTCACACACTGACTGAACATACACAAACACTCACACACTAACTGAACATACACATACACTCACACATTGACTGAACATACACATACACTCACACACTGACTGAACATACACATACACTCACACACTGACTGAACATACACATACACTCACACACTGACTCAACATACACAAACACTCACACACTGACTGAACATACACATACACTCACACACTGACTGAACATACACATACACTCACACACTGGCTGAACATACACATACACTCACACACTGGCTGAGCATACACATACACTCACACACTGACTGAACATACACATACACTCACACACTGACTGAACATACACATACACTCACACATTGACTGAACATACACAAACACTCACACATTGACTGAACATACACATACACTTACACACTGACTGAACATACACATACACTCACACACTGACTGAACATACACATACACTCACACACTGACTGAACATGCACAAACACTCACACATTGACTGAACATACACATACACTCACACACTGGCTGAACATACACATACACTCACACACTGACTGAACATACACATACACTCACACACTGACTGAACATACACATACACTCACACACTGACTGAACATACACATACACTCACACATTGACTGAACATACACAAACACTCACACATTGACTGAACGTACACATACACTTACACACTGACTGAACATACACATACACTCACACACTGACTGAACATACACATACACTCACACACTGACTGAACATACACATACACTCACACATTGACTAAACATACACAAACACTCACACATTGACTGAACGTACACATACACTTACACACTGACGGAACATACACATACATTCACACACTGACTGAACATACACATACACTCACACACTGACTGAACATACACATACACTCACACACTGACTGAACATACTCATACACTCACACACTGACTGAACATACACATACACTCACACACTGACTGAACATACACATACACTCACACACTGACTGAACATACACATACACTCACACACTGACTGAACATACACAAACACTCACACATTGACTGAACATACACATACACTCACACACTGACTGAACATACACATACACTCACACACTAACTGAACATACACAAACACTCACACACTGACTGAACATACTCATACACTCACACACTGACTGAACATACACATACACTCACACACTGACTGAACATACACATACACTCACACACTGACTGAACATACACAAACACTTACACATTGACTGAACATACACATACACTCACACACTGACTGAACATACACATACACTCACACCCTGACTGAACATACACAAACACTCACACACTGACTGAACATACACAAACACTCACACACTGACTGAACATACACATACACTCACACACTGACTGAACATACACATACACTCGCACACTGACTGAACATACACATACACTCACACACTGACTGAACATACTCATACACTCACACACTGACTGAACATACACATACACTCACACACTGACTGAACATACACATACACTCACACACTGACTGAACATACACAAACACTTACACATTGACTGAACATACACATACACTCACACACTGACTGAACATACTCATACACTCACACACTGACTGAACATACACATACACTCACACACTGACTGAACATACACATACACTCACACACTGACTGAACATACACATACACTCACACATTGACTGAACATACACATACACACACACACTGACTGAACATACACATACACTCACACACTGACTGAACATACACATACACTGACACACTGACTGAACATACACAAACACTCACACACTGACTGAACATACACATACACTCACACCCTGACTGAACATACACAAACACTCACACACTGACTGAACATACACAAACACTCACACACTGACTGAACATACACATACACTCACACGGTGACTGAACATACACATACACTCAGACGCTGACTGAACATACACATACACTCACACACTGACTGAACATACACATACACTCACACACTGGCTGAACATACACATACACTCACACACTGACTGAACATACACATACACTCACACACTGGCTGAACATACACATACACTCACACACTGACTGAACATACACATACACTCACACACTGACTGAACATACACAAACACTCACACACTGACTGAACATACACAATCACTCACACACTAACTGGACATACACATACACTCACACACTGACTGAACATACACATACACTCACACACTAACTGAACATACACAAACACTCACACACTGACTGAACATACACATACACTCACACATTGACTGAACATACACATACACTCACACACTGGCTGAACATACACATACACTCACACACTGACTGAACATACACAAACACTCACACACTAACTGGACATACACATACACTCACACATTGACTGAACATACACATACACTCACACACTGACTGACCATACACATACACTCACACACTGACTGAACATACACATACACTCACACGCTGACTGAACATACACAAACACTCACACATTGACTGAACATACACATACACTCACACACTGACTGAACATACACATACACTCACACACTGACTGAACATACACATACACTCACACACTGACTGAACATACACATACACTCACACACTGACTGAACATACACATACACTCACACATTGACTGAACATACACAAACACTCACACATTGACTGAACGTACACATACACTTACACACTGACTGAACATACACATACACTCACACACTGACTGAACATACACATACACTCACACACTGACTGAACATACACATACACTCACACACTGACTGAACATACTCATACACTCACACACTGACTGAACATACACATACACTCACACACTGACTGAACATACACATACACTCACACACTGACTGAACATACACAAACATTCACACACTGACTGAACATACACATACACTCACACATTGACTGAACATACACATACACTCACACACTGACTGAACATACACATACACTCACACACTGGCTGAACATACACATACACTCACACACTGACTGAACATACACATACACTCACACACTGGCTGAACATACACATACACTCACACACTGACTGAACATACACATACACTCACACACTGACTGAACATACACAAACACTCACACACTGACTGAACATACAGAAACACTCACACACTAACTGGACATACACATACACTCACACACTGACTGAACATACACATACACTCACACATTGACTGAACATACACAAATACTCACACATTGACTGAACGTACACATACACTTACACACTGACTGAACATACACATACACTCACACACTGACTGAACATACACATACACTCACACACTGACTGAACATACACATACACTCACACATTGACTGAACATACACAAACACTCACACATTGACTGAACGTACACATACACTTACACACTGACTGAACATACACATACACTCACACACTGACTGAACATACACATACACTCACACACTGACTGAACATACACATACACTCACACACTGACTGAACATACTCATACACTCACACACTGACTGAACATACACATACACTCACACACTGACTGAACATACACATACACTCACACACTGACTGAACATACACAAACACTCACACATTGACTGAACATACACATACACTCACACACTGACTGAACATACACATACACTCACACACTGACTGAACATACACATACACTCACACACTGGTTGAACATACACATACACCCACACACTGACTGAACATACACATACACTCACACACTGACTGAACATACACATACACTCACACACTGACTGAACATACACATACACTCACACACTGACTGAACATACACATACACTCACACACTGACTGAACATACATATACACTCACACACTGACTGAACATACACATACACTCACACACTGACTGAACATACACATACACTCACACACTGACTGAACATACACATACACTCACACACTGACTGAACATACACATACACTCACACACTGACTGAACATACACATACACTCACACACTGGTTGAACATACACATACACCCACATACTGACTGAACATACACATACACTCACACACTGACTGAACATACACATACACTCACACACTGACTGAACATACACATACACTCACACACTGACTGAACATACATATACACTCACACACTGACTGAACATACACATACACTCACACACTGACTGAACATACACATACACTCACACACTGACTGAACATACACATACACTCACACACTGACTGAACATACACATACACTCACACACTGACTGAACATACACATACACTCACACACTAACTGAACATAGACATACACTCACACACTGGTTGAACATACACATACACTAACACACTGACTCAACATACACATACACTCACACACTGACTGAACATACACATACACTCACACACTGACTGAACATACACAAACACTCACACACTAACTGGACATACACATACACTCACACACTGACTGAACATACACATACACCCACACACTAACTGAACATACACAAACACTTACACACTGACTGAACATATACATACACTCACACACTGACTGAACATACACATACACTCACACACTGACTGAACATCCACATATACTCACACACTGACTGAACATACACATACACTCACACACTGACTGAACATACTCATACACTCACACACTGACTGAACATACACATACACTCACACACTGACTGAACATACACATACACTCACACACTGACTGAACATACACAAACACTCACACACTGACTGAACATACACATACACTCACACATTGACTGAACATACACATACACACACACACTGACTGAACATACACATACACTCACACACTGACTGAACATACACATACACTGACACACTGACTGAACATACACAAACACTCACACACTGACTGAACATACACATACACTCACACCCTGACTGAACATACACAAAAACTCACACACTGACTGAACATACACAAACAATCACACACTGACTGAACATACACATACACTCACACGGTGACTGAACATACACATACACTCACACGCTGACTGAACATACACATACACTCACACACTGACTGAACATACACATACACTCACACACTGGCTGAACATACACATACACTCACACACTGACTGAACATACACATACACTCACACACTGGCTGAACATACACATACACTCACACACTGACTGAACATACACATACACTCACACACTGACTGAACATACACAAACACTCACACACTGACTGAACATACACAAACACGCACACACTAACTGGACATACACATACACTCACACACTGACTGAACATACACATACACTCACACACTAACTGAACATACACAAACACTCACACACTGACTGAACATACACATACACTCACACATTGACTGAACATACACATACACTTACACACTGACTGAACATACACATACACTCACACACTGACTGAACATACACATACACTCACACACTGACTGAACATACACATACACTCACACACTGACTGAACATACTCATACACTCACACACTGACTGAACATACACATACACTCACACACTGACTGAACATACACATACACTCACACACTGACTGAACATACACAAACACTCACACATTGACTGAACATACACATACACTCACACACTGACTGAACATACACATACACTCACACACTGACTGAACATACACATACACTCACACACTGGTTGAACATACACATACACCCACACACTGACTGAACATACACATACACTCACACACTGACTGAACATACACATACACTCACACACTGACTGAACATACACATACACTCACACACTGACTGAACATACACATACACTCACACACTGACTGAACATACATATACACTCACACACTGACTGAACATACACATACACTCACACACTGACTGAACATACACATACACTCACACACTGACTGAACATACACATACACTCACACACTGACTGAACATACACATACACTCACACACTGACTGAACATACACATACACTCACACACTAACTGAACATAGACATACACTCACACACTGGTTGAACATACACATACACTAACACACTGACTCAACATACACATACACTCACGCACTGACTGAACATACACATACACTCACACACTGACTGAACATACACATACACTCACACACTAACTGAACATAGACATACACTCACACACTGGTTGAACATACACATACACTCACACACTGACTGAACATACACATACATTCACACACTGACTGAACATACACAAACACTCACACACTAACTGGACATACACATACACTCACAAACTGACTGAACATACACATACACTCACACACTAACTGAACATACACAAACACTCACACACTGACTGAACATACACATACACTCACACATTGACTGAACATACACATACACACACACACTGGCTGAACATACACATACACTCACACACTGACTGAACATACACATACACTCAGACATTGACTGAACATACACAAACACTCACACACTAACTGAACATACACATACACTCACACACTGACTGAATATACACATACACTCACACACTGACTGAACATACACATACACTCACACACTGACTGACCATACACATACACTCACACACTGACTGAACATACACATACACTCACACACTGACTGAACATACACATACACTCACACATTGACTGAACATACACAAACACTCACACACTGACTGAACATACACATACACTCACACACTGACTGAACATACACATACACACACACACTGACTGAACATACACATACACTCACACACTGACTGAACATACACATACACTCACACACTGACTGAACATACACATACACTCACACACTGACTGAACATACACAAACACTCACACACTGACTGAACATACACATACACTCACACACTGACTGAACATACACAAACACTCACACACTGGCTCAACATACACAAACTCTCACACACTGACTGAACATACACATACACTCTCACACTGACTGAACATACACATACACTCACACACTGACTGAACATACACATACACTCACACACTGACTAAACATACACATACACTCACACACTGACTGAACATACACATACACTCACACATTGACTGAACATACACATACACTCACACACTGACTGAACATACACATACACTCACACACTGACTGCACATACACATACACTCACACACTGACTGAACATACACAAACACTCACACACTGACTCAACATACACAAACACTCACACACTGACTGAACATACACATACACTCACACACTGACTGAACATACACATACACTCACACACTGACTGAACATACACATACACTCACACATTGACTGAACATACACAAACACTCACACATTGACTGAACGTACACATACACTTACACACTGACTGAACATACACATATACTCACACACTGACTGAACATACACATACACTCACACATTGACTGAACATACACAAACACTCACATATTGACTGAACGTACACATACACTTACACACTGACTGAACATACACATACACTCACACACTGACTGAACATACACATACACTCACACACTGACTGAACATACACAAACACTCACACATTGACTGAACATACACATACACTCACACACTGACTGAACATACACATACACTCACACACTGACTGAACATACACATACACTCACACACTGACTGAACATACACATACACTCACACACTGACTGAACATACATATACACTCACACACTGACTGAACATACACATACACTCACACACTGACTGAACATACACATACACTCACACACTGACTGAACATACACATACACTCACACACTGACTGAACATACACATACACTCACACACTGACTGAACATACACATACACTCACACACTAACTGAACATAGACATACACTCACACACTGGTTGAACATACACATACACTAACACACTGACTCAACATACACATACACTCACACACTGACTGAACATACACATACACTCACACACTGGCTGAACATACACATACACTCACACATTGATTGAACATACACATACACTCACACACTGACTGAACATACACATACACTCACACACTGACTGAACATACACATACACTGATACACTGACTGAACATACACATACACTCACACACTGACTGAACATACACATACACTCACACACTGACTGAACATACTCATACACTCATACACTGACTGAACATACACATACACTCACACACTGACTGAACATACACATACACTCACACACTGACTGAACATACTCATACACTCACACACTGACTGAACATACACATACACTCACACACTGACTGAACATACACATACACTCACACACTGACTGAACATACACATACACTCATACACTGACTGAACATACACATACACTCACACATTAACTGAACATACACATACACTCACACACTGACTGAACATACACATACACTCATACACTGACTGAACATACACATACACTCACACATTAACTGAACATACACATACACTCACACACTGACTGAACATACACATACACTCATACACTGACTGAACATACACATACACTCACACACTGACTGAACATACACATACTCTCACACACTGACTGAACATACACATACACTAACACACTGACTGAACATACACATACACTCACACACTGACTGACCATACACATACACTCACACATTGACTGAACATACACATACACTCACACACTGACTGAACATACACATACACTCACACATTGACTGAACATACACATACACTCACACACTGACTGAACATACACATACACTCACACACTGACTGAACATACACAAACACTCACACATGACTGAACATACACATACACTCACACACTGACTGAACATACACATACACTCACACACTGGCGGAAACATACACATACACTCACACACTGACTGAACATACACATACACTCACACACTGACTGAACATACACATACACTCACACACTGACTGAACATACTCATACACTCACACACTGACTGAACATACACATACACTCACACACTGACTGAACATACACATACACTCACACACTGACTGAACATACACATACACTCACACACTGACTGACCATACACATACACTCACACACTGACTGAACATACACATACACTCACACATTGACTGAACAAACACATACACTCACACACTGACTGAACATACACATACACTCACACACTGACTGAACATACACATACACTCACACACTGACTGAACATACACATACACTCACACACTGACTGAACATACACATACACTCACACACTGACTGAAACATACACATACTCTCACACACTGACTGAACATACACATACAGTCACACACTAACTGAACATACAGATACACTCACACACTGAGTGAACATACACATACACTCACACACTGGCTGAACATACATATACACTCACACACTGACTGAACATACACATACACTCACACACTGACTGAACATACATATACACTCACACACTGACTGAACATACACATACACTCACACACTGACTGAACATACAGATACACTCACACATTAACTGAACATACACATACACTCACACACTAACTGAACATAGACATACACTCACACACTGGTTGAACATACACATACACTCACACACTGACTGAACATACACATACATTCACACACTGACTGAACATTCACAAACACTCACACACTAACTGGACATACACATACACTCACAAACTGACTGAACATACACATACACTCACACACTAACTGAACATACACAAACACTCACACACTGACTGAACATACACATACACTCACACATTGACTGAACATACACATACACACACACACTGGCTGAACATACACATACACTCACACACTGACTGAACATACACATACACTCACACATTGACTGAACATACACAAACACTCACACACTAACTGAACATACACATACACTCACACACTGACTGAATATACACATACACTCACACACTGACTGAACATACACATACACTCACACACTGACTGACCATACACATACACTCACACACTGACTGAACATACACATACACTCACACACTGACTGAACATACACATACACTCACACATTGACTGAACATACACAAACACTCACACACTGACTGAACATACACATACACTCACACACTGACTGAACATACACATACACACACACACTGACTGAACATACACATACACTCACACACTGACTGAACATACACATACACTCACACACTGACTGAACATACACATACACTCACACATTGACTGAACAAACACAAACACTCACACACTGACTGAACATACACATACACTCACACACTGACTGAACATACACATACACTCACACATTCAGTGAACATACACAAACACTCACACACTGACTGCACATACACATACACTCACACACTGGCTGAACATACACATACACTCACACACTGACGGAACATATACATACACTCACACACTGACTGAACATACACATACACTCACACACTGACTGAACATACACATACACTCACACATTGACTGAACATACACATACACTCACACATTGACTGAACATACACAAACACTCACACACTGACTGAACATACACATACACTCACACACTGACTGAACATACACAAACACTCACACACTGGCTCAACATACACAAACTCTCACACACTGACTGAACATACACATACACTCTCACACTGACTGAACATACACATACACTCACACACTGACTGAACATACACATACACTCACACACTGACTGAACATACACATACACTCACACATTGACTGAACATACACATACACTCACACATTGACTGAACATACACATACACTCACACACTGACTGAACATACACATACACTCACACATTGACTGAGCATACACATACACTCACACACTGACTGAACATACACAAACACTCACACACTGACTCAACATACACAAACACTCACACACTGACTGAACATACACAAACACTCACACACTGACTGAACATACACATACACTCACACACTGACTGAACATACACATACACTCACACACTGGCTGAACATACACATACACTCACACACTGGCTGAACATACACATACACTCTCACACTGACTGAACATACACATATTCTCACACACTGACTGAACATACACATACACTCACACATTGACTGAACATACACAAACACTCACACATTGACTGAACATACACATACACTTACACACTGACTGAACATACACATACACTCACACACTGACTGAACATACACATACACTCACACACTGACTGAACATACACATACACTCACACACTGACTGAACATACACATACACTCACACACTGACTGAACATACACATACACTCACACACTGACTGAACATACACATACACTCACACACTGACTGAACATACACATACACTCACACATTGACTGAACATACACAAACACTCACACATTGACTGAACGTACACATACACTTACACACTGACTGAACATACACATATACTCACACACTGACTGAACATACACATACACTCACACATTGACTGAACATACACAAACACTCACATATTGACTGAACGTACACATACACTTACACACTGACTGAACATACACATACACTCACACACTGACTGAACATACACATACACTCACACACTGACTGAACATACACAAACACTCACACATTGACTGAACATACACATACACTCACACACTGACTGAACATACACATACACTCACACACTGACTGAACATACACATACACTCACACACTGACTGAACATACACATACACTCACACACTGACTGAACATACATATACACTCACACACTGACTGAACATACACATACACTCACACACTGACTGAACATACACATACACTCACACACTGACTGAACATACACATACACTCACATACTGACTGAACATACACATACACTCACACACTGACTGAACATACACATACACTCACACACTAACTGAACATAGACATACACTCACACACTGGTTGAACATACACATACACTAACACACTGACTCAACATACACATACACTCACACACTGACTGAACATACACATACACTCACACACTGACTGAACATACACATACACTCACACACTAACTGAACATAGACATACACTCACACACTGGTTGAACATACACATACACTAACACACTGACTCAACATACACATACACTCACACACTGACTGAACATACACATACACTCACACACTGGCTGAACATACACATACACTCACACATTGATTGAACATACACATACACTCACACACTGACTGAACATACACATACACTCACACACTGACTGAACATACACATACACTGATACACTGACTGAACATACACATACACTCACACACTGACTGAACATACACATACACTCACACACTGACTGAACATACTCATACACTCATACACTGACTGAACATACACATACACTCACACACTGACTGAACATACACATACACTCACACACTGACTGAACATACTCATACACTCACACACTGACTGAACATACACATACACTCACACACTGACTGAACATACACATACACTCACACACTGACTGAACATACACATACACTCATACACTGACTGAACATACACATACACTCATACACTGACTGAACATACACATACACTCACACATTAACTGAACATACACATACACTCACACACTGACTGAACATACACATACACTCATACACTGACTGAACATACACATACACTCACACATTAACTGAACATACACATACACTCACACACTGACTGAACATACACATACACTCATACACTGACTGAACATACACATACACTCACACACTGACTGAACATACACATACTCTCACACACTGACTGAACATACACATACACTAACACACTGACTGAACATACACATACACTCACACACTGACTGACCATACACATACACTCACACATTGACTGAACATACACATACACTCACACACTGACTGAACATACACATACACTCACACATTGACTGAACATACACATACACTCACACACTGACTGAACATACACATACACTCACACACTGACTGAACATACACAAACACTCACACATGACTGAACATACACATACACTCACACACTGACTGAACATACACATACACTCACACACTGGCGGAAACATACACATACACTCACACACTGACTGAACATACACATACACTCACACACTGACTGAACATACACATACACTCACACACTGACTGAACATACTCATACACTCACACACTGACTGAACATACACATACACTCACACACTGACTGAACATACACATACACTCACACACTGACTGACCATACACATACACTCACACACTGACTGAACATACACATACACTCACACATTGACTGAACAAACACAAACACTCACACACTGACTGAACATACACATACACTCACACACTGACTGAACATACACATACACTCACACATTCAGTGAACATACACAAACACTCACACACTGACTGCACATACACATACACTCACACACTGGCTGAACATACACATACACTCACACACTGACGGAACATATACATACACTCACACACTGACTGAACATACACATACACTCACACACTGACTGAACATACACATACACTCACACATTGACTGAACATACACATACACTCACACATTGACTGAACATACACAAACACTCACACACTGACTGAACATACACATACACTCACACACTGACTGAACATACACAAACACTCACACACTGGCTCAACATACACAAACTCTCACACACTGACTGAACATACACATACACTCTCACACTGACTGAACATACACATACACTCACACACTGACTGAACATACACATACACTCACACACTGACTGAACATACACATACACTCACACATTGACTGAACATACACATACACTCACACATTGACTGAACATACACATACACTCACACACTGACTGAACATACACATACACTCACACACTGACTGAGCATACACATACACTCACACACTGACTGAACATACACAAACACTCACACACTGACTCAACATACACAAACACTCACACACTGACTGAACATACACAAACACTCACACACTGACTGAACATACACAAACACTCACACACTGACTGAACATACACATACACTCACACACTGACTGAACATACACATACACTCACACACTGGCTGAACATACACATACACTCACACACTGGCTGAACATACACATACACTCTCACACTGACTGAACATACACATATTCTCACACACTGACTGAACATACACATACACTCACACATTGACTGAACATACACAAACACTCACACATTGACTGAACATACACATACACTTACACACTGACTGAACATACACATACACTCACACACTGACTGAACATACACATACACTCACACACTGACTGAACATACACATACACTCACACACTGACTGAACATACACATACACTCACACACTGACTGAACATACACATACACTCACACACTGACTGAACATACACATACACTCACACACTGACTGAACATACACATACACTCACACATTGACTGAACATACACAAACACTCACACATTGACTGAACGTACACATACACTTACACACTGACTGAACATACACATATACTCACACACTGACTGAACATACACATACACTCACACATTGACTGAACATACACAAACACTCACATATTGACTGAACGTACACATACACTTACACACTGACTGAACATACACATACACTCACACACTGACTGAACATACACATACACTCACACACTGACTGAACATACACAAACACTCACACATTGACTGAACATACACATACACTCACACACTGACTGAACATACACATACACTCACACACTGACTGAACATACACATACACTCACACACTGACTGAACATACACATACACTCACACACTGACTGAACATACATATACACTCACACACTGACTGAACATACACATACACTCACACACTGACTGAACATACACATACACTCACACACTGACTGAACATACACATACACTCACACACTGACTGAACATACACATACACTCACACACTGACTGAACATACACATACACTCACACACTAACTGAACATAGACATACACTCACACACTGGTTGAACATACACATACACTAACACACTGACTCAACATACACATACACTCACACACTGACTGAACATACACATACACTCACACACTGACTGAACATACACATACACTCACACACTAACTGAACATAGACATACACTCACACACTGGTTGAACATACACATACACTAACACACTGACTCAACATACACATACACTCACACACTGACTGAACATACACATACACTCACACACTGGCTGAACATACACATACACTCACACATTGATTGAACATACACATACACTCACACACTGACTGAACATACACATACACTCACACACTGACTGAACATACACATACACTGATACACTGACTGAACATACACATACACTCACACACTGACTGAACATACACATACACTCACACACTGACTGAACATACTCATACACTCATACACTGACTGAACATACACATACACTCACACACTGACTGAACATACACATACACTCACACACTGACTGAACATACTCATACGCTCACACACTGACTGAACATACACATACACTCACACACTGACTGAACATACACATACACTCACACACTGACTGAACATACACATACACTCATACACTGACTGAACATACACATACACTCATACACTGACTGAACATACACATACACTCACACATTAACTGAACATACACATACACTCACACACTGACTGAACATACACATACACTCATACACTGACTGAACATACACATACACTCACACATTAACTGAACATACACATACACTCACACACTGACTGAACATACACATACACTCATACACTGACTGAACATACACATACACTCACACACTGACTGAACATACACATACTCTCACACACTGACTGAACATACACATACACTAACACACTGACTGAACATACACATACACTCACACACTGACTGACCATACACATACACTCACACATTGACTGAACATACACATACACTCACACACTGACTGAACATACACATACACTCACACATTGACTGAACATACACATACACTCACACACTGACTGAACATACACATACACTCACACACTGACTGAACATACACAAACACTCACACATGACTGAACATACACATACACTCACACACTGACTGAACATACACATACACTCACACACTGGCGGAAACATACACATACACTCACACACTGACTGAACATACACATACACTCACACACTGGCTGAACATACACATACACTCTCACACTGACTGAACATACACATATTCTCACACACTGACTGAACATACACATACACTCACACATTGACTGAACATACACAAACACTCACACATTGACTGAACATACACATACACTTACACACTGACTGAACATACACATACACTCACACACTGACTGAACATACACATACACTCACACACTGACTGAACATACACATACACTCACACACTGACTGAACATACACATACACTCACACACTGACTGAACATACACATACACTCACACACTGACTGAACATACACATACACTCACACACTGACTGAACATACACATACACTCACACATTGACTGAACATACACAAACACTCACACATTGACTGAACGTACACATACACTTACACACTGACTGAACATACACATATACTCACACACTGACTGAACATACACATACACTCACACATTGACTGAACATACACAAACACTCACATATTGACTGAACGTACACATACACTTACACACTGACTGAACATACACATACACTCACACACTGACTGAACATACACATACACTCACACACTGACTGAACATACACAAACACTCACACATTGACTGAACATACACATACACTCACACACTGACTGAACATACACATACACTCACACACTGACTGAACATACACATACACTCACACACTGACTGAACATACACATACACTCACACACTGACTGAACATACATATACACTCACACACTGACTGAACATACACATACACTCACACACTGACTGAACATACACATACACTCACACACTGACTGAACATACACATACACTCACATACTGACTGAACATACACATACACTCACACACTGACTGAACATACACATACACTCACACACTAACTGAACATAGACATACACTCACACACTGGTTGAACATACACATACACTAACACACTGACTCAACATACACATACACTCACACACTGACTGAACATACACATACACTCACACACTGACTGAACATACACATACACTCACACACTAACTGAACATAGACATACACTCACACACTGGTTGAACATACACATACACTAACACACTGACTCAACATACACATACACTCACACACTGACTGAACATACACATACACTCACACACTGGCTGAACATACACATACACTCACACATTGATTGAACATACACATACACTCACACACTGACTGAACATACACATACACTCACACACTGACTGAACATACACATACACTGATACACTGACTGAACATACACATACACTCACACACTGACTGAACATACACATACACTCACACACTGACTGAACATACTCATACACTCATACACTGACTGAACATACACATACACTCACACACTGACTGAACATACACATACACTCACACACTGACTGAACATACTCATACACTCACACACTGACTGAACATACACATACACTCACACACTGACTGAACATACACATACACTCACACACTGACTGAACATACACATACACTCATACACTGACTGAACATACACATACACTCATACACTGACTGAACATACACATACACTCACACATTAACTGAACATACACATACACTCACACACTGACTGAACATACACATACACTCATACACTGACTGAACATACACATACACTCACACATTAACTGAACATACACATACACTCACACACTGACTGAACATACACATACACTCATACACTGACTGAACATACACATACACTCACACACTGACTGAACATACACATACTCTCACACACTGACTGAACATACACATACACTAACACACTGACTGAACATACACATACACTCACACACTGACTGACCATACACATACACTCACACATTGACTGAACATACACATACACTCACACACTGACTGAACATACACATACACTCACACATTGACTGAACATACACATACACTCACACACTGACTGAACATACACATACACTCACACACTGACTGAACATACACATACACTCATACACTGACTGAACATACACATACACTCACACATTAACTGAACATACACATACACTCACACACTGACTGAACATACACATACACTCATACACTGACTGAACATACACATACACTCACACATTAACTGAACATACACATACACTCACACACTGACTGAACATACACATACACTCATACACTGACTGAACATACACATACACTCACACACTGACTGAACATACACATACTCTCACACACTGACTGAACATACACATACACTAACACACTGACTGAACATACACATACACTCACACACTGACTGACCATACACATACACTCACACATTGACTGAACATACACATACACTCACACACTGACTGAACATACACATACACTCACACATTGACTGAACATACACATACACTCACACACTGACTGAACATACACATACACTCACACACTGACTGAACATACACAAACACTCACACATGACTGAACATACACATACACTCACACACTGACTGAACATACACATACACTCACACACTGGCGGAAACATACACATACACTCACACACTGACTGAACATACACATACACTCACACACTGACTGAACATACACATACACTCACACACTGACTGAACATACTCATACACTCACACACTGACTGAACATACACATACACTCACACACTGACTGAACATACACATACACTCACACACTGACTGACCATACACATACACTCACACACTGACTGAACATACACATACACTCACACATTGACTGAACAAACACAAACACTCACACACTGACTGAACATACACATACACTCACACACTGACTGAACATACACATACACTCACACATTCAGTGAACATACACAAACACTCACACACTGACTGCACATACACATACACTCACACACTGGCTGAACATACACATACACTCACACACTGACGGAACATATACATACACTCACACACTGACTGAACATACACATACACTCACACACTGACTGAACATACACATACACTCACACATTGACTGAACATACACATACACTCACACATTGACTGAACATACACAAACACTCACACACTGACTGAACATACACATACACTCACACACTGACTGAACATACACAAACACTCACACACTGGCTCAACATACACAAACTCTCACACACTGACTGAACATACACATACACTCTCACACTGACTGAACATACACATACACTCACACACTGACTGAACATACACATACACTCACACACTGACTGAACATACACATACACTCACACATTGACTGAACATACACATACACTCACACATTGACTGAACATACACATACACTCACACACTGACTGAACATACACATACACTCACACACTGACTGAGCATACACATACACTCACACACTGACTGAACATACACAAACACTCACACACTGACTCAACATACACAAACACTCACACACTGACTGAACATACACAAACACTCACACACTGACTGAACATACACAAACACTCACACACTGACTGAACATACACATACACTCACACACTGACTGAACATACACATACACTCACACACTGGCTGAACATACACATACACTCACACACTGGCTGAACATACACATACACTCTCACACTGACTGAACATACACATATTCTCACACACTGACTGAACATACACATACACTCACACATTGACTGAACATACACAAACACTCACACATTGACTGAACATACACATACACTTACACACTGACTGAACATACACATACACTCACACACTGACTGAACATACACATACACTCACACACTGACTGAACATACACATACACTCACACACTGACTGAACATACACATACACTCACACACTGACTGAACATACACATACACTCACACACTGACTGAACATACACATACACTCACACACTGACTGAACATACACATACACTCACACATTGACTGAACATACACAAACACTCACACATTGACTGAACGTACACATACACTTACACACTGACTGAACATACACATACACTCACACACTGACTGAACATACACATACACTCACACATTGACTGAACATACACAAACACTCACATATTGACTGAACGTACACATACACTTACACACTGACTGAACATACACATACACTCACACACTGACTGAACATACACATACACTCACACACTGACTGAACATACACAAACACTCACACATTGACTGAACATACACATACACTCACACACTGACTGAACATACACATACACTCACACACTGACTGAACATACACATACACTCACACACTGACTGAACATACACATACACTCACACACTGACTGAACATACATATACACTCACACACTGACTGAACATACACATACACTCACACACTGACTGAACATACACATACACTCACACACTGACTGAACATACACATACACTCACACACTGACTGAACATACACATACACTCACACACTGACTGAACATACACATACACTCACACACTAACTGAACATAGACATACACTCACACACTGGTTGAACATACACATACACTAACACACTGACTCAACATACACATACACTCACACACTGACTGAACATACACATACACTCACACACTGACTGAACATACACATACACTCACACACTAACTGAACATAGACATACACTCACACACTGGTTGAACATACACATACACTAACACACTGACTCAACATACACATACACTCACACACTGACTGAACATACACATACACTCACACACTGGCTGAACATACACATACACTCACACATTGATTGAACATACACATACACTCACACACTGACTGAACATACACATACACTCACACACTGACTGAACATACACATACACTGATACACTGACTGAACATACACATACACTCACACACTGACTGAACATACACATACACTCACACACTGACTGAACATACTCATACACTCATACACTGACTGAACATACACATACACTCACACACTGACTGAACATACACATACACTCACACACTGACTGAACATACTCATACGCTCACACACTGACTGAACATACACATACACTCACACACTGACTGAACATACACATACACTCACACACTGACTGAACATACACATACACTCATACACTGACTGAACATACACATACACTCATACACTGACTGAACATACACATACACTCACACATTAACTGAACATACACATACACTCACACACTGACTGAACATACACATACACTCATACACTGACTGAACATACACATACACTCACACATTAACTGAACATACACATACACTCACACACTGACTGAACATACACATACACTCATACACTGACTGAACATACACATACACTCACACACTGACTGAACATACACATACTCTCACACACTGACTGAACATACACATACACTAACACACTGACTGAACATACACATACACTCACACACTGACTGACCATACACATACACTCACACATTGACTGAACATACACATACACTCACACACTGACTGAACATACACATACACTCACACATTGACTGAACATACACATACACTCACACACTGACTGAACATACACATACACTCACACACTGACTGAACATACACAAACACTCACACATGACTGAACATACACATACACTCACACACTGACTGAACATACACATACACTCACACACTGGCGGAAACATACACATACACTCACACACTGACTGAACATACACATACACTCACACACTGACTGAACATACACATACACTCACACACTGACTGAACATACTCATACACTCACACACTGACTGAACATACACATACACTCACACACTGACTGAACATACACATACACTCACACACTGACTGAACATACACATACACTCACACACTGACTGACCATACACATACACTCACACACTGACTGAACATACACATACACTCACACATTGACTGAACAAACACATACACTCACACACTGACTGAACATACACATACACTCACACACTGACTGAACATACACATACACTCACACACTGACTGAACATACACATACACTCACACACTGACTGAACATACACATACACTCACACACTGACTGAAACATACACATACTCTCACACACTGACTGAACATACACATACAGTCACACACTAACTGAACATACACATACACTCACACACTGAGTGAACATACACATACACTCACACACTGGCTGAACATACATATACACTCACACACTGACTGAACATACACATACACTCACACACTGACTGAACATACATATACACTCACACACTGACTGAACATACACATACACTCACACACTGACTGAACATACAGATACACTCACACATTAACTGAACATACACATACACTCACACATGACTGAACATACACATACACTCACACACTGACTGAAACATACACATACTATCACACACTGACTGGACATACACATACACTCACACACTAACTGAACATACACATACACTCACACACTGACTGAACATACACATACACTCACACACTGACTGAACATACACATACACTCACACACTAACTGAACATACACATACACTCACACACTGACTGAACATACACATACACTCACACACTGACTGAACATACACATACACTCACACATTGCCTGAACATACACATACACTCACACACTGACTGAACATACACATACACTCACACACTGACTGAACATACATATACACTCACACACTGACTGAACATACACATACACTCACATACTGACTGAACATACACATACACTCACACACTGACTGAAACATACACATACACTCACACACTGACTGAACATACACATACACTCACACACTGACTGAACATACACATACACTCACACACTGACTGAACATACACATACACTCACACACTGACTGAACATACATATACACTCACACACTGACTGAACATACACATACACTCACACACTGACTGAACATACACATACACTCACACATTAACTGAACATACACATACACTCACACATGACTGAATATACACATACACTCACACACTGACTGAAACATACACATACTCTCACACACTGACTGAACATACACATACACTCACACACTAACTGAACATACATATACACTCACACATTGCCTGAACATACACATACACCCACACACTGACTGAACATACACATACACTCACACACTGACTGAAACATACACATACACTCACACACTGACTGAACATACACATACACTCACACACTGACTGAACATACACATACACTCACACACTGACTGAACATACATATACACTCACACATTGACTGAAACATACACATACACTCACACACTGACTGAACATACACATACACTCACACACTGACTGAACATACACATACACTCACACACTGACTGAACATACACATACACTCACACACTGACTGAATCATACACATACACTCACACACTGACTGAACATACACATACACTCACACATTGACTGAACATACACATACACTCACACACTAACTGAACATACACATACACTCACACACTGACTGAACATACACATACACTCACACACTGACTGAACATACACATACACTCACACATTGCCTGAACATACACATACACTCACACACTGACTGAACATACACATACACTCACACACTGACTGAACATACACATACACTCACACACTGACTGAACATACATATACACTCACACACTGACTGAACATACACATACACTCACACACTGACTGAACATACACATACACTCACACACTGACTGAACATACACATACACTCACACACTGACTGAACATACACATACACTCACACACTGACTGAACATACATATACACTCACACACTGACTGAACATACACATACACTCACACACTGACTGAACATACACATACACTCACACACTGACTGAAACATACACATACACTCACACACTGACTGAACGTACACATACACTCACACACTGACTGAACATACACATACACTCACACACTGACTGAACATACATATACACTCACACACTGGCTGAACATACACATACACTCACACATTAACTGAACATACACATACACTCACACATGACTGAACATACACATACACTCACACACTGACTCAACATACACATACACTCACACACTGACTGAACATACACATACACTCACACACTGACTGAACATACACAAACACTCACACACTAACTGGACATACACATACACTCACACACTGACTGAACATACACATACACCCACACACTAACTGAACATACACAAACACTTACACACTGACTGAACATATACATACACTCACACACTGACTGAACATACACATACACTCACACACTGACTGAACATACACATATACTCACACACTGACTGAACATACACATACACTCACACACTGACTGAACATACTCATACACTCACACACTGACTGAACATACACATACACTCACACACTGACTGAACATACACATACACTCACACACTGACTGAACATACACAAACACTCACACACTGACTGAACATACACATACACTCACACATTGACTGAACATACACATACACACACACACTGACTGAACATACACATACACTCACACACTGACTGAACATACACATACACTGACACACTGACTGAACATACACAAACACTCACACACTGACTGAACATACACATACACTCACACCCTGACTGAACATACACAAAAACTCACACACTGACTGAACATACACAAACAATCACACACTGACTGAACATACACATACACTCACACGGTGACTGAACATACACATACACTCACACGCTGACTGAACATACACATACACTCACACACTGACTGAACATACACATACACTCACACACTGGCTGAACATACACATACACTCACACACTGACTGAACATACACATACACTCACACACTGGCTGAACATACACATACACTCACACACTGACTGAACATACACATACACTCACACACTGACTGAACATACACAAACACTCACACACTGACTGAACATACACAAACACGCACACACTAACTGGACATACACATACACTCACACACTGACTGAACATACACATACACTCACACACTAACTGAACATACACAAACACTCACACACTGACTGAACATACACATACACTCACACATTGACTGAACATACACATACACTTACACACTGACTGAACATACACATACACTCACACACTGACTGAACATACACATACACTCACACACTGACTGAACATACACATACACTCACACACTGACTGAACATACTCATACACTCACACACTGACTGAACATACACATACACTCACACACTGACTGAACATACACATACACTCACACACTGACTGAACATACACAAACACTCACACATTGACTGAACATACACATACACTCACACACTGACTGAACATACACATACACTCACACACTGACTGAACATACACATACACTCACACACTGGTTGAACATACACATACACCCACACACTGACTGAACATACACATACACTCACACACTGACTGAACATACATATACACTCACACACTGACTGAACATACACATACACTCACACACTGACTGAACATACACATACACTCACACACTGACTGAACATACACATACACTCACACACTGACTGAACATACACATACACTCACACACTGACTGAACATACACATACACTCACACACTAACTGAACATAGACATACACTCACACACTGGTTGAACATACACATACACTAACACACTGACTCAACATACACATACACTCACGCACTGACTGAACATACACATACACTCACACACTGACTGAACATACACATACACTCACACACTAACTGAACATAGACATACACTCACACACTGGTTGAACATACACATACACTCACACACTGACTGAACATACACATACATTCACACACTGACTGAACATACACAAACACTCACACACTAACTGGACATACACATACACTCACAAACTGACTGAACATACACATACACTCACACACTAACTGAACATACACAAACACTCACACACTGACTGAACATACACATACACTCACACATTGACTGAACATACACATACACACACACACTGGCTGAACATACACATACACTCACACACTGACTGAACATACACATACACTCAGACATTGACTGAACATACACAAACACTCACACACTAACTGAACATACACATACACTCACACACTGACTGAATATACACATACACTCACACACTGACTGAACATACACATACACTCACACACTGACTGACCATACACATACACTCACACACTGACTGAACATACACATACACTCACACACTGACTGAACATACACATACACTCACACATTGACTGAACATACACAAACACTCACACACTGACTGAACATACACATACACTCACACACTGACTGAACATACACATACACACACACACTGACTGAACATACACATACACTCACACACTGACTGAACATACACATACACTCACACACTGACTGAACATACACATACACTCACACACTGACTGAACATACACAAACACTCACACACTGACTGAACATACACATACACTCACACACTGACTGAACATACACAAACACTCACACACTGGCTCAACATACAAACTCTCACACACTGACTGAACATACACATACACTCTCACACTGACTGAACATACACATACACTCACACACTGACTGAACATACACATACACTCACACACTGACTGAACATACACATACACTCACACACTGACTGAACATACACATACACTCACACATTGACTGAACATACACATACACTCACACACTGACTGAACATACACATACACTCACACACTGACTGCACATACACATACACTCACACACTGACTGAACATACACAAACACTCACACACTGACTCAACATACACAAACACTCACACACTGACTGAACATACACATACACTCACACACTGACTGAACATACACATACACTCACACACTGACTGAACATACACATACACTCACACATTGACTGAACATACACAAACACTCACACATTGACTGAACGTACACATACACTTACACACTGACTGAACATACACATATACTCACACACTGACTGAACATACACATACACTCACACATTGACTGAACATACACAAACACTCACATATTGACTGAACGTACACATACACTTACACACTGACTGAACATACACATACACTCACACACTGACTGAACATACACATACACTCACACACTGACTGAACATACACAAACACTCACACATTGACTGAACATACACATACACTCACACACTGACTGAACATACACATACACTCACACACTGACTGAACATACACATACACTCACACACTGACTGAACATACACATACACTCACACACTGACTGAACATACATATACACTCACACACTGACTGAACATACACATACACTCACACACTGACTGAACATACACATACACTCACACACTGACTGAACATACACATACACTCACACACTGACTGAACATACACATACACTCACACACTGACTGAACATACACATACACTCACACACTAACTGAACATAGACATACACTCACACACTGGTTGAACATACACATACACTAACACACTGACTCAACATACACATACACTCACACACTGACTGAACATACACATACACTCACACACTGACTGAACATACACATACACTCACACACTAACTGAACATAGACATACACTCACACACTGGTTGAACATACACATACACTAACACACTGACTCAACATACACATACACTCACACACTGACTGAACATACACATACACTCACACACTGGCTGAACATACACATACACTCACACATTGATTGAACATACACATACACTCACACACTGACTGAACATACACATACACTCACACACTGACTGAACATACACATACACTGATACACTGACTGAACATACACATACACTCACACACTGACTGAACATACACATACACTCACACACTGACTGAACATACTCATACACTCATACACTGACTGAACATACACATACACTCACACACTGACTGAACATACACATACACTCACACACTGACTGAACATACTCATACACTCACACACTGACTGAACATACACATACACTCACACACTGACTGAACATACACATACACTCACACACTGACTGAACATACACATACACTCATACACTGACTGAACATACACATACACTCACACATTAACTGAACATACACATACACTCACACACTGACTGAACATACACATACACTCATACACTGACTGAACATACACATACACTCACACATTAACTGAACATACACATACACTCACACACTGACTGAACATACACATACACTCATACACTGACTGAACATACACATACACTCACACACTGACAGAACATACACATACTCTCACACACTGACTGAACATACACATACACTAACACACTGACTGAACATACACATACACTCACACACTGACTGACCATACACATACACTCACACATTGACTGAACATACACATACACTCACACACTGACTGAACATACACATACACTCACACATTGACTGAACATACACATACACTCACACACTGACTGAACATACACATACACTCACACACTGACTGAACATACACAAACACTCACACATGACTGAACATACACATACACTCACACACTGACTGAACATACACATACACTCACACACTGGCGGAAACATACACATACACTCACACACTGACTGAACATACACATACACTCACACACTGACTGAACATACACATACACTCACACACTGACTGAACATACTCATACACTCACACACTGACTGAACATACACATACACTCACACACTGACTGATCATACACATACACTCACACACTGACTGAACATACACATACACTCACACACTGACTGACCATACACATACACTCACACACTGACTGAACATACACATACACTCACACATTGACTGAACAAACACATACACTCACACACTGACTGAACATACACATACACTCACACACTGACTGAACATACACATACACTCACACACTGACTGAACATACACATACACTCACACACTGACTGAACATACACATACACTCACACACTGACTGAAACATACACATACTCTCACACACTGACTGAACATACACATACAGTCACACACTAACTGAACATACACATACACTCACACACTGAGTGAACATACACATACACTCACACACTGGCTGAACATACATATACACTCACACACTGACTGAACATACACATACACTCACACACTGACTGAACATACATATACACTCACACACTGACTGAACATACACATACACTCACACACTGACTGAACATACAGATACACTCACACATTAACTGAACATGCACATACACTCACACACTAACTGAACATAGACATACACTCACACACTGGTTGAACATACACATACACTCACACACTGACTGAACATACACATACATTCACACACTGACTGAACATACACAAACACTCACACACTAACTGGACATACACATACACTCACAAACTGACTGAACATACACATACACTCACACACTAACTGAACATACACAAACACTCACACACTGACTGAACATACACATACACTCACACATTGACTGAACATACACATACACACACACACTGGCTGAACATACACATACACTCACACACTGACTGAACATACACATACACTCACACATTGACTGAACATACACAAACACTCACACACTAACTGAACATACACATACACTCACACACTGACTGAATATACACATACACTCACACACTGACTGAACATACACATACACTCACACACTGACTGACCATACACATACACTCACACACTGACTGAACATACACATACACTCACACACTGACTGAACATACACATACACTCACACATTGACTGAACATACACAAACACTCACACACTGACTGAACATACACATACACTCACACACTGACGGAACATACACATACACACACACACTGACTGAACATACACATACACTCACACACTGACTGAACATACACATACACTCACACACTGACTGAACATACACATACACTCACACACTGACTGAACATACACATACACTCACACATTGACTGAACAAACACAAACACTCACACACTGACTGAACATACACATACACTCACACACTGACTGAACATACACATACACTCACACATTCACTGAACATACACATACACTCACACACTGACTGAACATACACATACTCTCACACACTGACTAAACATACACATACACTAACACACTGACTGAACATACACATACACTCACACACTGACTGACCATACACATACACTCACACATTGACTGAACATACACATACACTCACACACTGACTGAACATACACATACACTCACACATTGACTGAACATACACATACACTCACACACTGACTGAACATACACATACACTCACACACTGACTGAACATACACAAACACTCACACATGACTGAACATACACATACACTCACACACTGACTGAACATACACATACACTCACACACTGGCGGAAACATACACATACACTCACACACTGACTGAACATACACATACACTCACACACTGACTGAACATACACATACACTCACACACTGACTGAACATACTCATACACTCACACACTGACTGAACATACACATACACTCACACACTGACTGAACATACACATACACTCACACACTGACTGAACATACACATACACTCACACACTGACTGACCATACACATACACTCACACACTGACTGAACATACACATACACTCACACATTGACTGAACAAACACATACACTCACACACTGACTGAACATACACATACACTCACACACTGACTGAACATACACATACACTCACACACTGACTGAACATACACATACACTCACACACTGACTGAACATACACATACACTCACACACTGACTGAAACATACACATACTCTCACACACTGACTGAACATACACATACAGTCACACACTAACTGAACATACACATACACTCACACACTGAGTGAACATACACATACACTCACACACTGGCTGAACATACATATACACTCACACACTGACTGAACATACACATACACTCACACACTGACTGAACATACATATACACTCACACACTGACTGAACATACACATACACTCACACACTGACTGAACATACAGATACACTCACACATTAACTGAACATACACATACACTCACACATGACTGAACATACACATACACTCACACACTGACTGAAACATACACATACTATCACACACTGACTGAACATACACATACACTCACACACTAACTGAACATACACATACACTCACACACTGACTGAACATACACATACACTCACACACTGACTGAACATACACATACACTCACACACTAACTGAACATACACATACACTCACACACTGACTGAACATACACATACACTCACACATTGCCTGAACATACACATACACTCACACACTGACTGAACATACACATACACTCACACACTGACTGAACATACATATACACTCACACACTGACTGAACATACACATACACTCACATACTGACTGAACATACACATACACTCACACACTGACTGAAACATACATATACACTCACACACTGACTGAACATACACATACACTCACACACTGACTGAACATACACATACACTCACACACTGACTGAACATACACATACACTCACACACTGACTGAACATACATATACACTCACACACTGACTGAACATACACATACACTCACACACTGACTGAACATACACATACACTCACACATTAACTGAACATACACATACACTCACACATGACTGAATATACACATACACTCACACACTGACTGAAACATACACATACTCTCACACACTGACTGAACATACACATACACTCACACACTAACTGAACATACATATACACTCACACATTGCCTGAACATACACATACACCCACACACTGACTGAACATACACATACACTCACACACTGACTGAAACATACACATACACTCACACACTGACTGAACATACACATACACTCACACACTGACTGAACATACACATACACTCACACACTGACTGAACATACATATACACTCACACATTGACTGAAACATACACATACACTCACACACTGACTGAACATACACATACACTCACACACTGACTGAACATACACATACACTCACACACTGACTGAACATACACATACACTCACACACTGACTGAATCATACACATACACTCACACACTGACTGAACATACACATACACTCACACATTGACTGAACATACACATACACTCACACACTAACTGAACATACACATACACTCACACACTGACTGAACATACACATACACTCACACACTGACTGAACATACACATACACTCACACATTGCCTGAACATACACATACACTCACACACTGACTGAACATACAAATACACTCACACACTGACTGAACATACACATACACTGACACACTGACTGAACATACACAAACACTCACACACTGACTGAACATACACATACACTCACACCCTGACTGAACATACACAAAAACTCACACACTGACTGAACATACACAAACAATCACACACTGACTGAACATACACATACACTCACACGGTGACTGAACATACACATACACTCACACGCTGACTGAACATACACATACACTCACACACTGACTGAACATACACATACACTCACACACTGGCTGAACATACACATACACTCACACACTGACTGAACATACACATACACTCACACACTGGCTGAACATACACATACACTCACACACTGACTGAACATACACATACACTCACACACTGACTGAACATACACAAACACTCACACACTGACTGAACATACACAAACACGCACACACTAACTGGACATACACATACACTCACACACTGACTGAACATACACATACACTCACACACTAACTGAACATACACAAACACTCACACACTGACTGAACATACACATACACTCACACATTGACTGAACATACACATACACTTACACACTGACTGAACATACACATACACTCACACACTGACTGAACATACACATACACTCACACACTGACTGAACATACACATACACTCACACACTGACTGAACATACTCATACACTCACACACTGACTGAACATACACATACACTCACACACTGACTGAACATACACATACACTCACACACTGACTGAACATACACAAACACTCACACATTGACTGAACATACACATACACTCACACACTGACTGAACATACACATACACTCACACACTGACTGAACATACACATACACTCACACACTGGTTGAACATACACATACACCCACACACTGACTGAACATACACATACACTCACACACTGACTGAACATACATATACACTCACACACTGACTGAACATACACATACACTCACACACTGACTGAACATACACATACACTCACACACTGACTGAACATACACATACACTCACACACTGACTGAACATACACATACACTCACACACTGACTGAACATACACATACACTCACACACTAACTGAACATAGACATACACTCACACACTGGTTGAACATACACATACACTAACACACTGACTCAACATACACATACACTCACGCACTGACTGAACATACACATACACTCACACACTGACTGAACATACACATACACTCACACACTAACTGAACATAGACATACACTCACACACTGGTTGAACATACACATACACTCACACACTGACTGAACATACACATACATTCACACACTGACTGAACATACACAAACACTCACACACTAACTGGACATACACATACACTCACAAACTGACTGAACATACACATACACTCACACACTAACTGAACATACACAAACACTCACACACTGACTGAACATACACATACACTCACACATTGACTGAACATACACATACACACACACACTGGCTGAACATACACATACACTCACACACTGACTGAACATACACATACACTCAGACATTGACTGAACATACACAAACACTCACACACTAACTGAACATACACATACACTCACACACTGACTGAATATACACATACACTCACACACTGACTGAACATACACATACACTCACACACTGACTGACCATACACATACACTCACACACTGACTGAACATACACATACACTCACACACTGACTGAACATACACATACACTCACACATTGACTGAACATACACAAACACTCACACACTGACTGAACATACACATACACTCACACACTGACTGAACATACACATACACACACACACTGACTGAACATACACATACACTCACACACTGACTGAACATACACATACACTCACACACTGACTGAACATACACATACACTCACACACTGACTGAACATACACAAACACTCACACACTGACTGAACATACACATACACTCACACACTGACTGAACATACACAAACACTCACACACTGGCTCAACATACAAACTCTCACACACTGACTGAACATACACATACACTCTCACACTGACTGAACATACACATACACTCACACACTGACTGAACATACACATACACTCACACACTGACTGAACATACACATACACTCACACACTGACTGAACATACACATACACTCACACATTGACTGAACATACACATACACTCACACACTGACTGAACATACACATACACTCACACACTGACTGCACATACACATACACTCACACACTGACTGAACATACACAAACACTCACACACTGACTCAACATACACAAACACTCACACACTGACTGAACATACACATACACTCACACACTGACTGAACATACACATACACTCACACACTGACTGAACATACACATACACTCACACATTGACTGAACATACACAAACACTCACACATTGACTGAACGTACACATACACTTACACACTGACTGAACATACACATATACTCACACACTGACTGAACATACACATACACTCACACATTGACTGAACATACACAAACACTCACATATTGACTGAACGTACACATACACTTACACACTGACTGAACATACACATACACTCACACACTGACTGAACATACACATACACTCACACACTGACTGAACATACACAAACACTCACACATTGACTGAACATACACATACACTCACACACTGACTGAACATACACATACACTCACACACTGACTGAACATACACATACACTCACACACTGACTGAACATACACATACACTCACACACTGACTGAACATACATATACACTCACACACTGACTGAACATACACATACACTCACACACTGACTGAACATACACATACACTCACACACTGACTGAACATACACATACACTCACACACTGACTGAACATACACATACACTCACACACTGACTGAACATACACATACACTCACACACTAACTGAACATAGACATACACTCACACACTGGTTGAACATACACATACACTAACACACTGACTCAACATACACATACACTCACACACTGACTGAACATACACATACACTCACACACTGACTGAACATACACATACACTCACACACTAACTGAACATAGACATACACTCACACACTGGTTGAACATACACATACACTAACACACTGACTCAACATACACATACACTCACACACTGACTGAACATACACATACACTCACACACTGGCTGAACATACACATACACTCACACATTGATTGAACATACACATACACTCACACACTGACTGAACATACACATACACTCACACACTGACTGAACATACACATACACTGATACACTGACTGAACATACACATACACTCACACACTGACTGAACATACACATACACTCACACACTGACTGAACATACTCATACACTCATACACTGACTGAACATACACATACACTCACACACTGACTGAACATACACATACACTCACACACTGACTGAACATACTCATACACTCACACACTGACTGAACATACACATACACTCACACACTGACTGAACATACACATACACTCACACACTGACTGAACATACACATACACTCATACACTGACTGAACATACACATACACTCACACATTAACTGAACATACACATACACTCACACACTGACTGAACATACACATACACTCATACACTGACTGAACATACACATACACTCACACATTAACTGAACATACACATACACTCACACACTGACTGAACATACACATACACTCATACACTGACTGAACATACACATACACTCACACACTGACAGAACATACACATACTCTCACACACTGACTGAACATACACATACACTAACACACTGACTGAACATACACATACACTCACACACTGACTGACCATACACATACACTCACACATTGACTGAACATACACATACACTCACACACTGACTGAACATACACATACACTCACACATTGACTGAACATACACATACACTCACACACTGACTGAACATACACATACACTCACACACTGACTGAACATACACAAACACTCACACATGACTGAACATACACATACACTCACACACTGACTGAACATACACATACACTCACACACTGGCGGAAACATACACATACACTCACACACTGACTGAACATACACATACACTCACACACTGACTGAACATACACATACACTCACACACTGACTGAACATACTCATACACTCACACACTGACTGAACATACACATACACTCACACACTGACTGATCATACACATACACTCACACACTGACTGAACATACACATACACTCACACACTGACTGACCATACACATACACTCACACACTGACTGAACATACACATACACTCACACATTGACTGAACAAACACATACACTCACACACTGACTGAACATACACATACACTCACACACTGACTGAACATACACATACACTCACACACTGACTGAACATACACATACACTCACACACTGACTGAACATACACATACACTCACACACTGACTGAAACATACACATACTCTCACACACTGACTGAACATACACATACAGTCACACACTAACTGAACATACACATACACTCACACACTGAGTGAACATACACATACACTCACACACTGGCTGAACATACATATACACTCACACACTGACTGAACATACACATACACTCACACACTGACTGAACATACATATACACTCACACACTGACTGAACATACACATACACTCACACACTGACTGAACATACAGATACACTCACACATTAACTGAACATGCACATACACTCACACACTAACTGAACATAGACATACACTCACACACTGGTTGAACATACACATACACTCACACACTGACTGAACATACACATACATTCACACACTGACTGAACATACACAAACACTCACACACTAACTGGACATACACATACACTCACAAACTGACTGAACATACACATACACTCACACACTAACTGAACATACACAAACACTCACACACTGACTGAACATACACATACACTCACACATTGACTGAACATACACATACACACACACACTGGCTGAACATACACATACACTCACACACTGACTGAACATACACATACACTCACACATTGACTGAACATACACAAACACTCACACACTAACTGAACATACACATACACTCACACACTGACTGAATATACACATACACTCACACACTGACTGAACATACACATACACTCACACACTGACTGACCATACACATACACTCACACACTGACTGAACATACACATACACTCACACACTGACTGAACATACACATACACTCACACATTGACTGAACATACACAAACACTCACACACTGACTGAACATACACATACACTCACACACTGACGGAACATACACATACACACACACACTGACTGAACATACACATACACTCACACACTGACTGAACATACACATACACTCACACACTGACTGAACATACACATACACTCACACACTGACTGAACATACACATACACTCACACATTGACTGAACAAACACAAACACTCACACACTGACTGAACATACACATACACTCACACACTGACTGAACATACTCATACACTCACACATTCACTGAACATACACATACACTCACACACTGACTGAACATACACATACTCTCACACACTGACTAAACATACACATACACTAACACACTGACTGAACATACACATACACTCACACACTGACTGACCATACACATACACTCACACATTGACTGAACATACACATACACTCACACACTGACTGAACATACACATACACTCACACATTGACTGAACATACACATACACTCACACACTGACTGAACATACACATACACTCACACACTGACTGAACATACACAAACACTCACACATGACTGAACATACACATACACTCACACACTGACTGAACATACACATACACTCACACACTGGCGGAAACATACACATACACTCACACACTGACTGAACATACACATACACTCACACACTGACTGAACATACACATACACTCACACACTGACTGAACATACTCATACACTCACACACTGACTGAACATACACATACACTCACACACTGACTGAACATACACATACACTCACACACTGACTGAACATACACATACACTCACACACTGACTGACCATACACATACACTCACACACTGACTGAACATACACATACACTCACACATTGACTGAACAAACACATACACTCACACACTGACTGAACATACACATACACTCACACACTGACTGAACATACACATACACTCACACACTGACTGAACATACACATACACTCACACACTGACTGAACATACACATACACTCACACACTGACTGAAACATACACATACTCTCACACACTGACTGAACATACACATACAGTCACACACTAACTGAACATACACATACACTCACACACTGAGTGAACATACACATACACTCACACACTGGCTGAACATACATATACACTCACACACTGACTGAACATACACATACACTCACACACTGACTGAACATACATATACACTCACACACTGACTGAACATACACATACACTCACACACTGACTGAACATACAGATACACTCACACATTAACTGAACATACACATACACTCACACATGACTGAACATACACATACACTCACACACTGACTGAAACATACACATACTATCACACACTGACTGAACATACACATACACTCACACACTAACTGAACATACACATACACTCACACACTGACTGAACATACACATACACTCACACACTGACTGAACATACACATACACTCACACACTAACTGAACATACACATACACTCACACACTGACTGAACATACACATACACTCACACATTGCCTGAACATACACATACACTCACACACTGACTGAACATACACATACACTCACACACTGACTGAACATACATATACACTCACACACTGACTGAACATACACATACACTCACATACTGACTGAACATACACATACACTCACACACTGACTGAAACATACATATACACTCACACACTGACTGAACATACACATACACTCACACACTGACTGAACATACACATACACTCACACACTGACTGAACATACACATACACTCACACACTGACTGAACATACATATACACTCACACACTGACTGAACATACACATACACTCACACACTGACTGAACATACACATACACTCACACATTAACTGAACATACACATACACTCACACATGACTGAATATACACATACACTCACACACTGACTGAAACATACACATACTCTCACACACTGACTGAACATACACATACACTCACACACTAACTGAACATACATATACACTCACACATTGCCTGAACATACACATACACCCACACACTGACTGAACATACACATACACTCACACACTGACTGAAACATACACATACACTCACACACTGACTGAACATACACATACACTCACACACTGACTGAACATACACATACACTCACACACTGACTGAACATACATATACACTCACACATTGACTGAAACATACACATACACTCACACACTGACTGAACATACACATACACTCACACACTGACTGAACATACACATACACTCACACACTGACTGAACATACACATACACTCACACACTGACTGAATCATACACATACACTCACACACTGACTGAACATACACATACACTCACACATTGACTGAACATACACATACACTCACACACTAACTGAACATACACATACACTCACACACTGACTGAACATACACATACACTCACACACTGACTGAACATACACATACACTCACACATTGCCTGAACATACACATACACTCACACACTGACTGAACATACAAATACACTCACACACTGACTGAACATACACATACACTCACACACTGACTGAACATACATATACACTCACACACTGACTGAACATACACATACACTCACACACTGACTGAACATACACATACACTCACACACTGACTGAACATACACATACACTCACACACTGACTGAACATACACATACACTCACACACTGACTGAACATACATATACACTCACACACTGACTGAACATACACATACACTCACACACTGACTGAACATACACATACACTCACACACTGACTGAAACATACACATACACTCACACACTGACTGAACGTACACATACACTCACACACTGACTGAACATACACATACACTCACACACTGACTGAACATACATATACACTCACACACTGGCTGAACATACACATACACTCACACATTAACTGAACATACACATACACTCACACATGACTGAACATACACATACACTCACACACTGACTCAACATACACATACACTCACACACTGACTGAACATACACATACACTCACACACTGACTGAACATACACAAACACTCACACACTAACTGGACATACACATACACTCACACACTGACTGAACATACACATACACCCACACACTAACTGAACATACACAAACACTTACACACTGACTGAACATATACATACACTCACACACTGACTGAACATACACATACACTCACACACTGACTGAACATACACATATACTCACACACTGACTGAACATACACATACACTCACACACTGACTGAACATACTCATACACTCACACACTGACTGAACATACACATACACTCACACACTGACTGAACATACACATACACTCACACACTGACTGAACATACACAAACACTCACACACTGACTGAACATACACATACACTCACACATTGACTGAACATACACATACACACACACACTGACTGAACATACACATACACTCACACACTGACTGAACATACACATACACTGACACACTGACTGAACATACACAAACACTCACACACTGACTGAACATACACATACACTCACACCCTGACTGAACATACACAAAAACTCACACACTGACTGAACATACACAAACAATCACACACTGACTGAACATACACATACACTCACACGGTGACTGAACATACACATACACTCACACGCTGACTGAACATACACATACACTCACACACTGACTGAACATACACATACACTCACACACTGGCTGAACATACACATACACTCACACACTGACTGAACATACACATACACTCACACACTGGCTGAACATACACATACACTCACACACTGACTGAACATACACATACACTCACACACTGACTGAACATACACAAACACTCACACACTGACTGAACATACACAAACACGCACACACTAACTGGACATACACATACACTCACACACTGACTGAACATACACATACACTCACACACTAACTGAACATACACAAACACTCACACACTGACTGAACATACACATACACTCACACATTGACTGAACATACACATACACTTACACACTGACTGAACATACACATACACTCACACACTGACTGAACATACACATACACTCACACACTGACTGAACATACACATACACTCACACACTGACTGAACATACTCATACACTCACACACTGACTGAACATACACATACACTCACACACTGACTGAACATACACATACACTCACACACTGACTGAACATACACAAACACTCACACATTGACTGAACATACACATACACTCACACACTGACTGAACATACACATACACTCACACACTGACTGAACATACACATACACTCACACACTGGTTGAACATACACATACACCCACACACTGACTGAACATACACATACACTCACACACTGACTGAACATACACATACACTCACACACTGACTGAACATACACATTCACTCACACACTGACTGAACATACACATACACTCACACACTGACTGAACATACATATACACTCACACACTGACTGAACATACACATACACTCACACACTGACTGAACATACACATACACTCACATACTGACTGAACATACACATACACTCACACACTGACTGAACATACACATACACTCACACACTGACTGAACATACACATACACTCACACACTAACTGAACATAGACATACACTCACACACTGGTTGAACATACACATACACTAACACACTGACTCAACATACACATACACTCACGCACTGACTGAACATACACATACACTCACACACTGACTGAACATACACATACACTCACACACTAACTGAACATAGACATACACTCACACACTGGTTGAACATACACATACACTCACACACTGACTGAACATACACATACATTCACACACTGACTGAACATACACAAACACTCACACACTAACTGGACATACATATACACTCACAAACTGACTGAACATACACATACACTCACACACTAACTGAACATACACAAACACTCACACACTGACTGAACATACACATACACTCACACATTGACTGAACATACACATACACACACACACTGGCTGAACATACACATACACTCACACACTGACTGAACATACACATACACTCAGACATTGACTGAACATACACATACACTCACACACTGACTGAACATACACATACACTCACACACTGGCGGAAACATACACATACACTCACACACTGACTGAACATACACATACACTCACACATTGACTGAACATACACATACACACACACACTGGCTGAACATACACATACACTCACACACTGACTGAACATACACATACACTCACACATTGACTGAACATACACAAACACTCACACACTAACTGAACATACACATACACTCACACACTGACTGAATATACACATACACTCACACACTGACTGAACATACACATACACTCACACACTGACTGACCATACACATACACTCACACACTGACTGAACATACACATACACTCACACACTGACTGAACATACACATACACTCACACATTGACTGAACATACACAAACACTCACACACTGACTGAACATACACATACACTCACACACTGACTGAACATACACATACACACACACACTGACTGAACAAACACAAACACTCACACACTGACTGAACATACACATACACTCACACACTGACTGAACATAGACATACACTCACACACTGGTTGAACATACACATACACTAACACACTGACTCAACATACACATACACTCACACACTGACTGAACATACACATACACTCACACACTGGCTGAACATACACATACACTCACACATTGATTGAACATACACATACACTCACACACTGACTGAACATACACATACACTCACACACTGACTGAACATACACATACACTGATACACTGACTGAACATACACATACACTCACACACTGACTGAACATACACATACACTCACACACTGACTGAACATACTCATACACTCATACACTGACTGAACATACACATACACTCACACACTGACTGAACATACACATACACTCACACACTGACTGAACATACTCATACACTCACACACTGACTGAACATACACATACACTCACACACTGACTGAACATACACATACACTCACACACTGACTGAACATACACATACACTCATACACTGACTGAACATACACATACACTCATACACTGACTGAACATACACATACACTCACACATTAACTGAACATACACATACACTCACACACTGACTGAACATACACATACACTCATACACTGACTGAACATACACATACACTCACACATTAACTGAACATACACATACACTCACACACTGACTGAACATACACATACACTCATACACTGACTGAACATACACATACACTCACACACTGACTGAACATACACATACTCTCACACACTGACTGAACATACACATACACTCACACACTGACTGAACATACTCATACACTCATACACTGACTGAACATACACATACACTCACACACTGACTGAACATACACATACACTCACACACTGACTGAACATACTCATACACTCACACACTGACTGAACATACACATACACTCACACACTGACTGAACATACACATACACTCACACACTGACTGAACATACACATACACTCATACACTGACTGAACATACACATACACTCATACACTGACTGAACATACACATACACTCACACATTAACTGAACATACACATACACTCACACACTGACTGAACATACACATACACTCATACACTGACTGAACATACACATACACTCACACATTAACTGAACATACACATACACTCACACACTGACTGAACATACACATACACTCATACACTGACTGAACATACACATACACTCACACACTGACTGAACATACACATACTCTCACACACTGACTGAACATACACATACACTAACACACTGACTGAACATACACATACACTCACACACTGACTGACCATACACATACACTCACACATTGACTGAACATACAAATACACTCACACACTGACTGAACATACACATACACTCACACATTGACTGAACATACACATACACTCACACACTGACTGAACATACACATACACTCACACACTGACTGAACATACACAAACACTCACACATGACTGAACATACACATACACTCACACACTGACTGAACATACACATACACTCACACACTGGCGGAAACATACACATACACTCACACACTGACTGAACATACACATACACTCACACACTGACTGAACATACACATACACTCACACACTGACTGAACATACTCATACACTCACACACTGACTGAACATACACATACACTCACACACTGACTGAACATACACATACACTCACACACTGACTGAACATACACATACACTCACACACTGACTGACCATACACATACACTCACACACTGACTGAACATACACATACACTCACACATTGACTGAACAAACACATACACTCACACACTGACTGAACATACACATACACTCACACACTGACTGAACATACACATACACTCACACACTGACTGAACATACACATACACTCACACACTGACTGAAACATACACATACTCTCACACACTGACTGAACATACACATACAGTCACACACTAACTGAACATACACATACACTCACACACTGAGTGAACATACACATACACTCACACACTGGCTGAACATACATATACACTCACACACTGACTGAACATGCACATACACTCACACACTGACTGAACATACATATACACTCACACACTGACTGAACATACACATACACTCACACACTGACTGAACATACAGATACACTCACACATTAACTGAACATACACATACACTCACACATGACTGAACATACACATACACTCACACACTGACTGAAACATACACATACTATCACACACTGACTGAACATACACATACACTCACACACTAACTGAACATACACATACACTCACACACTGACTGAACATACACATACACTCACACACTGACTGAACATACACATACACTCAGACACTAACTGAACATACACATACACTCACACACTGACTGAACATACACATACACTCACACACTGACTGAACATACACATACACTCACACATTGCCTGAACATACACATACACTCACACACTGACTGAACATACACATACACTCACACACTGACTGAACATACATATACACTCACACACTGACTGAACATACACATACACTCACATACTGACTGAACATACACATACACTCACACACTGACTGAAACATACACATACACTCACACACTGACTGAACATACACATACACTCACACACTGACTGAACATACACATACACTCACACACTGACTGAACATACACATACACTCACACACTGACTGAACATACATATACACTCACACACTGACTGAACATACACATACACTCACACACTGACTGAACATACACATACACTCACACACTGACTGAACATACACATACACTCACACACTGACTGAACATACACATACACTCACACACTGACTGAACATACACATACACTCACACACTAACTGAACATAGACATACACTCACACACTGGTTGAACATACACATACACTAACACACTGACTCAACATACACATACACTCACACACTGACTGAACATACACATACACTCACACACTGACTGAACATACACATACACTCACACACTAACTGAACATAGACATACACTCACACACTGGTTGAACATACACATACACTAACACACTGACTCAACATACACATACACTCACACACTGACTGAACATACACATACACTCACACACTGGCTGAACATACACATACACTCACACATTGATTGAACATACACATACACTCACACACTGACTGAACATACACATACACTCACACACTGACTGAACATACACATACACTGATACACTGACTGAACATACACATACACTCACACACTGACTGAACATACACATACACTCACACACTGACTGAACATACTCATACACTCATACACTGACTGAACATACACATACACTCACACACTGACTGAACATACACATACACTCACACACTGACTGAACATACTCATACACTCACACACTGACTGAACATACACATACACTCACACACTGACTGAACATACACATACACTCACACACTGACTGAACATACACATACACTCATACACTGACTGAACCTACACATACACTCACACATTAACTGAACATACACATACACTCACACACTGACTGAACATACACATACACTCATACACTGACTGAACATACACATACACTCACACATTAACTGAACATACACATACACTCACACACTGACTGAACATACACATTCACTCATACACTGACTGAACATACACATACACTCACACACTGACTGAACATACACATACTCTCACACACTGACTGAACATACACATACACTAACACACTGACTGAACATACACATACACTCACACACTGACTGACCATACACATACACTCACACATTGACTGAACATACACATACACTCACACACTGACTGAACATACACATACACTCACACATTGACTGAACATACACATACACTCACACACTGACTGAACATACACATACACTCACACACTGACTGAACATACACAAACACTCACACATGACTGAACATACACATACACTCACACACTGACTGAACATACACATACACTCACACACTGGCGGAAACATACACATACACTCACACACTGACTGAACATACACATACACTCACACACTGACTGAACATACACATACACTCACACACTGACTGAACATACTCATACACTCACACACTGACTGAACATACACATACACTCACACACTGACTGAACATACACATACACTCACACACTGACTGAACATACACATACACTCACACACTGACTGAACATACACATACACTCACACACTGACTGAACATACACATACACTCACACATTGACTGAACAAACACATACACTCACACACTGACTGAACATACACATACACTCACACACTGACTGAACATACACATACACTCACACACTGACTGAACATACACATACACTCACACACTGACTGAACATACACATACACTCACACACTGACTGAAACATACACATACTCTCACACACTGACTGAACATACACATACAGTCACACACTAACTGAACATACACATACACTCACACACTGAGTGAACATACACATACACTCACACACTGGCTGAACATACATATACACTCACACACTGACTGAACATACACATACACTCACACACTGACTGAACATACATATACACTCACACACTGACTGAACATACACATACACTCACACACTGACTGAACATACAGATACACTCACACATTAACTGAACATACACATACACTCACACACTAACTGAACATAGACATACACTCACACACTGGTTGAACATACACATACACTCACACACTGACTGAACATACACATACATTCACACACTGACTGAACATACACAAACACTCACACACTAACTGGACATACACATACACTCACAAACTGACTGAACATACACATACACTCACACACTAACTGAACATACACAAACACTCACACACTGACTGAACATACACATACACTCACACATTGACTGAACATACACATACACACACACACTGGCTGAACATACACATACACTCACACACTGACTGAACATACACATACACTCACACATTGACTGAACATACACAAACACTCACACACTAACTGAACATACACATACACTCACACACTGACTGAATATACACATACACTCACACACTGACTGAACATACACATACACTCACACACTGACTGACCATACACATACACTCACACACTGACTGAACATACACATACACTCACACACTGACTGAACATACACATACACTCACACATTGACTGAACATACACAAACACTCACACACTGACTGAACATACACATACACTCACACACTGACTGAACATACACATACACACACACACTGACTGAACAAACACAAACACTCACACACTGACTGAACATACACATACACTCACACACTGACTGAACATAGACATACACTCACACACTGGTTGAACATACACATACACTAACACACTGACTCAACATACACATACACTCACACACTGACTGAACATACACATACACTCACACACTGGCTGAACATACACATACACTCACACATTGATTGAACATACACATACACTCACACACTGACTGAACATACACATACACTCACACACTGACTGAACATACACATACACTGATACACTGACTGAACATACACATACACTCACACACTGACTGAACATACACATACACTCACACACTGACTGAACATACTCATACACTCATACACTGACTGAACATACACATACACTCACACACTGACTGAACATACACATACACTCACACACTGACTGAACATACTCATACACTCACACACTGACTGAACATACACATACACTCACACACTGACTGAACATACACATACACTCACACACTGACTGAACATACACATACACTCATACACTGACTGAACATACACATACACTCATACACTGACTGAACATACACATACACTCACACATTAACTGAACATACACATACACTCACACACTGACTGAACATACACATACACTCATACACTGACTGAACATACACATACACTCACACATTAACTGAACATACACATACACTCACACACTGACTGAACATACACATACACTCATACACTGACTGAACATACACATACACTCACACACTGACTGAACATACTCATACACTCACACACTGACTGAACATACACATACACTCACACACTGACTGAACATACACATACACTCACACACTGACTGAACATACACATACACTCACACACTGACTGACCATACACATACACTCACACACTGACTGAACATACACATACACTCACACATTGACTGAACAAACACATACACTCACACACTGACTGAACATACACATACACTCACACACTGACTGAACATACACATACACTCACACACTGACTGAACATACACATACACTCACACACTGACTGAAACATACACATACTCTCACACACTGACTGAACATACACATACAGTCACACACTAACTGAACATACACATACACTCACACACTGAGTGAACATACACATACACTCACACACTGGCTGAACATACATATACACTCACACACTGACTGAACATGCACATACACTCACACACTGACTGAACATACATATACACTCACACACTGACTGAACATACACATACACTCACACACTGACTGAACATACAGATACACTCACACATTAACTGAACATACACATACACTCACACATGACTGAACATACACATACACTCACACACTGACTGAAACATACACATACTATCACACACTGACTGAACATACACATACACTCACACACTAACTGAACATACACATACACTCACACACTGACTGAACATACACATACACTCACACACTGACTGAACATACACATACACTCAGACACTAACTGAACATACACATACACTCACACACTGACTGAACATACACATACACTCACACACTGACTGAACATACACATACACTCACACATTGCCTGAACATACACATACACTCACACACTGACTGAACATACACATACTCTCACACACTGACTGAACATACACATACAGTCACACACTAACTGAACATACACATACACTCACACACTGAGTGAACATACACATACACTCACACACTGGCTGAACATACATATACACTCACACACTGACTGAACATGCACATACACTCACACACTGACTGAACATACATATACACTCACACACTGACTGAACATACACATACACTCACACACTGACTGAACATACAGATACACTCACACATTAACTGAACATACACATACACTCACACATGACTGAACATACACATACACTCACACACTGACTGAAACATACACATACTATCACACACTGACTGAACATACACATACACTCACACACTAACTGAACATACACATACACTCACACACTGACTGAACATACACATACACTCACACACTGACTGAACATACACATACACTCAGACACTAACTGAACATACACATACACTCACACACTGACTGAACATACACATACACTCACACACTGACTGAACATACACATACACTCACACATTGCCTGAACATACACATACACTCACACACTGACTGAACATACACATACACTCACACACTGACTGAACATACACATACACTCACACACTGACTGAACATACACATACACTCACACACTGACTGAACATACACATACACTCACACACTAACTGAACATACACAAACACTCACACACTGACTGAACATACACATACACTCACACATTGACTGAACATACACATACACACACACACTGGCTGAACATACACATACACTCACACACTGACTGAACATACACATACACTCACACATTGACTGAACATACACAAACACTCACACACTAACTGAACATACACATACACTCACACACTGACTGAATATACACATACACTCACACACTGACTGAACATACACATACACTCACACACTGACTGAACATACACATACACTCATACACTGACTGAACATACACATACACTCATACACTGACTGAACATACACATACACTCACACATTAACTGAACATACACATACACTCACACACTGACTGAACATACACATACACTCATACACTGACTGAACATACACATACACTCACACATTAACTGAACATACACATACACTCACACACTGACTGAACATACACATACACTCATACACTGACTGAACATACACATACACTCACACATTAACTGAACATACACATACACTCACACACTGACTGAACATACACATACACTCATACACTGACTGAACATACACATACACTCACACACTGACTGAACATACACATACTCTCACACACTGACTGAACATACACATACACTAACACACTGACTGAACATACACATACACTCACACACTGACTGACCATACACATACACTCACACATTGACTGAACATACAAATACACTCACACACTGACTGAACATACACATACACTCACACATTGACTGAACATACACATACACTCACACACTGACTGAACATACACATACACTCACACACTGACTGAACATACACAAACACTCACACATGACTGAACATACACATACACTCACACACTGACTGAACATACACATACACTCACACACTGGCGGAAACATACACATACACTCACACACTGACTGAACATACACATACACTCACACACTGACTGAACATACACATACACTCACACACTGACTGAACATACTCATACACTCACACACTGACTGAACATACACATACACTCACACACTGACTGAACATACACATACACTCACACACTGACTGAACATACACATACACTCACACACTGACTGACCATACACATACACTCACACACTGACTGAACATACACATACACTCACACATTGACTGAACAAACACATACACTCACACACTGACTGAACATACACATACACTCACACACTGACTGAACATACACATACACTCACACACTGACTGAACATACACATACACTCACACACTGACTGAAACATACACATACTCTCACACACTGACTGAACATACACATACAGTCACACACTAACTGAACATACACATACACTCACACACTGAGTGAACATACACATACACTCACACACTGGCTGAACATACATATACACTCACACACTGACTGAACATGCACATACACTCACACACTGACTGAACATACATATACACTCACACACTGACTGAACATACACATACACTCACACACTGACTGAACATACAGATACACTCACACATTAACTGAACATACACATACACTCACACATGACTGAACATACACATACACTCACACACTGACTGAAACATACACATACTATCACACACTGACTGAACATACACATACACTCACACACTAACTGAACATACACATACACTCACACACTGACTGAACATACACATACACTCACACACTGACTGAACATACACATACACTCAGACACTAACTGAACATACACATACACTCACACACTGACTGAACATACACATACACTCACACACTGACTGAACATACACATACACTCACACATTGCCTGAACATACACATACACTCACACACTGACTGAACATACACATACACTCACACACTGACTGAACATACATATACACTCACACACTGACTGAACATACACATACACTCACATACTGACTGAACATACACATACACTCACACACTGACTGAAACATACACATACACTCACACACTGACTGAACATACACATACACTCACACACTGACTGAACATACACATACACTCACACACTGACTGAACATACACATACACTCACACACTGACTGAACATACATATACACTCACACACTGACTGAACATACACATACACTCACACACTGACTGAACATACACATACACTCACACACTGACTGAACATACACATACACTCACACACTGACTGAACATACACATACACTCACACACTGACTGAACATACACATACACTCATACACTGACTGAACCTACACATACACTCACACATTAACTGAACATACACATACACTCACACACTGACTGAACATACACATACACTCATACACTGACTGAACATACACATACACTCACACATTAACTGAACATACACATACACTCACACACTGACTGAACATACACATTCACTCATACACTGACTGAACATACACATACACTCACACACTGACTGAACATACACATACTCTCACACACTGACTGAACATACACATACACTAACACACTGACTGAACATACACATACACTCACACACTGACTGACCATACACATACACTCACACATTGACTGAACATACACATACACTCACACACTGACTGAACATACACATACACTCACACATTGACTGAACATACACATACACTCACACACTGACTGAACATACACATACACTCACACACTGACTGAACATACACAAACACTCACACATGACTGAACATACACATACACTCACACACTGACTGAACATACACATACACTCACACACTGGCGGAAACATACACATACACTCACACACTGACTGAACATACACATACACTCACACACTGACTGAACATACACATACACTCACACACTGACTGAACATACTCATACACTCACACACTGACTGAACATACACATACACTCACACACTGACTGAACATACACATACACTCACACACTGACTGAACATACACATACACTCACACACTGACTGAACATACACATACACTCACACACTGACTGAACATACACATACACTCACACATTGACTGAACAAACACATACACTCACACACTGACTGAACATACACATACACTCACACACTGACTGAACATACACATACACTCACACACTGACTGAACATACACATACACTCACACACTGACTGAACATACACATACACTCACACACTGACTGAAACATACACATACTCTCACACACTGACTGAACATACACATACAGTCACACACTAACTGAACATACACATACACTCACACACTGAGTGAACATACACATACACTCACACACTGGCTGAACATACATATACACTCACACACTGACTGAACATACACATACACTCACACACTGACTGAACATACATATACACTCACACACTGACTGAACATACACATACACTCACACACTGACTGAACATACAGATACACTCACACATTAACTGAACATACACATACACTCACACACTAACTGAACATAGACATACACTCACACACTGGTTGAACATACACATACACTCACACACTGACTGAACATACACATACATTCACACACTGACTGAACATACACAAACACTCACACACTAACTGGACATACACATACACTCACAAACTGACTGAACATACACATACACTCACACACTAACTGAACATACACAAACACTCACACACTGACTGAACATACACATACACTCACACATTGACTGAACATACACATACACACACACACTGGCTGAACATACACATACACTCACACACTGACTGAACATACACATACACTCACACATTGACTGAACATACACAAACACTCACACACTAACTGAACATACACATACACTCACACACTGACTGAATATACACATACACTCACACACTGACTGAACATACACATACACTCACACACTGACTGACCATACACATACACTCACACACTGACTGAACATACACATACACTCACACACTGACTGAACATACACATACACTCACACATTGACTGAACATACACAAACACTCACACACTGACTGAACATACACATACACTCACACACTGACTGAACATACACATACACACACACACTGACTGAACAAACACAAACACTCACACACTGACTGAACATACACATACACTCACACACTGACTGAACATAGACATACACTCACACACTGGTTGAACATACACATACACTAACACACTGACTCAACATACACATACACTCACACACTGACTGAACATACACATACACTCACACACTGGCTGAACATACACATACACTCACACATTGATTGAACATACACATACACTCACACACTGACTGAACATACACATACACTCACACACTGACTGAACATACACATACACTGATACACTGACTGAACATACACATACACTCACACACTGACTGAACATACACATACACTCACACACTGACTGAACATACTCATACACTCATACACTGACTGAACATACACATACACTCACACACTGACTGAACATACACATACACTCACACACTGACTGAACATACTCATACACTCACACACTGACTGAACATACACATACACTCACACACTGACTGAACATACACATACACTCACACACTGACTGAACATACACATACACTCATACACTGACTGAACATACACATACACTCATACACTGACTGAACATACACATACACTCACACATTAACTGAACATACACATACACTCACACACTGACTGAACATACACATACACTCATACACTGACTGAACATACACATACACTCACACATTAACTGAACATACACATACACTCACACACTGACTGAACATACACATACACTCATACACTGACTGAACATACACATACACTCACACACTGACTGAACATACACATACTCTCACACACTGACTGAACATACACATACACTCACACACTGACTGAACATACTCATACACTCATACACTGACTGAACATACACATACACTCACACACTGACTGAACATACACATACACTCACACACTGACTGAACATACTCATACACTCACACACTGACTGAACATACACATACACTCACACACTGACTGAACATACACATACACTCACACACTGACTGAACATACACATACACTCATACACTGACTGAACATACACATACACTCATACACTGACTGAACATACACATACACTCACACATTAACTGAACATACACATACACTCACACACTGACTGAACATACACATACACTCATACACTGACTGAACATACACATACACTCACACATTAACTGAACATACACATACACTCACACACTGACTGAACATACACATACACTCATACACTGACTGAACATACACATACACTCACACACTGACTGAACATACACATACTCTCACACACTGACTGAACATACACATACACTAACACACTGACTGAACATACACATACACTCACACACTGACTGACCATACACATACACTCACACATTGACTGAACATACAAATACACTCACACACTGACTGAACATACACATACACTCACACATTGACTGAACATACACATACACTCACACACTGACTGAACATACACATACACTCACACACTGACTGAACATACACAAACACTCACACATGACTGAACATACACATACACTCACACACTGACTGAACATACACATACACTCACACACTGGCGGAAACATACACATACACTCACACACTGACTGAACATACACATACACTCACACACTGACTGAACATACACATACACTCACACACTGACTGAACATACTCATACACTCACACACTGACTGAACATACACATACACTCACACACTGACTGAACATACACATACACTCACACACTGACTGAACATACACATACACTCACACACTGACTGACCATACACATACACTCACACACTGACTGAACATACACATACACTCACACATTGACTGAACAAACACATACACTCACACACTGACTGAACATACACATACACTCACACACTGACTGAACATACACATACACTCACACACTGACTGAACATACACATACACTCACACACTGACTGAAACATACACATACTCTCACACACTGACTGAACATACACATACAGTCACACACTAACTGAACATACACATACACTCACACACTGAGTGAACATACACATACACTCACACACTGGCTGAACATACATATACACTCACACACTGACTGAACATGCACATACACTCACACACTGACTGAACATACATATACACTCACACACTGACTGAACATACACATACACTCACACACTGACTGAACATACAGATACACTCACACATTAACTGAACATACACATACACTCACACATGACTGAACATACACATACACTCACACACTGACTGAAACATACACATACTATCACACACTGACTGAACATACACATACACTCACACACTAACTGAACATACACATACACTCACACACTGACTGAACATACACATACACTCACACACTGACTGAACATACACATACACTCAGACACTAACTGAACATACACATACACTCACACACTGACTGAACATACACATACACTCACACACTGACTGAACATACACATACACTCACACATTGCCTGAACATACACATACACTCACACACTGACTGAACATACACATACACTCACACACTGACTGAACATACATATACACTCACACACTGACTGAACATACACATACACTCACATACTGACTGAACATACACATACACTCACACACTGACTGAAACATACACATACACTCACACACTGACTGAACATACACATACACTCACACACTGACTGAACATACACATACACTCACACACTGACTGAACATACACATACACTCACACACTGACTGAACATACATATACACTCACACACTGACTGAACATACACATACACTCACACACTGACTGAACATACACATACACTCACACACTGACTGAACATACACATACACTCACACACTGACTGAACATACACATACACTCACACACTGACTGAACATACACATACACTCACACACTAACTGAACATAGACATACACTCACACACTGGTTGAACATACACATACACTAACACACTGACTCAACATACACATACACTCACACACTGACTGAACATACACATACACTCACACACTGACTGAACATACACATACACTCACACACTAACTGAACATAGACATACACTCACACACTGGTTGAACATACACATACACTAACACACTGACTCAACATACACATACACTCACACACTGACTGAACATACACATACACTCACACACTGGCTGAACATACACATACACTCACACATTGATTGAACATACACATACACTCACACACTGACTGAACATACACATACACTCACACACTGACTGAACATACACATACACTGATACACTGACTGAACATACACATACACTCACACACTGACTGAACATACACATACACTCACACACTGACTGAACATACTCATACACTCATACACTGACTGAACATACACATACACTCACACACTGACTGAACATACACATACACTCACACACTGACTGAACATACTCATACACTCACACACTGACTGAACATACACATACACTCACACACTGACTGAACATACACATACACTCACACACTGACTGAACATACACATACACTCATACACTGACTGAACCTACACATACACTCACACATTAACTGAACATACACATACACTCACACACTGACTGAACATACACATACACTCATACACTGACTGAACATACACATACACTCACACATTAACTGAACATACACATACACTCACACACTGACTGAACATACACATTCACTCATACACTGACTGAACATACACATACACTCACACACTGACTGAACATACACATACTCTCACACACTGACTGAACATACACATACACTAACACACTGACTGAACATACACATACACTCACACACTGACTGACCATACACATACACTCACACATTGACTGAACATACACATACACTCACACACTGACTGAACATACACATACACTCACACATTGACTGAACATACACATACACTCACACACTGACTGAACATACACATACACTCACACACTGACTGAACATACACAAACACTCACACATGACTGAACATACACATACACTCACACACTGACTGAACATACACATACACTCACACACTGGCGGAAACATACACATACACTCACACACTGACTGAACATACACATACACTCACACACTGACTGAACATACACATACACTCACACACTGACTGAACATACTCATACACTCACACACTGACTGAACATACACATACACTCACACACTGACTGAACATACACATACACTCACACACTGACTGAACATACACATACACTCACACACTGACTGAACATACACATACACTCACACACTGACTGAACATACACATACACTCACACATTGACTGAACAAACACATACACTCACACACTGACTGAACATACACATACACTCACACACTGACTGAACATACACATACACTCACACACTGACTGAACATACACATACACTCACACACTGACTGAACATACACATACACTCACACACTGACTGAAACATACACATACTCTCACACACTGACTGAACATACACATACAGTCACACACTAACTGAACATACACATACACTCACACACTGAGTGAACATACACATACACTCACACACTGGCTGAACATACATATACACTCACACACTGACTGAACATACACATACACTCACACACTGACTGAACATACATATACACTCACACACTGACTGAACATACACATACACTCACACACTGACTGAACATACAGATACACTCACACATTAACTGAACATACACATACACTCACACACTAACTGAACATAGACATACACTCACACACTGGTTGAACATACACATACACTCACACACTGACTGAACATACACATACATTCACACACTGACTGAACATACACAAACACTCACACACTAACTGGACATACACATACACTCACAAACTGACTGAACATACACATACACTCACACACTAACTGAACATACACAAACACTCACACACTGACTGAACATACACATACACTCACACATTGACTGAACATACACATACACACACACACTGGCTGAACATACACATACACTCACACACTGACTGAACATACACATACACTCACACATTGACTGAACATACACAAACACTCACACACTAACTGAACATACACATACACTCACACACTGACTGAATATACACATACACTCACACACTGACTGAACATACACATACACTCACACACTGACTGACCATACACATACACTCACACACTGACTGAACATACACATACACTCACACACTGACTGAACATACACATACACTCACACATTGACTGAACATACACAAACACTCACACACTGACTGAACATACACATACACTCACACACTGACTGAACATACACATACACACACACACTGACTGAACAAACACAAACACTCACACACTGACTGAACATACACATACACTCACACACTGACTGAACATACACATACACTCACACATTCACTGAACATACACAAACACTCACACACTGACTGCACATACACATACACTCACACACTGGCTGAACATACACATACACTCACACACTGACGGAACATATACATACACTCACACACTGACTGAACATACACATACACTCACACACTGACTGAACCTACACATACACTCACACATTGACTGAACATACACATACACTCACACATTGACTGAACATACACATACACTCACACACTGACTGAACATACACATACACTCACACACTGACTGAACATACACATACACTCACACACTGACTGAACATACACATACACTCACACATTGACTGAACAAACACAAACACTCACACACTGACTGAACATACACATACACTCACACACTGACTGAACATACACATACACTCACACATTCACTGAACATACACAAACACTCACACACTGACTGCACATACACATACACTCACACACTGGCTGAACATACACATACACTCACACACTGACGGAACATATACATACACTCACACACTGACTGAACATACACATACACTCACACACTGACTGAACCTACACATACACTCACACATTGACTGAACATACACATACACTCACACATTGACTGAACATACACATACACTCACACATTGACTGAACATACACATACACTCACACATTGACTGAACATACACATACACTCACACACTGACTGAACATACACATACACTCACACACTGACTGAACATACACAAACACTCACACACTGGCTCAACATACACAAATTCTCACACACTGACTGAACATACACATACACTCTCACACTGACTGAACATACACATACACTCACACACTGACTGAACATACACATACACTCACACACTGACTGAACATACACATACACTCACACATTGACTGAACATACACATACACTCACACATTGACTGAACATACACATACACTCACACACTGACTGAACATACACATACACTCACACACTGACTGAGCATACACATACACTCACACACTGACTGAACATACACAAACACTCACACACTGACTCAACATACACAAACACTCACACACTGACTGAACATACACAAACACTCACACACTGACTGAACATACACATACACTCACACACTGACTGAACATACACATACACTCACACACTGGCTGAACATACACATACACTCACACACTGGCTGAACATACACATACACTCTCACACTGACTGAACATACACATATTCTCACACACTGACTGAACATACACATACACTCACACATTGACTGAACATACACAAACACTCACACATTGACTGAACATACACATACACTTACACACTGACTGAACATACACATACACTCACACACTGACTGAACATACACATACACTCACACACTGACTGAACATACACATACACTCACACACTGACTGAACATACACATACACTCACACACTGACTGAACATACACATACACTCACACACTGACTGAACATACACATACACTCACACACTGACTGAACATACACATACACTCACACACTGACTGAACATACACATACACTCACACATTGACTGAACAAACACAAACACTCACACACTGACTGAACATACACATACACTCACACACTGACTGAACATACACATACACTCACACACTGACTGAACATACACATACACTCACACACTGACTGAACATACACATACACTCACACACTAACTGAACATAGACATACACTCACACACTGGTTGAACATACACATACACTAACACACTGACTGAACATACACATACACTCACACACTGACTGAACATACACATACACTCACACACTAACTGAACATAGACATACACTCACACACTGGTTGAACATACACATACACTAACACACTGACTCAACATACACATACACTCACACACTGACTGAACATACACATACACTCACACACTGACTGAACATACACATACACTCACACACTAACTGAACATAGACATACACTCACACACTGGTTGAACATACACATACACTAACACACTGACTCAACATACACATACACTCACACACTGACTGAACATACACATACACTCACACACTGGCTGAACATACACATACACTCACACATTGATTGAACATACACATACACTCACACACTGACTGAACATACACATACACTCACACACTGACTGAACATACACATACACTGATACACTGACTGAACATACACATACACTCACACACTGACTGAACATACACATACACTCACACACTGACTGAACATACTCATACACTCATACACTGACTGAACATACACATACACTCACACACTGACTGAACATACACATACACTCACACACTGACTGAACATACTCATACACTCACACACTGACTGAACATACACATACACTCACACACTGACTGAACATACACATACACTCACACACTGACTGAACATACACATACACTCATACACTGACTGAACATACACATACACTCATACACTGACTGAACATACACATACACTCACACATTAACTGAACATACACATACACTCACACACTGACTGAACATACACATACACTCATACACTGACTGAACATACACATACACTCACACATTAACTGAACATACACATACACTCACACACTGACTGAACATACACATACACTCATACACTGACTGAACATACACATACACTCACACACTGACTGAACATACACATACTCTCACACACTGACTGAACATACACATACACTCACACACTAACTGAACATAGACATACACTCACACACTGGTTGAACATACACATACACTCACACACTGACTGAACATACACATACATTCACACACTGACTGAACATACACAAACACTCACACACTAACTGGACATACACATACACTCACAAACTGACTGAACATACACATACACTCACACACTAACTGAACATACACAAACACTCACACACTGACTGAACATACACATACACTCACACATTGACTGAACATACACATACACACACACACTGGCTGAACATACACATACACTCACACACTGACTGAACATACACATACACTCACACATTGACTGAACATACACAAACACTCACACACTAACTGAACATACACATACACTCACACACTGACTGAATATACACATACACTCACACACTGACTGAACATACACATACACTCACACACTGACTGACCATACACATACACTCACACACTGACTGAACATACACATACACTCACACACTGACTGAACATACACATACACTCACACATTGACTGAACATACACAAACACTCACACACTGACTGAACATACACATACACTCACACACTGACTGAACATACACATACACACACACACTGACTGAACAAACACAAACACTCACACACTGACTGAACATACACATACACTCACACACTGACTGAACATACACATACACTCACACATTCACTGAACATACACAAACACTCACACACTGACTGCACATACACATACACTCACACACTGGCTGAACATACACATACACTCACACACTGACGGAACATATACATACACTCACACACTGACTGAACATACACATACACTCACACACTGACTGAACCTACACATACACTCACACATTGACTGAACATACACATACACTCACACATTGACTGAACATACACATACACTCACACACTGACTGAACATACACATACACTCACACACTGACTGAACATACACATACACTCACACACTGACTGAACATACACATACACTCACACATTGACTGAACAAACACAAACACTCACACACTGACTGAACATACACATACACTCACACACTGACTGAACATACACATACACTCACACATTCACTGAACATACACAAACACTCACACACTGACTGCACATACACATACACTCACACACTGGCTGAACATACACATACACTCACACACTGACGGAACATATACATACACTCACACACTGACTGAACATACACATACACTCACACACTGACTGAACCTACACATACACTCACACATTGACTGAACATACACATACACTCACACATTGACTGAACATACACATACACTCACACATTGACTGAACATACACATACACTCACACATTGACTGAACATACACATACACTCACACACTGACTGAACATACACATACACTCACACACTGACTGAACATACACAAACACTCACACACTGGCTCAACATACACAAATTCTCACACACTGACTGAACATACACATACACTCTCACACTGACTGAACATACACATACACTCACACACTGACTGAACATACACATACACTCACACACTGACTGAACATACACATACACTCACACATTGACTGAACATACACATACACTCACACATTGACTGAACATACACATACACTCACACACTGACTGAACATACACATACACTCACACACTGACTGAGCATACACATACACTCACACACTGACTGAACATACACAAACACTCACACACTGACTCAACATACACAAACACTCACACACTGACTGAACATACACAAACACTCACACACTGACTGAACATACACATACACTCACACACTGACTGAACATACACATACACTCACACACTGGCTGAACATACACATACACTCACACACTGGCTGAACATACACATACACTCTCACACTGACTGAACATACACATATTCTCACACACTGACTGAACATACACATACACTCACACATTGACTGAACATACACAAACACTCACACATTGACTGAACATACACATACACTTACACACTGACTGAACATACACATACACTCACACACTGACTGAACATACACATACACTCACACACTGACTGAACATACACATACACTCACACACTGACTGAACATACACATACACTCACACACTGACTGAACATACACATACACTCACACACTGACTGAACATACACATACACTCACACACTGACTGAACATACACATACACTCACACACTGACTGAACATACACATACACTCACACATTGACTGAACAAACACAAACACTCACACACTGACTGAACATACACATACACTCACACACTGACTGAACATACACATACACTCACACACTGACTGAACATACACATACACTCACACACTGACTGAACATACACATACACTCACACACTAACTGAACATAGACATACACTCACACACTGGTTGAACATACACATACACTAACACACTGACTGAACATACACATACACTCACACACTGACTGAACATACACATACACTCACACACTAACTGAACATAGACATACACTCACACACTGGTTGAACATACACATACACTAACACACTGACTCAACATACACATACACTCACACACTGACTGAACATACACATACACTCACACACTGACTGAACATACACATACACTCACACACTAACTGAACATAGACATACACTCACACACTGGTTGAACATACACATACACTAACACACTGACTCAACATACACATACACTCACACACTGACTGAACATACACATACACTCACACACTGGCTGAACATACACATACACTCACACATTGATTGAACATACACATACACTCACACACTGACTGAACATACACATACACTCACACACTGACTGAACATACACATACACTGATACACTGACTGAACATACACATACACTCACACACTGACTGAACATACACATACACTCACACACTGACTGAACATACTCATACACTCATACACTGACTGAACATACACATACACTCACACACTGACTGAACATACACATACACTCACACACTGACTGAACATACTCATACACTCACACACTGACTGAACATACACATACACTCACACACTGACTGAACATACACATACACTCACACACTGACTGAACATACACATACACTCATACACTGACTGAACATACACATACACTCATACACTGACTGAACATACACATACACTCACACATTAACTGAACATACACATACACTCACACACTGACTGAACATACACATACACTCATACACTGACTGAACATACACATACACTCACACACTGACTGAACATACATATACACTCACACACTGACTGAACATACACATACACTCACACACTGACTGAACATACATATACACTCACACACTGACTGAACATACACATACACTCACACACTGACTGAACATACAGATACACTCACACATTAACTGAACATACACATACACTCACACACTAACTGAACATAGACATACACTCACACACTGGTTGAACATACACATACACTCACACACTGACTGAACATACACATACATTCACACACTGACTGAACATACACAAACACTCACACACTAACTGGACATACACATACACTCACAAACTGACTGAACATACACATACACTCACACACTAACTGAACATACACAAACACTCACACACTGACTGAACATACACATACACTCACACATTGACTGAACATACACATACACACACACACTGGCTGAACATACACATACACTCACACACTGACTGAACATACACATACACTCACACATTGACTGAACATACACAAACACTCACACACTAACTGAACATACACATACACTCACACACTGACTGAATATACACATACACTCACACACTGACTGAACATACACATACACTCACACACTGACTGACCATACACATACACTCACACACTGACTGAACATACACATACACTCACACACTGACTGAACATACACATACACTCACACATTGACTGAACATACACAAACACTCACACACTGACTGAACATACACATACACTCACACACTGACTGAACATACACATACACACACACACTGACTGAACAAACACAAACACTCACACACTGACTGAACATACACATACACTCACACACTGACTGAACATAGACATACACTCACACACTGGTTGAACATACACATACACTAACACACTGACTCAACATACACATACACTCACACACTGACTGAACATACACATACACTCACACACTGGCTGAACATACACATACACTCACACATTGATTGAACATACACATACACTCACACACTGACTGAACATACACATACACTCACACACTGACTGAACATACACATACACTGATACACTGACTGAACATACACATACACTCACACACTGACTGAACATACACATACACTCACACACTGACTGAACATACTCATACACTCATACACTGACTGAACATACACATACACTCACACACTGACTGAACATACACATACACTCACACACTGACTGAACATACTCATACACTCACACACTGACTGAACATACACATACACTCACACACTGACTGAACATACACATACACTCACACACTGACTGAACATACACATACACTCATACACTGACTGAACATACACATACACTCATACACTGACTGAACATACACATACACTCACACATTAACTGAACATACACATACACTCACACACTGACTGAACATACACATACACTCATACACTGACTGAACATACACATACACTCACACATTAACTGAACATACACATACACTCACACACTGACTGAACATACACATACACTCATACACTGACTGAACATACACATACACTCACACACTGACTGAACATACACATACTCTCACACACTGACTGAACATACACATACACTCACACACTGACTGAACATACTCATACACTCATACACTGACTGAACATACACATACACTCACACACTGACTGAACATACACATACACTCACACACTGACTGAACATACTCATACACTCACACACTGACTGAACATACACATACACTCACACACTGACTGAACATACACATACACTCACACACTGACTGAACATACACATACACTCATACACTGACTGAACATACACATACACTCATACACTGACTGAACATACACATACACTCACACATTAACTGAACATACACATACACTCACACACTGACTGAACATACACATACACTCATACACTGACTGAACATACACATACACTCACACATTAACTGAACATACACATACACTCACACACTGACTGAACATACACATACACTCATACACTGACTGAACATACACATACACTCACACACTGACTGAACATACACATACTCTCACACACTGACTGAACATACACATACACTAACACACTGACTGAACATACACATACACTCACACACTGACTGACCATACACATACACTCACACATTGACTGAACATACAAATACACTCACACACTGACTGAACATACACATACACTCACACATTGACTGAACATACACATACACTCACACACTGACTGAACATACACATACACTCACACACTGACTGAACATACACAAACACTCACACATGACTGAACATACACATACACTCACACACTGACTGAACATACACATACACTCACACACTGGCGGAAACATACACATACACTCACACACTGACTGAACATACACATACACTCACACACTGACTGAACATACACATACACTCACACACTGACTGAACATACTCATACACTCACACACTGACTGAACATACACATACACTCACACACTGACTGAACATACACATACACTCACACACTGACTGAACATACACATACACTCACACACTGACTGACCATACACATACACTCACACACTGACTGAACATACACATACACTCACACATTGACTGAACAAACACATACACTCACACACTGACTGAACATACACATACACTCACACACTGACTGAACATACACATACACTCACACACTGACTGAACATACACATACACTCACACACTGACTGAAACATACACATACTCTCACACACTGACTGAACATACACATACAGTCACACACTAACTGAACATACACATACACTCACACACTGAGTGAACATACACATACACTCACACACTGGCTGAACATACATATACACTCACACACTGACTGAACATGCACATACACTCACACACTGACTGAACATACATATACACTCACACACTGACTGAACATACACATACACTCACACACTGACTGAACATACAGATACACTCACACATTAACTGAACATACACATACACTCACACATGACTGAACATACACATACACTCACACACTGACTGAAACATACACATACTATCACACACTGACTGAACATACACATACACTCACACACTAACTGAACATACACATACACTCACACACTGACTGAACATACACATACACTCACACACTGACTGAACATACACATACACTCAGACACTAACTGAACATACACATACACTCACACACTGACTGAACATACACATACACTCACACACTGACTGAACATACACATACACTCACACATTGCCTGAACATACACATACACTCACACACTGACTGAACATACACATACACTCACACACTGACTGAACATACATATACACTCACACACTGACTGAACATACACATACACTCACATACTGACTGAACATACACATACACTCACACACTGACTGAAACATACACATACACTCACACACTGACTGAACATACACATACACTCACACACTGACTGAACATACACATACACTCACACACTGACTGAACATACACATACACTCACACACTGACTGAACATACATATACACTCACACACTGACTGAACATACACATACACTCACACACTGACTGAACATACACATACACTCACACACTGACTGAACATACACATACACTCACACACTGACTGAACATACACATACACTCACACACTGACTGAACATACACATACACTCACACACTAACTGAACATAGACATACACTCACACACTGGTTGAACATACACATACACTAACACACTGACTCAACATACACATACACTCACACACTGACTGAACATACACATACACTCACACACTGACTGAACATACACATACACTCACACACTAACTGAACATAGACATACACTCACACACTGGTTGAACATACACATACACTAACACACTGACTCAACATACACATACACTCACACACTGACTGAACATACACATACACTCACACACTGGCTGAACATACACATACACTCACACATTGATTGAACATACACATACACTCACACACTGACTGAACATACACATACACTCACACACTGACTGAACATACACATACACTGATACACTGACTGAACATACACATACACTCACACACTGACTGAACATACACATACACTCACACACTGACTGAACATACTCATACACTCATACACTGACTGAACATACACATACACTCACACACTGACTGAACATACACATACACTCACACACTGACTGAACATACTCATACACTCACACACTGACTGAACATACACATACACTCACACACTGACTGAACATACACATACACTCACACACTGACTGAACATACACATACACTCATACACTGACTGAACCTACACATACACTCACACATTAACTGAACATACACATACACTCACACACTGACTGAACATACACATACACTCATACACTGACTGAACATACACATACACTCACACATTAACTGAACATACACATACACTCACACACTGACTGAACATACACATTCACTCATACACTGACTGAACATACACATACACTCACACACTGACTGAACATACACATACTCTCACACACTGACTGAACATACACATACACTAACACACTGACTGAACATACACATACACTCACACACTGACTGACCATACACATACACTCACACATTGACTGAACATACACATACACTCACACACTGACTGAACATACACATACACTCACACATTGACTGAACATACACATACACTCACACACTGACTGAACATACACATACACTCACACACTGACTGAACATACACAAACACTCACACATGACTGAACATACACATACACTCACACACTGACTGAACATACACATACACTCACACACTGGCGGAAACATACACATACACTCACACACTGACTGAACATACACATACACTCACACACTGACTGAACATACACATACACTCACACACTGACTGAACATACTCATACACTCACACACTGACTGAACATACACATACACTCACACACTGACTGAACATACACATACACTCACACACTGACTGAACATACACATACACTCACACACTGACTGAACATACACATACACTCACACACTGACTGAACATACACATACACTCACACATTGACTGAACAAACACATACACTCACACACTGACTGAACATACACATACACTCACACACTGACTGAACATACACATACACTCACACACTGACTGAACATACACATACACTCACACACTGACTGAACATACACATACACTCACACACTGACTGAAACATACACATACTCTCACACACTGACTGAACATACACATACAGTCACACACTAACTGAACATACACATACACTCACACACTGAGTGAACATACACATACACTCACACACTGGCTGAACATACATATACACTCACACACTGACTGAACATACACATACACTCACACACTGACTGAACATACATATACACTCACACACTGACTGAACATACACATACACTCACACACTGACTGAACATACAGATACACTCACACATTAACTGAACATACACATACACTCACACACTAACTGAACATAGACATACACTCACACACTGGTTGAACATACACATACACTCACACACTGACTGAACATACACATACATTCACACACTGACTGAACATACACAAACACTCACACACTAACTGGACATACACATACACTCACAAACTGACTGAACATACACATACACTCACACACTAACTGAACATACACAAACACTCACACACTGACTGAACATACACATACACTCACACATTGACTGAACATACACATACACACACACACTGGCTGAACATACACATACACTCACACACTGACTGAACATACACATACACTCACACATTGACTGAACATACACAAACACTCACACACTAACTGAACATACACATACACTCACACACTGACTGAATATACACATACACTCACACACTGACTGAACATACACATACACTCACACACTGACTGACCATACACATACACTCACACACTGACTGAACATACACATACACTCACACACTGACTGAACATACACATACACTCACACATTGACTGAACATACACAAACACTCACACACTGACTGAACATACACATACACTCACACACTGACTGAACATACACATACACACACACACTGACTGAACAAACACAAACACTCACACACTGACTGAACATACACATACACTCACACACTGACTGAACATACACATACACTCACACATTCACTGAACATACACAAACACTCACACACTGACTGCACATACACATACACTCACACACTGGCTGAACATACACATACACTCACACACTGACGGAACATATACATACACTCACACACTGACTGAACATACACATACACTCACACACTGACTGAACCTACACATACACTCACACATTGACTGAACATACACATACACTCACACATTGACTGAACATACACATACACTCACACACTGACTGAACATACACATACACTCACACACTGACTGAACATACACATACACTCACACACTGACTGAACATACACATACACTCACACATTGACTGAACAAACACAAACACTCACACACTGACTGAACATACACATACACTCACACACTGACTGAACATACACATACACTCACACATTCACTGAACATACACAAACACTCACACACTGACTGCACATACACATACACTCACACACTGGCTGAACATACACATACACTCACACACTGACGGAACATATACATACACTCACACACTGACTGAACATACACATACACTCACACACTGACTGAACCTACACATACACTCACACATTGACTGAACATACACATACACTCACACATTGACTGAACATACACATACACTCACACATTGACTGAACATACACATACACTCACACATTGACTGAACATACACATACACTCACACACTGACTGAACATACACATACACTCACACACTGACTGAACATACACAAACACTCACACACTGGCTCAACATACACAAATTCTCACACACTGACTGAACATACACATACACTCTCACACTGACTGAACATACACATACACTCACACACTGACTGAACATACACATACACTCACACACTGACTGAACATACACATACACTCACACATTGACTGAACATACACATACACTCACACATTGACTGAACATACACATACACTCACACACTGACTGAACATACACATACACTCACACACTGACTGAGCATACACATACACTCACACACTGACTGAACATACACAAACACTCACACACTGACTCAACATACACAAACACTCACACACTGACTGAACATACACAAACACTCACACACTGACTGAACATACACATACACTCACACACTGACTGAACATACACATACACTCACACACTGGCTGAACATACACATACACTCACACACTGGCTGAACATACACATACACTCTCACACTGACTGAACATACACATATTCTCACACACTGACTGAACATACACATACACTCACACATTGACTGAACATACACAAACACTCACACATTGACTGAACATACACATACACTTACACACTGACTGAACATACACATACACTCACACACTGACTGAACATACACATACACTCACACACTGACTGAACATACACATACACTCACACACTGACTGAACATACACATACACTCACACACTGACTGAACATACACATACACTCACACACTGACTGAACATACACATACACTCACACACTGACTGAACATACACATACACTCACACACTGACTGAACATACACATACACTCACACATTGACTGAACAAACACAAACACTCACACACTGACTGAACATACACATACACTCACACACTGACTGAACATACACATACACTCACACACTGACTGAACATACACATACACTCACACACTGACTGAACATACACATACACTCACACACTAACTGAACATAGACATACACTCACACACTGGTTGAACATACACATACACTAACACACTGACTGAACATACACATACACTCACACACTGACTGAACATACACATACACTCACACACTAACTGAACATAGACATACACTCACACACTGGTTGAACATACACATACACTAACACACTGACTCAACATACACATACACTCACACACTGACTGAACATACACATACACTCACACACTGACTGAACATACACATACACTCACACACTAACTGAACATAGACATACACTCACACACTGGTTGAACATACACATACACTAACACACTGACTCAACATACACATACACTCACACACTGACTGAACATACACATACACTCACACACTGGCTGAACATACACATACACTCACACATTGATTGAACATACACATACACTCACACACTGACTGAACATACACATACACTCACACACTGACTGAACATACACATACACTGATACACTGACTGAACATACACATACACTCACACACTGACTGAACATACACATACACTCACACACTGACTGAACATACTCATACACTCATACACTGACTGAACATACACATACACTCACACACTGACTGAACATACACATACACTCACACACTGACTGAACATACTCATACACTCACACACTGACTGAACATACACATACACTCACACACTGACTGAACATACACATACACTCACACACTGACTGAACATACACATACACTCATACACTGACTGAACATACACATACACTCATACACTGACTGAACATACACATACACTCACACATTAACTGAACATACACATACACTCACACACTGACTGAACATACACATACACTCATACACTGACTGAACATACACATACACTCACACATTAACTGAACATACACATACACTCACACACTGACTGAACATACACATACACTCATACACTGACTGAACATACACATACACTCACACACTGACTGAACATACACATACTCTCACACACTGACTGAACATACACATACACTCACACACTAACTGAACATAGACATACACTCACACACTGGTTGAACATACACATACACTCACACACTGACTGAACATACACATACATTCACACACTGACTGAACATACACAAACACTCACACACTAACTGGACATACACATACACTCACAAACTGACTGAACATACACATACACTCACACACTAACTGAACATACACAAACACTCACACACTGACTGAACATACACATACACTCACACATTGACTGAACATACACATACACACACACACTGGCTGAACATACACATACACTCACACACTGACTGAACATACACATACACTCACACATTGACTGAACATACACAAACACTCACACACTAACTGAACATACACATACACTCACACACTGACTGAATATACACATACACTCACACACTGACTGAACATACACATACACTCACACACTGACTGACCATACACATACACTCACACACTGACTGAACATACACATACACTCACACACTGACTGAACATACACATACACTCACACATTGACTGAACATACACAAACACTCACACACTGACTGAACATACACATACACTCACACACTGACTGAACATACACATACACACACACACTGACTGAACAAACACAAACACTCACACACTGACTGAACATACACATACACTCACACACTGACTGAACATACACATACACTCACACATTCACTGAACATACACAAACACTCACACACTGACTGCACATACACATACACTCACACACTGGCTGAACATACACATACACTCACACACTGACGGAACATATACATACACTCACACACTGACTGAACATACACATACACTCACACACTGACTGAACCTACACATACACTCACACATTGACTGAACATACACATACACTCACACATTGACTGAACATACACATACACTCACACACTGACTGAACATACACATACACTCACACACTGACTGAACATACACATACACTCACACACTGACTGAACATACACATACACTCACACATTGACTGAACAAACACAAACACTCACACACTGACTGAACATACACATACACTCACACACTGACTGAACATACACATACACTCACACATTCACTGAACATACACAAACACTCACACACTGACTGCACATACACATACACTCACACACTGGCTGAACATACACATACACTCACACACTGACGGAACATATACATACACTCACACACTGACTGAACATACACATACACTCACACACTGACTGAACCTACACATACACTCACACATTGACTGAACATACACATACACTCACACATTGACTGAACATACACATACACTCACACATTGACTGAACATACACATACACTCACACATTGACTGAACATACACATACACTCACACACTGACTGAACATACACATACACTCACACACTGACTGAACATACACAAACACTCACACACTGGCTCAACATACACAAATTCTCACACACTGACTGAACATACACATACACTCTCACACTGACTGAACATACACATACACTCACACACTGACTGAACATACACATACACTCACACACTGACTGAACATACACATACACTCACACATTGACTGAACATACACATACACTCACACATTGACTGAACATACACATACACTCACACACTGACTGAACATACACATACACTCACACACTGACTGAGCATACACATACACTCACACACTGACTGAACATACACAAACACTCACACACTGACTCAACATACACAAACACTCACACACTGACTGAACATACACAAACACTCACACACTGACTGAACATACACATACACTCACACACTGACTGAACATACACATACACTCACACACTGGCTGAACATACACATACACTCACACACTGGCTGAACATACACATACACTCTCACACTGACTGAACATACACATATTCTCACACACTGACTGAACATACACATACACTCACACATTGACTGAACATACACAAACACTCACACATTGACTGAACATACACATACACTTACACACTGACTGAACATACACATACACTCACACACTGACTGAACATACACATACACTCACACACTGACTGAACATACACATACACTCACACACTGACTGAACATACACATACACTCACACACTGACTGAACATACACATACACTCACACACTGACTGAACATACACATACACTCACACACTGACTGAACATACACATACACTCACACACTGACTGAACATACACATACACTCACACATTGACTGAACAAACACAAACACTCACACACTGACTGAACATACACATACACTCACACACTGACTGAACATACACATACACTCACACACTGACTGAACATACACATACACTCACACACTGACTGAACATACACATACACTCACACACTAACTGAACATAGACATACACTCACACACTGGTTGAACATACACATACACTAACACACTGACTGAACATACACATACACTCACACACTGACTGAACATACACATACACTCACACACTAACTGAACATAGACATACACTCACACACTGGTTGAACATACACATACACTAACACACTGACTCAACATACACATACACTCACACACTGACTGAACATACACATACACTCACACACTGACTGAACATACACATACACTCACACACTAACTGAACATAGACATACACTCACACACTGGTTGAACATACACATACACTAACACACTGACTCAACATACACATACACTCACACACTGACTGAACATACACATACACTCACACACTGGCTGAACATACACATACACTCACACATTGATTGAACATACACATACACTCACACACTGACTGAACATACACATACACTCACACACTGACTGAACATACACATACACTGATACACTGACTGAACATACACATACACTCACACACTGACTGAACATACACATACACTCACACACTGACTGAACATACTCATACACTCATACACTGACTGAACATACACATACACTCACACACTGACTGAACATACACATACACTCACACACTGACTGAACATACTCATACACTCACACACTGACTGAACATACACATACACTCACACACTGACTGAACATACACATACACTCACACACTGACTGAACATACACATACACTCATACACTGACTGAACATACACATACACTCATACACTGACTGAACATACACATACACTCACACATTAACTGAACATACACATACACTCACACACTGACTGAACATACACATACACTCATACACTGACTGAACATACACATACACTCACACATTAACTGAACATACACATACACTCACACACTGACTGAACATACACATACACTCATACACTGACTGAACATACACATACACTCACACACTGACTGAACATACACATACTCTCACACACTGACTGAACATACACATACACTCACACACTGACTGAACATACTCATACACTCATACACTGACTGAACATACACATACACTCACACACTGACTGAACATACACATACACTCACACACTGACTGAACATACTCATACACTCACACACTGACTGAACATACACATACACTCACACACTGACTGAACATACACATACACTCACACACTGACTGAACATACACATACACTCATACACTGACTGAACATACACATACACTCATACACTGACTGAACATACACATACACTCACACATTAACTGAACATACACATACACTCACACACTGACTGAACATACACATACACTCATACACTGACTGAACATACACATACACTCACACATTAACTGAACATACACATACACTCACACACTGACTGAACATACACATACACTCATACACTGACTGAACATACACATACACTCACACACTGACTGAACATACACATACTCTCACACACTGACTGAACATACACATACACTAACACACTGACTGAACATACACATACACTCACACACTGACTGACCATACACATACACTCACACATTGACTGAACATACAAATACACTCACACACTGACTGAACATACACATACACTCACACATTGACTGAACATACACATACACTCACACACTGACTGAACATACACATACACTCACACACTGACTGAACATACACAAACACTCACACATGACTGAACATACACATACACTCACACACTGACTGAACATACACATACACTCACACACTGGCGGAAACATACACATACACTCACACACTGACTGAACATACACATACACTCACACACTGACTGAACATACACATACACTCACACACTGACTGAACATACTCATACACTCACACACTGACTGAACATACACATACACTCACACACTGACTGAACATACACATACACTCACACACTGACTGAACATACACATACACTCACACACTGACTGACCATACACATACACTCACACACTGACTGAACATACACATACACTCACACATTGACTGAACAAACACATACACTCACACACTGACTGAACATACACATACACTCACACACTGACTGAACATACACATACACTCACACACTGACTGAACATACACATACACTCACACACTGACTGAAACATACACATACTCTCACACACTGACTGAACATACACATACAGTCACACACTAACTGAACATACACATACACTCACACACTGAGTGAACATACACATACACTCACACACTGGCTGAACATACATATACACTCACACACTGACTGAACATGCACATACACTCACACACTGACTGAACATACATATACACTCACACACTGACTGAACATACACATACACTCACACACTGACTGAACATACAGATACACTCACACATTAACTGAACATACACATACACTCACACATGACTGAACATACACATACACTCACACACTGACTGAAACATACACATACTATCACACACTGACTGAACATACACATACACTCACACACTAACTGAACATACACATACACTCACACACTGACTGAACATACACATACACTCACACACTGACTGAACATACACATACACTCAGACACTAACTGAACATACACATACACTCACACACTGACTGAACATACACATACACTCACACACTGACTGAACATACACATACACTCACACATTGCCTGAACATACACATACACTCACACACTGACTGAACATACACATACACTCACACACTGACTGAACATACATATACACTCACACACTGACTGAACATACACATACACTCACATACTGACTGAACATACACATACACTCACACACTGACTGAAACATACACATACACTCACACACTGACTGAACATACACATACACTCACACACTGACTGAACATACACATACACTCACACACTGACTGAACATACACATACACTCACACACTGACTGAACATACATATACACTCACACACTGACTGAACATACACATACACTCACACACTGACTGAACATACACATACACTCACACATTAACTGAACATACACATACACTCACACATGACTGAATATACACATACACTCACACACTGACTGAAACATACACATACTCTCACACACTGACTGAACATACACATACACTCACACACTAACTGAACATACATATACACTCACACATTGCCTGAACATACACATACACCCACACACTGACTGAACATACACATACACTCACACACTGACTGAAACATACACATACACTCACACACTGACTGAACATACACATACACTCACACACTGACTGAACATACACATACACTCACACACTGACTGAACATACATATACACTCACACATTGACTGAAACATACACATACACTCACACACTGACTGAACATACACATACACTCACACACTGACTGAACATACACATACACTCACACACTGACTGAACATACACATACACTCACACACTGACTGAATCATACACATACACTCACACACTGACTGAACATACACATACACTCACACATTGACTGAACATACACATACACTCACACACTAACTGAACATACACATACACTCACACACTGACTGAACATACACATACACTCACACACTGACTGAACATACACATACACTCACACATTGCCTGAACATACACATACACTCACACACTGACTGAACATACACATACACTCACACACTGACTGAACATACACATACACTCACACACTGACTGAACATACATATACACTCACACACTGACTGAACATACACATACACTCACACACTGACTGAACATACACATACACTCACACACTGACTGAACATACACATACACTCACACACTGACTGAACATACACATACACTCACACACTGACTGAACATACATATACACTCACACACTGACTGAACATACACATACACTCACACACTGACTGAACATACACATACACTCACACACTGACTGAAACATACACATACACTCACACACTGACTGAACGTACACATACACTCACACACTGACTGAACATACACATACACTCACACACTGACTGAACATACATATACACTCACACACTGGCTGAACATACACATACACTCACACATTAACTGAACATACACATACACTCACACATGACTGAACATACACATACACTCACACACTGACTGAAACATACACATACTCTCACACACTAACTGAACATACACATACACTCACACACTGACTGAAACATACACATACACTCACACACTAACTGAACATACACATACACTCACACACTGACTGAACATACACATACACTCACACACTGACTGAACATACACATACACTCACACACTGACTGAACATACACATACACTCACACACTGACTGAACATACACATACACTCACACACTGACTGAACATACACATACACTCACACAGTGACTGAAACATACACATACTCTCACACACTGACTGAACATACACATACACTCACACACTAACTGAACATACACATACACTCACACACTGACTGAACATACACATACACTCACACACTGACTGAACATACACATACACTCACACACTGACTGAAACATACACATACACTCACACACTGACTGAACATACACATACACTCACACATTGACTGAACATACACATACTCTCACACACTGACTCAACATACACAAACACTCACACATTGACTGAACATACACATACACTCACACACTAACTGAACATACACATACACTCACACACTGACTGAACATACACATACACTCACACACTAACTGAACATACACATACACTCACACACTGACTGAACATACACATACACTCATACACTGACTGAACATACACATACTCTCACACACTGACTCAACATACACAAACACTCACACATTGACTGAACATACACATACACTCACACACTAACTGAACATACACATACACTCACACACTGACTGAACATACACATACACTCACACACTGACTGAACATACACATACACTCACACATTGCCTGAACATACACATACACTCACACACTGACTGAACATACACATACACTCACACACTGACTGAACATACACATACACTCACACACTGACTGAACATACATATACACTCACACACTGACTGAACATACACATACACTCACACACTGACTGAACATACATATACACTCACACACTGACTGAACATACACATACACTCACACACTGACTGAACATACACATACACTCACACACTGACTGAAACATACACATACACTCACACACTGACTGAACGTACACATACACTCACACACTGACTGAACATACACATACACTCACACACTGACTGAACATACATATACACTCACACACTGGCTGAACATACACATACACTCACACATTAACTGAACATACACATACACTCACACATGACTGAACATACACATACACTCACACACTGACTGAAACATACACATACTCTCACACACTAACTGAACATACACATACACTCACACACTGACTGAAACATACACATACACTCACACACTAACTGAACATACACATACACTCACACACTGACTGAACATACACATACACTCACACACTGACTGAACATACACATACACTCACACACTGACTGAACATACACATACACTCACACACTGACTGAACATACACATACACTCACACACTGACTGAACATACACATACACTCACACAGTGACTGAAACATACACATACTCTCACACACTGACTGAACATACACATACACTCACACACTAACTGAACATACACATACACTCACACACTGACTGAACATACACATACACTCACACACTGACTGAACATACACATACACTCACACACTGACTGAAACATACACATACACTCACACACTGACTGAACATACACATACACTCACACATTGACTGAACATACACATACTCTCACACACTGACTCAACATACACAAACACTCACACATTGACTGAACATACACATACACTCACACACTAACTGAACATACACATACACTCACACACTGACTGAACATACACATACACTCACACACTAACTGAACATACACATACACTCACACACTGACTGAACATACACATACACTCATACACTGACTGAACATACACATACTCTCACACACTGACTCAACATACACAAACACTCACACATTGACTGAACATACACATACACTCACACACTAACTGAACATACACATACACTCACACACTGACTGAACATACACATACACTCACACACTGACTGAACATACACATACACTCACACATTGCCTGAACATACACATACACTCACACACTGACTGAACATACACATACACTCACACACTGACTGAACATACACATACACTCACACACTGACTGAACATACACATACACTCACACACTGACTGAACATACACATACACTCACACACTGACTGAACATACACATACACTCACACACTGACTGAACATACACATACACTCACACACTGACTGAACATACACATACACTCACACACTGACTGAACATACACATACACTCACACACTGACTGAAACATACACATACTCTCACACACTGACTGAACATACACATACAGTCACACACTAACTGAACATACACATACACTCACACACTGAGTGAACATACACATACACTCACACACTGGCTGAACATACATATACACTCACACACTGACTGAACATGCACATACACTCACACACTGACTGAACATACATATACACTCACACACTGACTGAACATACACATACACTCACACACTGACTGAACATACAGATACACTCACACATTAACTGAACATACACATACACTCACACATGACTGAACATACACATACACTCACACACTGACTGAAACATACACATACTATCACACACTGACTGAACATACACATACACTCACACACTAACTGAACATACACATACACTCACACACTGACTGAACATACACATACACTCACACACTGACTGAACATACACATACACTCACACACTAACTGAACATACACATACACTCACACACTGACTGAACATACACATACACTCACACACTGACTGAACATACACATACACTCACACATTGCCTGAACATACACATACACTCACACACTGACTGAACATACACATACACTCACACACTGACTGAACATACATATACACTCACACACTGACTGAACATACACATACACTCACATACTGACTGAACATACACATACACTCACACACTGACTGAAACATACACATACACTCACACACTGACTGAACATACACATACACTCACACACTGACTGAACATACACATACACTCACACACTGACTGAACATACACATACACTCACACACTGACTGAACATACATATACACTCACACACTGACTGAACATACACATACACTCACACACTGACTGAACATACACATACACTCACACATTAACTGAACATACACATACACTCACACATGACTGAATATACACATACACTCACACACTGACTGAAACATACACATACTCTCACACACTGACTGAACATACACATACACTCACACACTAACTGAACATACATATACACTCACACATTGCCTGAACATACACATACACCCACACACTGACTGAACATACACATACACTCACACACTGACTGAAACATACACATACACTCACACACTGACTGAACATACACATACACTCACACACTGACTGAACATACACATACACTCACACACTGACTGAACATACTCATACACTCACACACTGACTGAACATACACATACACTCACACACTGACTGAACATACACATACACTCACACACTGACTGAACATACACATACACTCATACACTGACTGAACATACACATACACTCATACACTGACTGAACATACACATACACTCACACATTAACTGAACATACACATACACTCACACACTGACTGAACATACACATACACTCATACACTGACTGAACATACACATACACTCACACATTAACTGAACATACACATACACTCACACACTGACTGAACATACACATACACTCATACACTGACTGAACATACACATACACTCACACACTGACTGAACATACACATACTCTCACACACTGACTGAACATACACATACACTAACACACTGACTGAACATACACATACACTCACACACTGACTGACCATACACATACACTCACACATTGACTGAACATACAAATACACTCACACACTGACTGAACATACACATACACTCACACATTGACTGAACATACACATACACTCACACACTGACTGAACATACACATACACTCACACACTGACTGAACATACACAAACACTCACACATGACTGAACATACACATACACTCACACACTGACTGAACATACACATACACTCACACACTGGCGGAAACATACACATACACTCACACACTGACTGAACATACACATACACTCACACACTGACTGAACATACACATACACTCACACACTGACTGAACATACTCATACACTCACACACTGACTGAACATACACATACACTCACACACTGACTGAACATACACATACACTCACACACTGACTGAACATACACATACACTCACACACTGACTGACCATACACATACACTCACACACTGACTGAACATACACATACACTCACACATTGACTGAACAAACACATACACTCACACACTGACTGAACATACACATACACTCACACACTGACTGAACATACACATACACTCACACACTGACTGAACATACACATACACTCACACACTGACTGAAACATACACATACTCTCACACACTGACTGAACATACACATACAGTCACACACTAACTGAACATACACATACACTCACACACTGAGTGAACATACACATACACTCACACACTGGCTGAACATACATATACACTCACACACTGACTGAACATGCACATACACTCACACACTGACTGAACATACATATACACTCACACACTGACTGAACATACACATACACTCACACACTGACTGAACATACAGATACACTCACACATTAACTGAACATACACATACACTCACACATGACTGAACATACACATACACTCACACACTGACTGAAACATACACATACTATCACACACTGACTGAACATACACATACACTCACACACTAACTGAACATACACATACACTCACACACTGACTGAACATACACATACACTCACACACTGACTGAACATACACATACACTCAGACACTAACTGAACATACACATACACTCACACACTGACTGAACATACACATACACTCACACACTGACTGAACATACACATACACTCACACATTGCCTGAACATACACATACACTCACACACTGACTGAACATACACATACACTCACACACTGACTGAACATACATATACACTCACACACTGACTGAACATACACATACACTCACATACTGACTGAACATACACATACACTCACACACTGACTGAAACATACACATACACTCACACACTGACTGAACATACACATACACTCACACACTGACTGAACATACACATACACTCACACACTGACTGAACATACACATACACTCACACACTGACTGAACATACATATACACTCACACACTGACTGAACATACACATACACTCACACACTGACTGAACATACACATACACTCACACATTAACTGAACATACACATACACTCACACATGACTGAATATACACATACACTCACACACTGACTGAAACATACACATACTCTCACACACTGACTGAACATACACATACACTCACACACTAACTGAACATACATATACACTCACACATTGCCTGAACATACACATACACCCACACACTGACTGAACATACACATACACTCACACACTGACTGAAACATACACATACACTCACACACTGACTGAACATACACATACACTCACACACTGACTGAACATACACATACACTCACACACTGACTGAACATACATATACACTCACACATTGACTGAAACATACACATACACTCACACACTGACTGAACATACACATACACTCACACACTGACTGAACATACACATACACTCACACACTGACTGAACATACACATACACTCACACACTGACTGAATCATACACATACACTCACACACTGACTGAACATACACATACACTCACACATTGACTGAACATACACATACACTCACACACTAACTGAACATACACATACACTCACACACTGACTGAACATACACATACACTCACACACTGACTGAACATACACATACACTCACACATTGCCTGAACATACACATACACTCACACACTGACTGAACATACACATACACTCACACACTGACTGAACATACACATACACTCACACACTGACTGAACATACATATACACTCACACACTGACTGAACATACACATACACTCACACACTGACTGAACATACACATACACTCACACACTGACTGAACATACACATACACTCACACACTGACTGAACATACACATACACTCACACACTGACTGAACATACATATACACTCACACACTGACTGAACATACACATACACTCACACACTGACTGAACATACACATACACTCACACACTGACTGAAACATACACATACACTCACACACTGACTGAACGTACACATACACTCACACACTGACTGAACATACACATACACTCACACACTGACTGAACATACATATACACTCACACACTGGCTGAACATACACATACACTCACACATTAACTGAACATACACATACACTCACACATGACTGAACATACACATACACTCACACACTGACTGAAACATACACATACTCTCACACACTAACTGAACATACACATACACTCACACACTGACTGAAACATACACATACACTCACACACTAACTGAACATACACATACACTCACACACTGACTGAACATACACATACACTCACACACTGACTGAACATACACATACACTCACACACTGACTGAACATACACATACACTCACACACTGACTGAACATACACATACACTCACACACTGACTGAACATACACATACACTCACACAGTGACTGAAACATACACATACTCTCACACACTGACTGAACATACACATACACTCACACACTAACTGAACATACACATACACTCACACACTGACTGAACATACACATACACTCACACACTGACTGAACATACACATACACTCACACACTGACTGAAACATACACATACACTCACACACTGACTGAACATACACATACACTCACACATTGACTGAACATACACATACTCTCACACACTGACTCAACATACACAAACACTCACACATTGACTGAACATACACATACACTCACACACTAACTGAACATACACATACACTCACACACTGACTGAACATACACATACACTCACACACTAACTGAACATACACATACACTCACACACTGACTGAACATACACATACACTCATACACTGACTGAACATACACATACTCTCACACACTGACTCAACATACACAAACACTCACACATTGACTGAACATACACATACACTCACACACTAACTGAACATACACATACACTCACACACTGACTGAACATACACATACACTCACACACTGACTGAACATACACATACACTCACACATTGCCTGAACATACACATACACTCACACACTGACTGAACATACACATACACTCACACACTGACTGAACATACACATACACTCACACACTGACTGAACATACATATACACTCACACACTGACTGAACATACACATACACTCACACACTGACTGAACATACATATACACTCACACACTGACTGAACATACACATACACTCACACACTGACTGAACATACACATACACTCACACACTGACTGAAACATACACATACACTCACACACTGACTGAACGTACACATACACTCACACACTGACTGAACATACACATACACTCACACACTGACTGAACATACATATACACTCACACACTGGCTGAACATACACATACACTCACACATTAACTGAACATACACATACACTCACACATGACTGAACATACACATACACTCACACACTGACTGAAACATACACATACTCTCACACACTAACTGAACATACACATACACTCACACACTGACTGAAACATACACATACACTCACACACTAACTGAACATACACATACACTCACACACTGACTGAACATACACATACACTCACACACTGACTGAACATACACATACACTCACACACTGACTGAACATACACATACACTCACACACTGACTGAACATACACATACACTCACACACTGACTGAACATACACATACACTCACACAGTGACTGAAACATACACATACTCTCACACACTGACTGAACATACACATACACTCACACACTAACTGAACATACACATACACTCACACACTGACTGAACATACACATACACTCACACACTGACTGAACATACACATACACTCACACACTGACTGAAACATACACATACACTCACACACTGACTGAACATACACATACACTCACACATTGACTGAACATACACATACTCTCACACACTGACTCAACATACACAAACACTCACACATTGACTGAACATACACATACACTCACACACTAACTGAACATACACATACACTCACACACTGACTGAACATACACATACACTCACACACTAACTGAACATACACATACACTCACACACTGACTGAACATACACATACACTCATACACTGACTGAACATACACATACTCTCACACACTGACTCAACATACACAAACACTCACACATTGACTGAACATACACATACACTCACACACTAACTGAACATACACATACACTCACACACTGACTGAACATACACATACACTCACACACTGACTGAACATACACATACACTCACACATTGCCTGAACATACACATACACTCACACACTGACTGAACATACACATACACTCACACACTGACTGAACATACACATACACTCACACACTGACTGAACATACATATACACTCACACACTGACTGAACATACACATACACTCACACACTGACTGAACATACACATACACTCACACACTGACTGAACATACACATACACTCACACACTGACTGAACATACACATACACTCACACACTGACTGAACATACACATACACTCACACACTGACTGAACATACACATACACTCACACACTGACTGAAACATACACATACTCTCACACACTGACTGAACATACACATACAGTCACACACTAACTGAACATACACATACACTCACACACTGAGTGAACATACACATACACTCACACACTGGCTGAACATACATATACACTCACACACTGACTGAACATGCACATACACTCACACACTGACTGAACATACATATACACTCACACACTGACTGAACATACACATACACTCACACACTGACTGAACATACAGATACACTCACACATTAACTGAACATACACATACACTCACACATGACTGAACATACACATACACTCACACACTGACTGAAACATACACATACTATCACACACTGACTGAACATACACATACACTCACACACTAACTGAACATACACATACACTCACACACTGACTGAACATACACATACACTCACACACTGACTGAACATACACATACACTCACACACTAACTGAACATACACATACACTCACACACTGACTGAACATACACATACACTCACACACTGACTGAACATACACATACACTCACACATTGCCTGAACATACACATACACTCACACACTGACTGAACATACACATACACTCACACACTGACTGAACATACATATACACTCACACACTGACTGAACATACACATACACTCACATACTGACTGAACATACACATACACTCACACACTGACTGAAACATACACATACACTCACACACTGACTGAACATACACATACACTCACACACTGACTGAACATACACATACACTCACACACTGACTGAACATACACATACACTCACACACTGACTGAACATACATATACACTCACACACTGACTGAACATACACATACACTCACACACTGACTGAACATACACATACACTCACACATTAACTGAACATACACATACACTCACACATGACTGAATATACACATACACTCACACACTGACTGAAACATACACATACTCTCACACACTGACTGAACATACACATACACTCACACACTAACTGAACATACATATACACTCACACATTGCCTGAACATACACATACACCCACACACTGACTGAACATACACATACACTCACACACTGACTGAAACATACACATACACTCACACACTGACTGAACATACACATACACTCACACACTGACTGAACATACACATACACTCACACACTGACTGAACATACATATACACTCACACATTGACTGAAACATACACATACACTCACACACTGACTGAACATACACATACACTCACACACTGACTGAACATACACATACACTCACACACTGACTGAACATACACATACACTCACACACTGACTGAATCATACACATACACTCACACACTGACTGAACATACACATACACTCACACATTGACTGAACATACACATACACTCACACACTAACTGAACATACACATACACTCACACACTGACTGAACATACACATACACTCACACACTGACTGAACATACACATACACTCACACATTGCCTGAACATACACATACACTCACACACTGACTGAACATACACATACACTCACACACTGACTGAACATACACATACACTCACACACTGACTGAACATACATATACACTCACACACTGACTGAACATACACATACACTCACACACTGACTGAACATACACATACACTCACACACTGACTGAACATACACATACACTCACACACTGACTGAACATACACATACACTCACACACTGACTGAACATACATATACACTCACACACTGACTGAACATACACATACACTCACACACTGACTGAACATACACATACACTCACACACTGACTGAAACATACACATACACTCACACACTGACTGAACGTACACATACACTCACACACTGACTGAACATACACATACACTCACACACTGACTGAACATACATATACACTCACACACTGGCTGAACATACACATACACTCACACATTAACTGAACATACACATACACTCACACATGACTGAACATACACATACACTCACACACTGACTGAAACATACACATACTCTCACACACTAACTGAACATACACATACACTCACACACTGACTGAAACATACACATACACTCACACACTAACTGAACATACACATACACTCACACACTGACTGAACATACACATACACTCACACACTGACTGAACATACACATACACTCACACACTGACTGAACATACACATACACTCACACACTGACTGAACATACACATACACTCACACACTGACTGAACATACACATTCACTCACACAGTGACTGAAACATACACATACTCTCACACACTGACTGAACATACACATACACTCACACACTAACTGAACATACACATACACTCACACACTGACTGAACATACACATACACTCACACACTGACTGAACATACACATACACTCACACACTGACTGAAACATACACATACACTCACACACTGACTGAACATACACATACACTCACACATTGACTGAACATACACATACTCTCACACACTGACTCAACATACACAAACACTCACACATTGACTGAACATACACATACACTCACACACTAACTGAACATACACATACACTCACACACTGACTGAACATACACATACACTCACACACTAACTGAACATACACATACACTCACACACTGACTGAACATACACATACACTCATACACTGACTGAACATACACATACTCTCACACACTGACTCAACATACACAAACACTCACACATTGACTGAACATACACATACACTCACACACTAACTGAACATACACATACACTCACACACTGACTGAACATACACATACACTCACACACTGACTGAACATACACATACACTCACACATTGCCTGAACATACACATACACTCACACACTGACTGAACATACACATACACTCACACACTGACTGAACATACACATACACTCACACACTGACTGAACATACATATACACTCACACACTGACTGAACATACACATACACTCACACACTGACTGAACATACACATACACTCACACACTGACTGAACATACACATACACTCACACACTGACTGAACATACACATACACTCACACACTGACTGAACATACACATACACTCACACACTGACTGAACATACACATACACTCACACACTGACTGAACATACACATACACTCACACACTGACTGAACATACACATACACTCACACACTGACTGAACATACACATACACTCACACACTGACTGAACATACATATACACTCACACACTGACTGAACATACACATACACTCACACACTGACTGAACATACACATACACTCACACACTGACTGAAACATACACATACACTCACACACTGACTGAACGTACACATACACTCACACACTGACTGAACATACACATACACTCACACACTGACTGAACATACATATACACTCACACACTGGCTGAACATACACATACACTCACACATTAACTGAACATACACATACACTCACACATGACTGAACATACCCATACACTCACACACTGACTGAAACATACACATACTCTCACACACTAACTGAACATACACATACACTCACACACTGACTGAAACATACACATACACTCACACACTAACTGAACATACACATACACTCACACACTGACTGAACATACACATACACTCACACACTGACTGAACATACACATACACTCACACACTGACTGAACATACACATACACTCACACACTGACTGAACATACACATACACTCACACACTGACTGAACATACACATACACTCACACACTGACTGAAACATACACATACTCTCACACACTGACTGAACATACACATACACTCACACACTAACTGAACATACACATACACTCACACACTGAGTGAACATACACATACACTCACACACTGGCTGAACATACATATACACTCACACACTGACTGAACATACACATACACTCACACACTGACTGAACATACACATACACTCACACATTGCCTGAACATACACATACACTCACACACTGACTGAAACATACACATACTCTCACACACTGACTGAACATACACATACTCTCACACACTGACTGAACATACACATACACTCACACACTAACTGAACATACACATACACTCACTCACTGACTGAACATACACATACACTCACACACTAACTGAACATACACATACACTCACACACTGACTGAACATACACATACACTCACACACTGACTGAACATACATATACACTCACACACTGACTGAACATACACATACACTCACACACTGACTGAACATACAGATACACTCACACATTAACTGAACATACACATACACTCACACATGACTGAACATACACATACACTCACACACTGACTGAAACATACACATACTCTCACACACTGACTGAACATACACATACACTCACACACTAACTGAACATACACATACACTCACACACTGACTGAACATACACATACACTCACACACTGACTGAACATACACATACACTCACACACTGGCTGAACATACATATACACTCACACACTGACTGAACATACACATACACTCACACACTGACTGAACATACACATACACTCACACACTGACTGAACATACACATACACTCACGCACTGACTGAACATACACATACACTCACACACTGACTGAACATACACATACACTCACACATTGACTGAACATACACATACCCTCACACACTAACTGAACATACACATACACTCACACATTGACTGAACATACACATACACTCACACACTGACTGAACATACACATACACTCACACATTGACTGAACATACACATACACTCACACACTGACTGAACATACACATACACTCACACACTGACTGAACATACACATACACTCACACACTAACTGAACATACACATACACTCACACACTGACTGAACATACACATACACTCACACACTGACTGAACATACACATACACTCACACATTGCCTGAACATACACATACACTCACACACTGACTGAACATACACATACACTCACACACTGACTGAAACATACACATACACTCACACACTGACTGAACATACACATACACTCACACATTGACTGAACATACACATACACTCACACACTGCCTGAACATACACATACACTCACACAATGACTGAACATACACATACACTCACACATTGACTGAACATACACATACACTCACACACTGACTGAACATACACATACACTCACACACTGACTGAACATACATATACACTCACGCACTGACTGAATATACACATACACTCACACACTGACTGAACATACACATACACTCACACATTGACTGAACATACACATACACTCACACACTGACTGAAACATGCACATACACTCACACACTGACTGAACATACACATACACTCACACACTAACTGAACATACACATACACTCACACACTGACTGAACATACACATACAATCACACACTGACTGAACATACACATACACTCACACACTGACAGAACTTACACATACACTCACGCACTGACTGAACATACACATACACTCACACACTGACTGAACATACACATACACTCACACATTGACTGAACATACACATACACTCACACACTGACTGAACATACACATACACTCACACACTGACTGAACATACATATACACTCACGCACTGACTGAATATACACATACACTCACACACTGACTGAACATACACATACACTCACACATTGACTGAACATACACATACACTCACACACTGACTGAAACATACACATACACTCACACACTGACTGAACATACACATACACTCACACACTAACTGAACATACACATACACTCACACACTGACTGAAAATACACATACACTCACACACTGACTGAACATACACATACACTCACACACTGACAGAACTTACACATACACTCACGCACTGACTGAACATACACATACACTCACACACTGACTGAACATACACATACACTCACACATTGACTGAACATACACATACCCTCACACACTAACTGAACATACACATACACTCACACACTGGTTGAACATACACATACACTCACACACTGACTGAACATACACATACACTCACACACTGACTGAACATACACATACACTCACACACTGACTGAACATACACATACACTCACACACTGACTGAACATACACATACACTCACACACTGACTGAACATACACATACACTCACACACTGGCTGATACTTCTTGTGAAACTGGAAGGGAAAAAATGTATTTCATCATCAACATAATCATCATAGGTCTGTTCTCCATGCTGGCATGGGTTGGATTGGTCGTTACAATCTGGGACCACGCAGATCAGAACCCATCTAGCAATAAGTTCCATATTTGAGATGGTTTCTATGGCTTCCAAGGTGTACTGGATATGTTTTTTTATGGCACTACCACTATCACTTTACAGAGTGTATCTGGTGTAATTTTCCATGGCACCAACATTAACATTTTATAGGGTATACTGAGTGCATTTTATGTGACATCAACGCTAGAAAGGATGCTATGAGCTCATCCAGATTGAAAGGTCCACTCAAACCTTATATTGTCTCCATTTGATTGCCAGCAGTGTAGCTTGTGGCTACTCAATAGATTTACTGTAGTGTTGTAGTGCTTGTGAACTGAAGCGGCATGGCTTAGTGGTTAGAGTGTTGGGCTTACAATTGTCAGGTTTGATTCCTGGACCTGGTGGTATGTTGTTTCCTTGAGTATGACATTTTATTTCATATTACTGCAGTTTACACAGCTGTAGAAATAAGTTGTGACATCACTGAGGCCAAGTTGCATCAACCTAAGCCTTTCTCTTGAACAATATCAGTGGTATGGAGATGGAAGGCTGGAATGAATGGGTGACTGCTGACTTTTGCCACGGAGGGGAGCTTTCTAGATGCAAAGTTCATGGTCATTTGTGACCGAAGGGAGTCTCTTCCTCTATCATGTTGCTTGTACAGGTGGACAGATTTTTTGGGTATTATGGCACATCACCAGTAAGGATGGTCCTGTGCCATCTCCTTCATAAGCTTTAGTTTCTGGTGCACTGGATGCATTTTGTTAAATCACCAATTTTAACACATTGCAGAGTGTACTGGGTTCATTCCATCGTGGCACCAGAACTGTTTTAAAGTAAAATTCAGTACAGTAATGTAGTAATGTATCTTGCCCAAGGACGTAATGAAAATGTTTCAAAATAAAATCTAAATTTGACCAATTGACCTTACAATTAAGATTTAATGTGAGAAATGTTTTTAATTACATTCCATTGCAATTACTCCACAAGGAATTCTAGAAAATTCTTCAAAATGTTATTTCATCTCTTATTATTATAGCATCTCTACCCCATTTAACCCACACCACTTATCACTTCTTAGTAGACATGCATTAATATTTAAAAGGTGATGTTTGGAACAAGAATTAGAACATAATTCTTGTAGATTTTCTTTGTAAATCCCTAATTGAATAAACTTCAATAAGAAAGCAACAAATATAGCAATAAAAATAGTGACGAACAGAAAATATATACATAAAAGTTGGAAGAAAAAAAATTGTTTAAAAGCATTTATTTTGTTGTCAACCAAAACATTTTAGCCATCAAGACATCGGAAGAAAGTAAGCCAAAATTCTAATGTGCCACAATAATCCATGTAGTAAACAAAGTCTTGGAGAGAAAGTAAAATGAAAAAATATCAAATTCTTTAATCTTATAATCTTCAATGAGACTTTCAGAAGAAATTCAAAAAGTAATTTTAAGAAAAATAGAAAAAAATTACACAAAAACACTCCTTATAACGAAGATATTAAGCAACAACAACAATTATTATTATTACATTATCATTATTATTGTTGTTATTATTGTTATTATTGCTGTTGTTGTTGTTGTTATTGTAGAAATGAATTTTAAAACAAAGTTATGTTTTTACTTTGCAACATCTCAAAGTAAAATATTTCTTCTAAGTTGATTAGAAGTCTGTGAAGTAATCTTTGTAAAATTCTTCGAAAATCGGTAAATTTTATAAGAGAAACATTTCCTCTGTAGCTGCTCATAGAAGTATTGAGATGGTAATATATTATTATGTATCTGTAGGGAGAGACCTAGGTCATCATAGCCTTTCATTGTTTCAAGGTCGATAAAAACCTACCAGTCTAGTACTGGGGACACATCTTTCATATGTTCCTCACTTATTCTCTCTTACTTTCTGTCCTACTCTGGAAGAAATCTGCTGTGGTCAGGCCTGGAGAAGAATGGGCTCTGCCAGGCTTAAAAGGCCCTAGAAATACTGTATACCACAACAGCACCCCTATGACTCCAGGACGAGTTATAGGATCATACAATAGAGAGAAGACTTTTTAGTTTTTGGTCAGAAATAGGAAGGACATTCATCATTAGAAAAACTTGCCAAACAAATGTTAGAGATGACTCATAAGTTGTGTCAAGGACATAAGTGTTTCTCTGAAATGCTGGGACCAGAGTAAAATGCATAGTGCACTCTGCAGAGTGTGGGAACGTATGTAAATTAAATGGATACCCTGGCCTGTCTGAGAAATCTGTGGCTCTGAATAAGCACTGACTTGGTCGGTGGTAACCCATCCAACCCTTGCCAGCAAGGAAATTGACTTTAAAGGAAGATAATAAATATATTTATATATATATATATATATATAAGAGTGGAAAATGAAATTTCTTTCATTTTTTCCGTTTATATATATATATATATATGTGTGTGTGTGTGTGTGTGTGTGTGTGTGTGTGTGTGTGTGTGTGTGTGTGTGTGTGTGTGTGTGTGTGTTGAAAGAATAACAAGAGAATTCACAGGCATCAAAACATTTATTTGTCATATATTTTTTTAATGAAAATTATAACCGATAATATTTACATATCGGTTAATTAATTTTCCTCAAGTTCATCAGGAGTAAGCAAATGAGTGAAAATGTCCCTAGGAGTGGGAATAAAAGACTTATGAGAATTAACAGGAGAAGTAGTCATATTTAAAAGTGTTCAGTAGTACAGATATAAATGATTTGATCCTTGCATGTTCATTCCTTATTCTTTCAATACATATTTATGCTCTGTGATGCAAATTTGGATAATACCTTCTGTTGAATTAAGTAACAGTATGTTGTCTCCAAATTCCAGCCAACTGATTTTACACCCATCAGTCATGACACCACTTCCAACCCGGGTGCATGTGTTTATTTTGTTCATGTAAATAATTGTTTCTACTTTAGGCACAAGGCCAGCAATTACCCAGTGTATTACTGGTACTTTATTTTATCGACCCCGTAAGGATGAAAGGCAAAATCAACCTCGCCGGGATTTGAACGCAGATCGTAAAGGGACGTAACTATGCTGGAAAGCATGGCATCCGACTCTCTACCGATACTGCAGTGTCACCCTTGGCAGAGGCCGACTCCCATATTGAATGGATTTGATGTAGAGCCATTTATTCAAACAAAAATACATGGGCATTCATATAGAGACATCAGGGGAGCTAGAGGCTAACCATCGATCCCATACTCCTGCACAACATTGCACAGCAGGTCCTGAGGAATACAGTCATATACCTTTTCAAGGTCAACGAAACATGATCTCCGACTTGCACATAATAGGTTTGATGCCAAGTGCTGCATGGCTAAAATGAAAATCGTGAAGCGGAAACTGAGACACTCATCCTCGCAAGGAAGCCTGCACAGTGCAGTCTACATGTGAATGGAGTTCCACTGATGCAGGTACAAAAAGTTTAAGCATCTTGGGGCCATGTTCATGAGTGATGGAAGACAGGAGGCTGAATTCAGTGCAAGAATTGCGGGAGCTGGTGCAGTAATGCACTTGCTTCAGCACACAATCATCAGAAGAAGGGAAGTATGTGTAAAAGCCAAACTCATTATCTTCAATTCGGTATTTATGCCAACCTATGGTCATGAATCTTGGGTAATGACCAAAAGAATATGGTCGTGAATACAAGAAGCCGAAATGAGGTTCCTCCGAAGGTTCTTGGGAGTAATATTACTTGATAGAGTATATATAAATGTATGTGTGTGCGTAAGTATACACACACACACACACACACACACATATATATATATATATATATATATATTATGCATATACCATTTTTAATCAAGTTTCATCTGATTTATTGTATTTTATTTCAGTCAAGCTTCTCTGCTTCAGCTCCCTAGAGCTCACTCTTCTTACCTTACCTTAAATTAAATGCACTACAAAGATAGAAAAAAAGAAATAATAAAAAAAATCTATACAATCCACTATACATATATACAGGTTGAATCAAAGCAAATCATCTAATTTCAAAAGGCTGTATTTTTTAAACAAATGAACATATAATCTTGTGGTAACTTGAACAATACAACTGAATGTAAAGCTTTATTCATTTTTATAAATTTTCAATGAAGTATATAGAGCCGTATCCTCTGCCTCCCTCACTGTATTTGTCACCAAAACTATGTCGTCAGCAAATTCAGCATCCGATATCTTTTTCGCCTTAACTCTCCTGCTCTGAGCCGGTGCTACAGTAAAGCCAGAGTCCTGGTGTTTCTCCAGTGCAAGGCGCATACAATAGTCCACTACAATGATAAAAAGGTAGGGAGCCAATGTATCGCCATGGTGCACTCCAGCCAATATCTCAAAGAATTCTGTCATCCCATCAGGAGGTTGAGACTGTATCGATGAGTGTGTGGCTGAGAATGAATGAGACTAAAACAAAATATCTGGTAGAGAATGTTGAGAAGCCAGCGGGGATTACTAATGTAGGCAGGAAGCCGCTAGATTTGGTTGAGGACTTCCTGTATTTGGGAGCAAAGTTGGGGAATATGGAAGATGATGTGGTTGAGAGGAAGAGCAAAGCCTGGGCGGCGTGCCACAGCTTGAGATTAGGTGTGGAAGTCGGACCTTCGTAAAGAACTGAAAATCCGCCTCTTCATTGCTGTAGTGGAGTCTGTGCTGCTGTACGGGTCTGAGACTTGGACACTGACCAAGAAACTCACTCAGATGGTTGATGGGTGCTACATGAGAATGCTGAGGATGGCTCTGAACATTAATCACTATACACTTAGGATGAAAAACTCAGAGCTGTATGGGAGCCTCCCAAAAGTCAGCTCAAAAGTGACACAGAGGAGATTGAGGTTAGCTGGACATGCTCACCGACCTCCAGAGTTGACATTGAACTCGTCCATGGATCTCGGGATTTTACCCGCCCTAGATGAGGGATAGAGCTGTATGTATGCACGTATATATGTATATATGGGTTGCTGTATGCATTTCAAGTAAAGCAAAAATGCTCAAATCTAAAACTGAGTTTGTTTATCTTATTAAAGGTTTAAACTGCTTTCATGATTACTCCAAGTTTTACATTTCTGATTATTCAAATGATTGCAGAATTTAAGCAGTTTGAGAACATAAAGTGAAAATATTTGTAAACACATTGATCAAGATTTGATGGGCTCCCAAAATTCTTTCAGAAAGCACATCACATTTCAATTCAATTCTAATCAACAGTTACATGCAGAACATGCTACATAATCACATATTCACATGCAAAATTCATATTTTCAGAAACTTGATAAATAAACATTTTCCTCATAAATAATAATTGTCTTAAGATCTTTAATAGAAATTGAATTAAGAGGATCTACATTTAAGTAGAAAAAAAAACCTTAGCTACTTCCATAGTTAGAACAAATAAGAAAACATACATTTCTATTATGAATGTTTTCTATTTAATTACAGAGTTATTACAACATTGAATTAACAACACCTTACTAGTATTGCAGCTAACTGCGCACTCAGTTGAAATCTCACTGTGGTTAACTGTTGCCTTTCATCCTTTTGAGGTTGATAAAGTACCACTACTGAGCACAATTCTTTTCTCTCTTTAACACTTTCTTTCATCCTTTCTCTATCTTTCTCTGGAGGAAAACAGATTTGACTCAACTTGGAGAGGGATGGGTTCTGGCCAGGTTTAAAGTCAATAAGACATTCTGTGTGGGGATAAGGGGCCCATATGAATCCATCAGAAGTGAAGGGCCCTTTATTCCTTTCCTTCTCTTTAAACCATTTTCTCTAGGGTTCAGCAATTATTTGTTTTTTGATAAAGCAGTACTATGATTTTTGTAAAATTCATACATATGTTATCGTTTTTCAGGTTCAATTGTCAACTATTTTTTCAATGATTTCCATGTGGATGTTCCTGGTTGTGCCTTGCACACATGAGATAGTGATAGGATTCACAAGACACACAAGTCCAACCTCTGTTTATAGTTTAACACATAACTACCAATTAAATCAATACAGAATGTTGGAGAGTAATATGACATAAATATTAGGCCTGAACATAATTGTTTCTATTTTAGGCACAAGGCCAGTGCATTACTGGTACTTTATTTTATCGACCCCCGTAAGGCAAAGTCAACCTCGGCGGGATTTGAACTCAGATTGTAAAGGGACGTAACTATGCTGGAAAGCATGGCGTCTGACCCTCTACCGATACTGCCAATCCACCATCCAAGGTCTGAACATCTCTCTCGCTCTCCCCTCTTCTATTATAAGCTAACAGGGGCCCTCGAGCTGGCTGCCCTTGCAGACAGAATAGAGAAGATGTTTTCCTAGGTGATGGTGAGAGAGACACGTTGGAAGAGCCATTCCAACTTGTGAGGCTCACACCTGCAGGTAGCCAACTCCATGCCTCAGTTTTAGTAAAGAAAATGACCTTAACACACATGTGTTATCTGCAACATATATACTTTTCTTCATATATACTTTTCAACATATATACTTTTCTGCAACATATATACTTTTCTTTATACTTTTCTTCATACATTAGCACTAAGTGAAACCGATTGTCACAACGTCACTGGAACATATTGAGAAGTCCAAACAACAAAGGTTCACAATATATTTGGTATCTTTTCATAAAATATATCCTGAGGTGAAACATAATAAAGAAGCGAAGAGACAAACAAATAATATTGAGATATAAAAGAAAAAAGAAATATTTTACTAGTATATATAAGAATACTTATAGATGTAGACAGTAACACCAGACATTATAAAACCTCCAGGCTCTGAAATTCACAAAATCAAACACACCAATAAACAACATATACTAGGAATAAGTTATGCACTCATTTGTGAGAGTGTGGGTATAAATATAATATGTTGTTCTTTGATATATATATATATGTTATTCTTATATATAGATATATATATATATATATATATATACATAATACATATATATATATATATATATAGTAATAATAATAAATTTGAAGACTAAAATCCAAAGAGGGAACGTTTCCACGAACCAAAGTATCATCTTCCTGTCTTCCTCCGGTTGCAACGTTTTTTGAAATATTCACTTCTGCGTTCACAGATTGACTTTGTTAGTTTCAGAAGATCCTGTTAAGGGTGAAAGCACCGATTCTTTGCTTAAACTTTAATCTGTTATTTTAATAAATATATATATATATATATATATTGTTATACTTGGGGAGGATCCTATTGTTGTAATAATATTGCCAGAATTAATAACAGAACACCTCGCAAAACTATATATATATATCATCATCATCATCATCATCAACGTTTAACGTCCGTGTTCCACGCTTGCATGGGTTTGGACGGGGGTAGTCCCACTTGAGGCAAGAGTGATTGTCTTGCTCGCACAGGACTGTCTGGCAGGTTTTCTACAGTTGGATGCCCTTCCTAACACCAACCACATTTACAGTGTGGCTCTGGGAGGTTTTTACCGTGTTGCCTACACGGCCACATTACAGCGTGGACTGTGTGTTTTTTTGTCGTGACACCTACACGATCTCATTTGTTTCGGCCTGGATGGCGCGGCACCAACATAACTTTACATAGAACGGGGTGGTGTGGATGGGGTGGGGGTGGTGGTGGTGGGACGGGGTGTATTTTGTTAGAGATGCCTACTGGCTGGAGTAGGTTTTACTATATATTTAGGTAAGGCGGGTCTTCTCTGTTACTGAGTACCGCCAAAGGTCTCGGTCCAGTGACATTGTCTTGGAGAGGTGTAAGTGTGTGATGTCGGAGTTTATCAGCTCGTCCCAGGTTTTTCTAGGTCTGCCTATTCCGTGACTACCGTCTATCTTTATTGCCCTGCACTTTGTTATACAGCTATCGACTTTCATGCGCATCATGTGTCCATACCAACGTAGCCTTCTCTCGAGTAAACAACATCTGATCCCTCTTATCTCTAATTTTTTCCTTAGTTCGTTTATGCTTTGCCATTCACGTATATTACTGTTACACATCCAGCGGAGCATGCAAGCTTCGTTCCTCTCTAGTCTGCGTATATCCTCTGCACACAATGCCCAGGTCTCACTGCCATGCAGCATTGCTGTTCGTATGCAGGCATCGTACAACCTGCCTTTCATTTTTAGGGAGAACCCTTTAGCAGCTAATAGTGGTATAAGCTCTCTGAACTTTTTCCAACCAGTTCTGACTCTAGCTACAGTACTTTCAGAGCACCCTCCCCCACTGCTGATTTTATCGCCCAGGTAACGGAAGCTGTCCACTATTTCTATAGAACCCTCTGCGCAATTGAAAGAGCTAGTATTCTGTGGGCACTTGCTGCTACTTATTGCACCAGAACACCGGCCACATGTAAAATCTATGTTCTTAGTTAGCTTACCTGTGATCCCACTACATCTTTTATGCACCCATACTTTGCATTTAGGACATAAAATGGAGTTTCTACCTACGCATTTCCTACACACCGAGCACGACCATTTCCCAGAAGGGATCGCCGCCTTGTTTTCTTTCCTACAAACTAGAACTTTGGTCTTAGCCAGGTTAATTTTAAGTCCTTTTGACTCTAGGCCGTGCTTCCATGTTTGGAATTTCTTCTCTAGCTCGGCCATTGATTCCGCTATGAGTGTCAGGTCGTCTGCGTATAGGAGTTCCCATGGGCAGCCTGTCTTGAACTCCTCTGTTATAGCCTGAAGGGCAATAATAAATAGTAGGGGGCTGAGAACAGAGCCCTGATGGACGCGAACTTTTACGCTAAACTCTTCACTATATTCATTGTTAATTCTAACCTTGCTGACTGTTTCTTTATACATGGCTTGTATAGCCCTCACAAGCCATTCGTCAACGCCTAGTTTTCTAAGAGCCCACCAGATAATGGAGCGGGGGACTCTGTCGAAGGCTTTCTCCAAGTCGACAAAAGCTAAGTAGAGGGGTTTACCTTTAGCTAGGTACTTCTCCTGTAGTTGTCGTACTATGAAAAGAGCGTCTGTGGTACTTTTGCCTTACACAAACCCGAACTGCATTTCATCTAGGTCAATTCTCTCTCTGATTAGTTGCGCTATTACTTTTTCCGTGACCTTCATGACCTGGTCGATTAATTTAATGCCTCTATAGTTACTCCTATATATATATAACCATATACAAACATTATACAGAAGACACAATATTTAGAAGTAGGGACAATAAACAATAATAGGATATTTTTCATAAACATAATAGCCACGGACATGTCCAAACACATACATATACACACCAAATAAAGAATAAAAATATTGTATATATATAACCAAAAAATGATCATCCCCTTCAAAATTTGAAGAAGAGAAGACATAATTTACATTCACACACACACACGCACGCACACCCGCACGCACACACACACACACAAACACACACACACACACACACACACACATATGTTTGTGTGTCTGTGTGTATCCCGGGTTCAATCGGGGGTAACCACAGTAAGTAAGGTACTTAATACATAGCAGAGTATAAATATTTAATATAGAAATGACTTCTAATAGGACTAGAACTGTTTCATTCGAAGGAAATCATCTGACTGTCAATGCGTTATGGTGGTATTTATACATTTTCTGGTTGCAGGGGGAGGTGGTGATTGGGATGGGTGGAGGTCATTGGCTGATGGGTTTAAAGAATGGGGATTCTTTGAAAAAACTATACTTAGAGAAAAATACACCATAACCCAGTCGGCTTTCCTGATGATTTCCTTTGAATGAAACTGTTCTAGTCCTGTAGAAGCCATTTCTATATTAAACACACATATATATATATATATATACATATATATATATATATACATAAATAAGTGTGAACCTAATAAACCTTTATTTGTCTGCCTCTCTGTTTTGTTCCCGTATAAATTTGCACTATATATATATATATATGTACTTAGTGTCACTAATGATCAGAAAAAGGAGGCCTGGAAATGTTATTATGAGAGGCTGATGAATGTGGAGAATGAATGGGAGAGAGAGAAACTACCCCCAGTAGGATGGATCAGGTTATGAAAGTGGCAGAAAGAATATTAGCGCAACTAATTAGAGAAAGGGTCAAACTAAATGAGATGCAGTTTGGTTTTGTGCCTGGGAAAAGTACAACAGGTGCCCTCTTCTTAGTGAGACAACTACAAGAGAGGTTCTTAGAGAAGAACAAGCCACTATACTTAGCTTTTGTTGACCTAGAGAAAGCCTTTGTGAGGACATTGCAAGCTTTGTACAGAGGTGCTGTCAATAAAATGAGGGTAGGAATGAAGTTTAGGGAGGAATTCCAGATGCAAGTAGGAGTACATCAGGGTTTGGTCCTCAGCCCACTCTGTTCATTATAGTCCTCCAAGCCATAACAAAGGAGTTTCAGACTGGTTGCCTATGGGAACTTCTCTATGCTGATGATCTGGTTCTTATAGCAGAATCAGTAGAGGAGCTAGAGAATAAATTCTGGCTATAGAAACAGCAGTTGGAATTAAGAGGACTGAGAGTGAACCTACCTAAGACAAAAGTGTAAAGTAGAAAAGAAGACAACACTCTGATTCCGTCAGGGAAATGGCCATGTTCAATATGTAGAAAAGGAACTAGCATAAATTCTATAAAATGTACACAATGCAGATCTTGGATACACAAGAGATGTAGTGGGATAGCAGGAAAACCAACAGGTAGGGAAAAATACATATGCAGTAGATGTACATGGAAATTTGACAGTAGAAGTTGCAGTGATAGACTCATTTTTCAAATGCAGGTAGGATCTATAGAAGTGGTTGAGAGCTTCCGGTACCTAGGCGATAAGATTAGTATGAGAGGGGAGTGTTCTGAGGCGATAGTATCTAGAATAAGGACGGGTTGGAAGAAGTTTAAGGAGCTGCTTCCTCTGCTGACAAAGAAGGGTTTCTCCCTGCATACGAAAGTCTGGTTATATGATGCCTGTGTGAGATGCGCGATGTTGCATGGTAGTGAGACATGGGCAGCAACTACAGAGGATACGCGATGGCTGGAGAGAAATGAAGCAATCATGCTCTGTTGGATGTGCAATGTTAATGTGCATGAATGACCAAGCATAGATGAGTTGAGAGAGAAACTCTGTATACGAGGGATAAGTTGTAGTGTGTGGGAGAGAAGACTGCGATGGTATGGACATGTGATGCGCATGGAGGATGACCGCTGGCTAAAGAAGTGCCAAGAATTTCCATTAGAAGGAAGACGCAGTAGAGGAAGACCTTAAAAACATGGGCGGAGGTGGTGAGAGCGGACGTAAGATCGCTGAAGCTCACAGAGGAGATGACGAAGGACCGTGACAAGTGGAGAGATGTTGTGCTTAATAGGGCCCATCCCACCATTGGAAGCAGGGAAAAGCAGACATAAAATGATGATGATATACACGCGTGCGCACACACACATATATATATAATCATCATTTCTGTTTAATGGCCACTTTTCCATGTTAGCATGGGTTATACATTTATATATATATATATATATATATACATATATATATATATATATATTGGTCGTGGAGGCGCCACGGAAAAAAGCACCCACCACTCACTGTAAATGAGGTTGATGTTAGGAAGGGCATCCAGCTGTAGAAATCAAGCCAAAATCAGTTCCTGTATGAGCAAGGCATGGTCAGCCGACCAGACACTGCCCACAACAGGACAACCCATCTAACCCATGCTAGCATGGAAGAACGGACGTAAAACGGTGATGATGATGATGATGATGATATATATATATATTCCATCCTATCATAAATGGCAGTAAATATATTTATTATACTTAGATAAACTGTAAAATCAAATATGTCTGTGTGAATTTCATATCTTTCGAATATCATGAATATAGTTTTATATTTTTAATAATTTATTTGCTTCAAAGTCTACAAAGTATCTGAGATTCAATTAAAAAATAACTGTTTTATTTGTAAATTTTTGTGTGATTTTACATGGCTAAAATGAGTTTCTACAGACGATGTTTGATAAAGTCACTAACAAGTACAACTCTGAAATATGTTGGAATATTTTCATTTAAATATAATAATAATATAATAATGAAATTATTGTGTACAGTGCTCAGGTGCACTACAACTCACCAAAGGTGCATGTATAGTACATAGAATAATGTACAAATGTCAGGAAAATAAACAGTGTATGAGTCATGATATAATAACAATAACAATAATGAAATATTGTGCACAGTGCCCAGGTGCACCACAACCCATCAAAAAAGTGCATGTACAGTACATAGGGCAATGCACAAACATCAGTAAAATGAACAGTGCACGAGTCATGATGCACACATGTGTGCATGTGTATGGAAGGGGCACATCAGGTGTAGTTTTGGCGTATTTTGGGAAGCATGAGTGTCTTAAAGAATGCAGTGTCTCGGCAGCTAACAATTGACGCAGGCAGTTTGTTCCATGCTTCAGCAACTCTGAGCGTGAAAAAATGTCTGCGAAAGTCATGGGAGCTGTGCTGTTTTCTTATCTTGTAGGCATGTCCACGTGTGTTAGACACATGGAGATCAAAGAGGCGCTCAGGGTTGCAGTTGGCGAGATGGTTAAAAACTTTGTGGGTATTCACCAAGTCCATTGCCAGACGTCGGAGCTTCAATGAGTCCATGCCCAGGGAAGCAAGGCGTTCAGAGTATGGTAGGTGTCTGATGGAGGGTATGCGCTTGGTTGCACGTCTCTGAACAGTTTCCAGGAGGTCAATGTTCCGAGCAAGATAGGGGTTCCAGACTGATGATGCGAATTCCAAGTGTGGTCGCACCATAGCTGTATACAGTTTTAAATAGATGGCTGGAGAGCGGCTAACAAAGGTCTTGCTGAGTGATGCCAAGACACCCTCGGCCTTCTTGACAATCTTAGAGACATGCTTTGTCCAACGCAAATCGTTGCTGACAGTAATGCCCAGGTCACGTTCACAAGAGGACTTTTTGATGTCAGTGTTGTGGAGGGAGTATGTGGACGCTGGATTTTTCCTTCCAAAATGCATGGTGGTACACTTGTCCACAGCCAGCTTCAGTTGCCAGTCTGTGATCCATTGCTGCATTGTGTCCAGGTCTGATTGTAGGAAAGAGTTGTAAATTTCAGGATCAGTCCTTTTGATTTCAAGGTACAGCTTGATGTCATCTGCATATTTTAGTACCGTGGCATTCTGTAAGTTGGCATCTATGTCATTAATATATGCCACAAACAAAAGAGGACCAAGAACAGATCCCTGTGGTACACCAGATGACATCTCATATGGTGAAGAATGCTGTCCTAGAACCGTGACTACTTCCTTTCGGCTGAGAATGAAGGATTTCAGCCAGTCGAAAAGATCATCCCTCACACCCATTGCAGAGAGTTTTGCCATAAGTCTTTTGTGTGGCACAGAATTAAAAGCCTTAGCAAAGTCAAGGTAAACAACATCCACCCATGAGCCGCTGTCAGTGATCCGGGTGATGTCCTCAAGGAACTCGATAAGCTGATCACAGCAGCTGGAGTTAGGGATAAATCCAAACTGTGAGGGCCGGATGAGGCTGTGAGAGCTCCAGAAGTTCCAAAGTGTTTCTCTGACACAGGATTCCATTAGTTTGGCCATACAGCTAGTAAGACTGACTGGACGATAGTTGACAGGTGACATGCGGTTGCCCTTTTTGAACAGGGGAATGACACTGGCAGTTTTCCACTGCTCCGGAGTAGCACCATTGCTGAGACAGTATTGAAAGAAAAAAGAAAGCTGGCGCAAAAGAAAATCCCCGCCACGTTTGAGAAGCAGGTATGTCACACCATCAAGACCAGGGGAGGCATAGTTGCGCTTATTCTTAAGGTGACGTCGCAACATTGCAGGTGTAAATTCCATAGTTGTTATGGAATTTGATGTTAGAGATGGTGGAGATGGTACATTCTGGTTTTCAACAGTAAAAATACTTGCATAGCACATATGAACACCTTTGTATCATAGGTGTGTGGCTGAGTGGTTAGAGAATTGGATTCACAAACTTGAGGTTGTGAGTTTGATTCCTGGCTGGGCGATGTGTTATGTCCTTGAGCAAGACACGTTATTTCACGTAGCTCCTTCTAGCTGGAGTTGCGACCGATAGATAGCACTAGCAACTGGAAGACGCAATGGAAACATTGTTTCCCCAGTCTAATTTGATGAAAGTCGATCAATCCTTTTGTATCATAGAACCATGGAGAGATTCATGTGGGATGGTAACAATTTTCAAATAATACTGGTCCAAATCTTATCAGTGATGCTGTGCTGCAGTCTTTTAATTGTGTCCCTTCTTACCATGTTGCCCATCATTGGTCCCTCTACAATATGTTTGTGGTCGAGCCCATAGCAGTGGAGACTTCAGGTGTCCTTGGCCTTAGGGTCATCTCCCATGGTATGGAATTGGCTTCCAGTAGCTCTGAGCCTCTTGAGCTGGAATGGCTATTACAGTGCGCCACCCTCACCATCCTCCAGGGAAATGCCATCTCTATCCTGTCCGCTGGGGCCAAGGGATGGCCAGCTTATGGATCTCCATTTGGTCACAATAGTGTGAGATGGACCTGGAGTATATATGTATTTATGGGAGAGAATAAGTATTTAGTAGTATCTACATTTTTTCATGGTATGTCTAGTTTACTATTGAGATACAATGTAAAGTCTGTTTCATAATCTCTTTGTGAAGGAATGTGATGTTGACAACAAGTAGTAGAGCAGTAGAGCACTCCATTTCCTTCTTTTGAAAAAAAGATCTTAATCTCAAAACATCAGGAAATATAAGTTTAAACTATATTTTTTTACATTACCCTAGCTTTTACTCTTGTGTTTCTAATGTACATTGTATTGACTTTCCCCAATCAGCCATAACCACAAATCTCACAATGCATCATATAATCTATACTACTTTTCTAAATATTTAACTGTATTAATCATTCACACCTTACCCATTAATACAACGATGTTTGGAGCATTCACTTGACAAAAGTTCTTACAAAGTATTATAATGAAAGGTTTCAATTTAGATATAAACACTTTAAAACAAATCTTTATTTCCCTTAGAATCAGGGACCTGTTTCAGGTGTGTTAGTGTGAAAAGTGTTTATCTCTTGTCTAATAGTATTAAATTTGGTCACTCTGCTTAACATACTGGTGTTGTTATATATACACTGAGCTCAATAATTTATTTTGAAATTTACAATTATTCATGTTTCTCAATATTACTGGCAGAAGGAGCAATGTGAAATTAAATGTCTTGCTCAAGGGCATAATGCATCGCCTGGTCCAGGTATGGAAGTCACTACCACTAATGGAAGTCCCTAACCACTAAGCTACATATACTTCCATATGTACTTCTAATATATACTTCATAATATATACTAATATAATTATAGACTTCATTAAACTTTTGTTGAGACCCATCCTTATCTAACTACAAATCTTCTACCATTGATACTACCTTTCACTATTTGTTTCAATATCTTTATTTTCTTTGTCTTCTATAGTTAGAAAACCTATATATGTGTAGTCAAATAGCTGCTCCTATTTTCTGCCATAAATTCCATCAATTGAAACAAATATCTCATTCATTTGTAAGGCTTGTACAGAGCAAAACATGACCATCTGTAATGAATCACATTTATTGTAATAGACAATATTATTTTCAACATCAGACTCCATTTGAGGTCTTTAACTGAAAGTGTCTTTTAGTATATACCAAGCATTACATGTATAGTAATATAGCACACAGACATGCTCACACAGGCATACATATATATATATATATATATATGTATTCATACTTTACATACATTCATATAAATGTAAACATATATGCATGCACATATATATATACACACACATCTACATACATATAATATAATGTAATATATATATATATATATTCATCCATGCACAAACACATTAAATTGCATATGTGTATCTTGATCATCATCATCATCATTATTCAAACAAATGTTAAATGATGATGATGATACATATATGCAAAGTAATATATATATACATATATATATATATGAGGTGATAAAAGCCGACCTTACCCAATTACACCTCTCAAAAGCGATGACACATGACTGTGACCTCTGGCGTCACGCAGTAATACAGAGTACCCAACCTCCCATGGGTACAAGCTGAAGCATATAGACAATATGCCCCCACACCCTCCCACTGCAAAGTGGTCATGGAGGTGCCACGGCAAAAAAGCACCCAGCCCACACTGTAAAGTGGACATGTAGGAGCCACGGAAAAAAAGCACCCATCACTCACTGTAAATAAGGTTGGTGTTAGGAAGGGCATCCAGCTGTAGAAATCAAGCCAGAATCAGTTCCCGTATGAGCAAGACAATGTCAGCCGGCCAGACACTGCCAACAACAGGACAACCCGTCTAACCCATGCTAGCATGGAAGAACGGACGTAAAACGGTGATGATATACCATATTGTATACACATACATACACACTGATATATATGTACATACATATATACATATTGGTCCGTAATGACATATATATATATATATATATACAGACATACACACACATATACACACACACACACACATATATATATATATATATATATTCCACAGTAAAATGACAATAGCGTACTAATTTCCATCATGGCAATAGTAAATGACTATATTGTTGTGCAGTAGTGAGCCGAAAAGCTAAGAAATTACACAGATTTAGCTGTTGAATTAATAACATTGTGGCATGTATGAAATGTGTCTATTATATAATTTACAATTGGTAGAACTGCAATGATTCACCAACCACTACTTCTGTAAGGACACTTACAAATTACTCACAAGAATATGAAGACTGGAGGCTACAATGTTGGCAATCAAATGGAGATAATATAGGGGTTGAGAAGACCCTTCAGTCTGGATGAGCTTATAACAACTTCTCTAGTGCTGGTGCCATGAAACTTTTACACCCACTACTCTCTGTAAAGTTCTAGTGGTGAAGTAATGATAACACTCACTTAGTAAATGATAACACTCTGTAAAGTGAGGGCCACTATATAATGCATTCAGTACAACCTGTAAAGTCCTAATAATAAGGCCATAAAAAAAACTAATCCAGTAAACTCTATAAAGTGTTAGTGTTGGTGCCACAATAAAATGCATTGCATGTATTTTGTAAAGTGATAGTGTTGACGCTATGAAAACATGCACCCAGTAATTTCTATAAAGTAGTAGTGTTGGTGCCACAGTAAAATGCATCCAGTAACCTATGTAAATTGATAGAGATGAGGCTGCGAAAACATGCATTTAGTACATACTGTAAAGGGCTGGTAGTGAGGCAAGGATAAAATGCACCCAGTACACTCTGAAAAGTGGTAGTGTTGGTGCCACAATAAAATGCATCCAGTACACTCTGTAAAGTGATTGTGTTGATGCTGTGAAGACATCCATCCAGTACGCACTGTAAAGCGGTTGTGGTGGTGCCAAAAAAAAAAAAAATACACCCAGTGCTACCTGTAAGTGGGTTGGTCATAGAAAGCATGATTACTAATGGAATGTATGAGTAGGATGAGTTTGCTCTGATGTGTCTAATCATGGACCATGAAAACCTGTCCAACCCATACCTGCATGCAGGTCCGGATTTAACGGGGGGCAAAGGGGGCAATTATCCCCGGCCCCCTGCAGTGAGGGGGAGGAGGCATCAGTGAAATTTATTTGTACCATAGAAATTTATTTCTACCCTCAGCTGGGCTTTTTATTTGAGGATGGTTAGAACTTTTCAATTCAAATTACTTGCGCCAATCTAACTTTGATATTTAAAATTAGGGGATTTGCTGTGTCTTCTAATTTTTTGTGTATGAACCTCTAACACCAAACCTGAAGTGCCAAGAGCCCACAGAAGTCTAAATCCAACCCTGTTTGCATAGAAAACAGGCATAAAAGTGATACCTATGGTGACTGACATTAATAAACATGCATCTGTCTCCACAGAGTGAACAATCTGACTGTAGTCTCGAATCTATTTCAATTCATATTCAGTGATTGTATACAATATGATAATACTAATAATGAAATTACTGTATACAGTGCTCAGGTGCATTACAACTCATTAAAGGTGCATGTATAGTACATAGAATAATATACAAATGTCAGGGAAGTCAATAGTGTATGAGTCATGATATACATGTGTGCGTGTGTATGGAGGGGAGATATCAGGTGTAGTGTTGGTGAATCTCAGGAAGCATGGAGGTTTTAAAGGATGCAGTGTCTCGACAGCTAACAACTGATGCAGGGAGTTTGTTACATGCTTCACCAACTCTGAGCATGAAAAAATGTTTCCGAAAGTCATGGGAGTTGTGTTGTTTTCTGACTTTGTTGGCATGCCCACGTGTGTTAGACACATGGAAATCAAAAAGGTACTCAAGGTTGTTGTTGGCAAGATGGTTAATAATTTTGAGGATGTTTACCAAGTCAGTTGCCAGACATTGGAGCTTCAATGTCTCTGTCCACAGAGAAATACTCAACTAATAGCTTTATAAGCCCTATCAATTCAATCAACTTGTGACCTTTTACTCAAAGTTAACTAAACAAACACTACGAGCACATGCCAGAAAGAACTACTTTGGCAACAATTGGAAAACATGTTTTAGCTTATATACACACTTCAATGATAATGGTGATACCACTGACACCACTACTACTACTACTGCTACTACCTCCACCATTACTACCACCACCACCACTACCACTACTGATATTACTGTTACTACCTCCACCTCCTCCCTCTACTGCTACTACCTCCACCATTACTACTACTACTACCACCACCACCACCACCACCACCACTACTACTACTAATACTACTGTTACTACCTCCATTACTACTACTACTACTACTGCCGCTGCTGCTGCCACCACCGCCACCACTACTACCACTGCTAGTACTATGACCGCCAATAATAATAATTGTTTCTACTTTTGGCACAAGGCCAACAATTACCCAGTGCATTACTGGTACTTAATTTATCAACTCCGTAAGGATGAAAGGCAAAGTCAACCTCTGCGGGATTTGAACTCAGATCGTTAAGGGACGTAACTATGCTGGAAAGCAGCCAATAATAATAATGATTGCTATTTCATTAAGTAGTTTTACTTTATTTAAACCCTTAAGTAGTTTCAAGTAGGTTATTAAGTAAATATTGGCAGGGATTGCAGACTTAGGGCTATTAGTGAAATAGTGAAATACACAGCAACACATCTACTTCCTCAAATACACACACATATACGTACACACACATCCTGAAATAGGTTCACACACAAACACACATCTCCTGAAATATGCACACATCTTCTGAAATATGTATGCACACATACACATCTTGAAATATACAGCAACATATCCACACACACACACCTCTTGCAATACACAAACACACACGCATATGCACATACCTCCTGAAATACACAAACACACACACATGCACACATCTAAAATATGCATGCAGGCAATCACACACACACATTTGGAAATACACATATACAGACATATTTGGATATGCTCATACATACATATTTGGAAATGCTCATACACACACATTTGGAAATGCTCATACACACACATTTGGAAATACGCATACACACACACATTTGGAAATGCTCATACACACACATTTGGAAATACACATACACACACATTTGGAAATGCTCATACACACATATTTGGAACTGCACACACACAGGCACCTGCAGACGTTCACATACATACCTCCTGAAATACTAACCCGCTCACCCAACTCCAAAATTACACACTCATACATTCACCTTCTGACCCCCCCCCCCCATACATATACATACACTGAATATATGCATACACAAACAACCATGCATTCATCCACCCCAGTATAAACACATAACTATCAACATATAAACAGTCATACATCGAGTTACCATTATCTTCAACACTAGCTAATCAAAGTATACACTGGTATATTCCTAAAGTACACTTTTGTTAAAAAAATAAATGAGCATGGTATTTTCAGATGAACTCTTACTAGAAAATAATTGTGAGCATGTTAAAAAATATTAGAATTTTAAAAATCTCTTGCACAAGGTAGATTCTATAACATTGATTAACTAATATAGAATTGCATATACAATATACGTGTGTATGTAATAAAAATATTGTGTGCAATTTAACAGTTTATAAAATATAGTATTCTTCTTCAAATTGTTTAATGGATCAACTTTATTGCTTGTTCATCACTTATTTGTCAGTTTAATCTGTTCATAAAATTCATAAAATACATAAATAGAATAAATTAAAATTTGCAAGGTATATTTATTAATATATTTTAATATTTATAATTATATTATATTAATATTATAAATTTTAGATGTATAAAAATCCAGTTGCTAAAGAGGAAAGTAAAAAGATTTGGGCACAAAATATTTGTCATTTTAAGAAGAGAAAGAAATCTAGGAAAACCAAAATTCAAAGTTCATTAATCGAATTATGCAAGCTACTTACTGAGCAACAGATCGCTATATCACTCTTGCTGCTGAAGAGAAAAATACCAAAAAAAGAATTAAGATAATTACTGGAGAATGTGAAAGTTTATGGGAAAAGTTCAGCTTTCCAACAACTATCAACAAACTTTCAATACCTCGAAAAATTGAAAAAATAATTTAAAAAAAGGAAAAAGAAGTGAAAAGATCTGGCTCTGCGAATTTCAATAATCTGTTTGACATTACAAAAAGATATGGGATATGGTTAGCAGCCGAAGATTTGTCATTTTATGAAAAGCAAGTTGAGAGTATACTACAATGAAAATAGACAGTGAAAAGAAAATCCATCCTTCTAAGAGAATTAAAAACAAAAAACAAGAACTAGATCATGATAAGCCATCCTGCTCATACATTCATCTGGACTCAAATAAAAGTTACAGTGACACCGATACAAATACCAACGATTACAAACCTTCACCTTCACCTTCACCAGAAAAAAAAAACGAAAAAGAGAAACACAACTCATGCTGTTAACCTAGTAAGAAATACTAAATTATCTAGTAGAAAAGCAGCAGCAGTTTGCAACGAATTTAAAAGTGGTGGTATTAAGGTGAGCATTCTGAGTCAGTCGGCAGTGCACAAAGCAGTTATCAGAGAAGGTGAGAAACTCATGGAAAAGTGGAAAAATGAACTCAAAAGGGAAAATTGGAGCCTTCATTTTGATGGAAAATGAATGAGAGACGTTGTAGTGATAAAAAAATGATGAGAAAGAAATACGTCTGAGGTAGATGGCATTAACCGATGGAAAGGCTCTTACTATATTTAATGGATTGAAAGAAGTTATTGACAAATATGAACTGTGGGAATCTATCGTGATGATAGTCTCCGACACAACTAGTGTCAATACCGGCAAAAAGGCAGGAGTTGTTGCCATGCTCAACAGTGAGTTCGCGCATCGCAGTTATAGCAAGCCATTATCTGTTGGATGCCAGCACCACATTTTAGACCGTGCATTGAAAGTTTAGTTTGATCAACTATATAGTAGCAAAACAACTTCGTCATATATCAATTATTACTTTGTTGAGGCCATTTTAAAGAACTATGACGAACTGAAGCAGAGCTTTTCAAATGGAACGACGGAAATTAATGAAACCCCGACGCGCTGGAGAAGTGACATGGATTTCCTTCAGCATCTCATGATAGCCGTGCAACATTTCTTTGAAAACGATGCGTTTCCTAAAATAAATTTTAAGAAATTAACTAATTTGCACAATGCTCGTTGGAATAGCCGAGCAATTTATTTGTTGCTTGGGTTTATTTTGATGCCTGATGAACAAGCAAAGCTGCGCGCTGGTGCCAAATACATTTGCGGAATGTGTGGAATAATGTGGTTCTCAAATCAACTGTATAGAGCTGACATCAAGCAGAAACTCATTGACCAACTAATTAAGGCCAAATGTGAAAAGGCTGCAAATAGTGTCAGAAAATTTTGGTCTAATGAAGAATCTCCAATTGTGACGTAACGCTCGAACATTTGCGCTGAGTGAGTTGTAAAAGTTGTGCAGGACCTTTTGCCATTTTGTAAAAGTAGTAGAACCTTAGAGATTAAATTTTGTTTAACTAATAATTAAAATAAATTTTTTATTGTCATAATTTATTGTTTTAGGTATTTATTTTATGGGACTGGCTAATTACCAAAAAATTAAAAATATAATTTAGTATGTACAAGAATTATTTTCAAAATTTACAAAAAAAACTACTGTAATTCTTTCTTTATGACAAAAACCTCATTAGAAAATAGCATGCTTATATGGGGTTGTAAAAAAGTCATATGCCTAATATACACACCCTTAAATAATTGTTTCTACTTTTGGCACAAGGCCAGCAATTATTCCAGTGTATTACTGGTATTTTATTTTATCGATCCCATAAGGATGAAAGGCAAAGTTAACCTCGGCGGGATTTGAACTCAAACCATAAAGGGCCATAACTCTTTGCTATAAAACATGGCGTTCGACTCTCTACTGATACTACACATCCACCGCATAAAATAATGGTTGCCAAATATAAGCCAAAAATGCTAGGAGTTGCGGTTGTTCTTTTTCTTTCTTCAATACCCAATCTATTTCTGGCCATACATAGGGTATTCCACTAATCTGTGTTCTCTCCAGTCTCAGCCCCCCCCCCCCCCCCCCTCCATACAACCCCCCATGAGCACAGGCTGAACCATACATTTAGTGTGCACCACCTTCACCTGCATCCCTCTTCCATATACCTCCATATTCCAACACTCCACTGCCCACACACGCCCAAATACCCACCTCCCCAATCACCACATCTCCCACCAAAATCCCCAGCCTACACTGTAAAGTCGTCGTGGAAGTGTTATGACAAAAAGCCCCAAGCATACATTCCAAATGTGGTTGACGTTGGGCCGGGCAACTCGTCTAACCCTTGCTAGTAGGGAAAAATGGACATTAAACAGTGATGATGATGCATATATCTATCTATTTAGGGTGGGTAAAATTCCCGAGATCCATGGATGAGTTCTCTGCAGCGGTCTCTGTCCCTCATTATCGCTGCCATGTCCTGCGTCTCCAAGAGACCAGTGTCTGTCCTTAAGACATCGACATATGTTAACCTCGGTCTTCTTCTTCCAGTGTGTCCATGCAGGGGCTCCCACAAGAGCACTGAGTGCAGTGTCAACTCTGGATGTCGGTGAGCATGTCCAGCTAACCTCAGTTCCATATGATGTGTAGAGCTGTCAACACCACACAAGCACACAACATCCCGCTTGTTTTGGGGGACTTCAATGCACATCTGAGTAAGGAGGGCAGTGTAGATCCTTGCTGGTACTTCCATAACAACACCAACCGAAATGGAAGACTACTGAGAGACACCCTGCTGGAGGCGAACTTGATGGCAACCAACCTAAGGTTTAGGAAGAATTCGAGGAAGATGTGGACCTACATCTCAGATATGCACCTGTCCAAGTCCCAGATTTCATTCTGGTGAGGTAAAAGTGGCAGAATAGTGTTCTGAACACAGAACTATACAACTATTTCTGTACACTGGGCAGTGACCACTGGCTTGTTATGAGTGAGGTCCAGATGAGCTTAAGAAAGAACAAGGCTCATCCCCAGAGAGAAATCTATGACTGGGGAGCTGTCAAGGAAGATGATAAGCTACAGCAGATGTTCACAGTAGAAGTGAGGAATAGGTTCAGTGCTCTGTGTGGAGAGACAGAGGAGAGAGAGATTGGAGGGACTGAGGAGAGTGTGATGAGTATGTACGGGTACTTCACCAATGCAGTGGCAGAAGCAAGTGAGGCCCTGGTGCCGAGGATAAAGAACAAGAGGAAGCACGTCAGCTCTGCAGACCCAAAAGTGTGTGCAGCCAAAGAAGACCTGAAAGCTGCCCAGGACCAATTCTCTCTTTCTCTCTCTCTCTATATATATATATAAAGTGTCTTGCTCAAAGGTACAACATGCCACCTGGTTCAGGAATCAAACCCATATTCTTATGATCATATGCCAATAGCCCTAACCATTAAGCCATGCGGCTTCATCACACATACACAGACATAAATATTTATATTTATATGTAAATGACTACATTTACACACATATGCACTCATACATTTACATACATACACACAAATGCACACACACACACATATATATATATATGTTTATATATATATAAACACACATGCACACACACAGAGCCACATTATGAACCATCATGTTGTTCCAGACATTAATATAAAAGATGTGAGATTATGTGAGTGATAGAGCAACATGTGTCATAAACCTCATTAGAAGAGCTGTCATCTCCCACCCAACCGTCCACTCCTTGCTAATTAGTTGCCCAACTACTGATATGAAAACATTGGCTGCTGCAATTACACTGCTACCACAGCACCACCAACACCACCTCACCACTGCCATAACACAGCTACTGCTATTACCACTGTCGCTACCAGCACCACAAGCAAACTTATGGATAACTTTTAATCTTATTTCATTTCAAACAGATTCCCTTTAATTCATCTTTTCATGTCTTTGTTCTTTCTCATCTCTGACTTCATATATATGTGTGTATGTGTATATATAATATATATTTGTATTTGTGTGTGTATATATATATTTGTATATATATGTGTATATTTATATTTGTATATATGTATGTATATATATATATTTGAATATATGTATGTGTGTATATATATATATATTTGTATATATGTATGTGTATATATATATATATATATGTGTGTATATATATATATATATATTTGTATATATGTATGTGTATATATATATATATATATATATATATATATATATGTGTATATATATATATATATTTGTATATATATATATATATATATATATATATATATATATATATATATATATATATATGTGTATATATATATATATATTTGTATATATATATATATATATATATATATATATATATATATATATATATATATATATATACATATATATATATATAATATATCTACATATATATATATATATATAAAATAAGCCGTTGAAGTATGTATATATATATATATATATATATATATATATATATATATATATATATATATATATATATATATATATATATATAATATATCTACTGGGTTGAGACACTGAATCTGCCAAGTCAAAGAATAATGGTAATTCCACATACATATCATCTGAACACTAACAACAAAGGTATTACTTATTGTTTTCCCTTACTTAATTATTACTTCAATAGCTTCCTCTCTAATTACACCTACCTCTTTCTTCCTTTCTCTCACCTTTCTTTCCTCACCTTTCTTCTCCTTCCTTTTCTCTCTCTCTCGCTTTTGGATTATGACAAACATCTTTCAGCCAGGTCTCCTTTCTCTCCTCCACCAGATCCCCCAACTCCCACTAACCAAATCACACAGTAGCATTATCTATTAATTGAGTTTTTGGCTGGGAGTCCAATGGTGATCATTGCTGCCACCGACTACGACAAGATGACATGTATTAGGATAGAAACTCTGTGAAGCTGGCACCGTCTGTTGCCACAATCCTCTCAAGCCAATTTACTGAAGACTGTTACGAGGTATTAGGAAGATATACGAGCAATTCATCCTTTAGAAATGGTATTCTTAGCTGAAATGATGAGATTTGTAATGAAATCAGCTATAAAGCCAAACAAATTTGTTTGGAATAGTATTATAGAATGGCAGCCGCTGAGTGTATTCCAAATTTCAGGAGAGAGCCAACATCTTTTGTTCAACATCTTCTGGAGATAAACTTCAATGATTCTTGTAATTATTCCATCTACTACATCATACCTATCTTTCTCTTTCTCTAACTCCTTCTCTCTCTGCCCTGTCTTTAAAACTTAGTCCTTTCTGTCAACACTCGTTGTCCTGTACCACAAGAAACCACATTCACAGGACAGTCTTGAAATTTATAAAACTGCAGTGACTTCATCACAACATTTAAATCCTTTCTTTACCCTATTACAGCAATTTTTTCCAACAATCTGTCCACTAGAAAATATACTATAAACATTTTAATTAACCTGTTATTATATATTTTCTATTAATCCATTACAGGATATTAAGAGTTTAATTTGATATATTGACCCAAGGTCATTGAGTAAGTTTATTTGTTTCCATGCCCAGCCCAATCCATATGCTGTCTATACTTAACATATCTATTATAAGATGAAACTCAAACAATTAGGAGGGGGACTCTCTGATATAGAAGTAATCCTTTTTCAGGCCATTGTAAAGACCTTCTCGAACTATCTTGTCAAACTAAAGCTTAAAAGTTCCTACATCATGTGTGAAATATTTTCTGATAAATCTTTATATTATTTGTCAGATTCTCATCAGAAATATATATTTTGGAGTCATTAGAATTGTGGTTCAGGTTGAATATAATGAAGTTATAGTTTGAACAAATTCTTCAACACTTCATTCTCCGGTTGGAGAAAAATGGAGTTAAGAGGTTGTTGTTTCTTCTCTTGGCAGTATCGGTAGAGAGTCGTACACCATGCTTTGACGCATAGAGTTACAGCCCTTGCCATTCTGAGTTCAAATCCCGCTGAGGTTAACTTTGCCTTTCATCCTTACGGGGTCGATAAAATAAAGTACCAGTAATACACTGGGATAATTGCTGGCCATGTGTCAATAGTAGAAACAATTATTGTTTCTGTTCCTGGTCTGTCTTTTATCAATTCTGTTGTCAGTATCCCTCCAGTGTGAAGGTGCACAGCTTAGTGGTTAGGGGGGTCATCTTCTAGTTATAAGGTCATAGGCTCATTTCACTCTATGTTCTTGAGCAAGACACTTTATTTCACCTTGCTTCAGTCTTCTCAGCTGACAAATATTGTGACAGTAAGTCAATGAACTGGCCATGTTACACTCTGTCATGCTGAATCTCCTAAAAAACTATTTTAGGGGTATATATTTCTGAGGAATACTCAGCCACTTGCATATTAATTTCATGAGCCTGCTGATCCATTGTTCAAAGAATTGGAACATTCATTGTTAGAAGCAACTACGGGTTAATCCATATCTCAAGTTGTTTTGTTGGGGTCGCATTTGTTGTAGCTGTTGTTGCTGTTATTGCACATGTTGCTGTTGTCGCTGTTGTTGCTGTGTTTGGTGTTTTCTTCTGGCTTTTGTTGCTGATTTTGCTGTTGTTGTACTGTAGTTGCTGTTGTGGCAGGTATTGTACTGTTATTGCTGTTGTGGTTGTTGTTCTGTTGTTGCTGATTTTGCTGTTATTGTTAATAATAATATTAATAACTATAATAAATCTGTTGAAGTAATTCACTATCCGCCCATCTACCATTTCCAGCATCAGTACTTATGATTACAGAAAATTATTATTTTTATTATTAGTTTTGTTATTTCTATACCAAAACATTACCAACCTCTATTTTACTATATTAAATTATTGGCCGGAAGCATTAGAGCAGATTCCTTTTGTAATCAGTGGAATTAAAGTATATATCTTATAGCTAAAACCTCTCTCTTTTTATATATATATATATATATATCTGTGTATATATACACATATACATATATATATATTCTCTGTCGTCTCTCTCTCTCTATATATATATATTTATATAATATGTGTATGTGTAAATCTGTGTTTGTTAAGAGGTTATATATATATATATATATAATTATTTTTGTGTTTGTGTGTGTTGTGAAGTTTATCTATATGAGTAGTGTGTAAATATGTGTATGTGTTTATTGAGGGATGTATGTGTGATGTGCAGTGTGTATATTTAGAAGAGTATCTGTAAATATATGTATATATGAAGGGGCGATCTTTGTGTGTGGTGTGTGTGGTGAGGTGTATGTATCTGTGTTGTGTACATGTATGTATGGGTATGCGTTTGGTCAGATTATGTATATGTATGAGGTAAGAGTGTATAGGTCTTCTATGTATGTATGTACGTATGTATGTATGTATATATGTATGCCCCATTTATTTTATGGTACGTGTGTTTGTTTGTGTGTGTGTATGCATGGGCAAGTTATACAAGTATACTTAAAATAATGTCCTGTCTTTTAGGAGAGTGTTTATGTATGTGTATATGTGTGCTCATATCAATATACGTATTTAAGTTTCTTCTCAGAATACGTGTGTATATATATATATATATATATCAGGTGTATGTATATATATATATATATGTGGGTGTGTGTGAAAGGCACAAGTTAGCATCTGAAAGTATGTATATACAAGAGGCATTACAACACCCCAAAACACATACATACAGACAGGTAGATGTATATATATACACATACACACACATTCACACATGCACCATTTTTATCACCACATTTCATCATTTTAGTTTTTAAAATTGTTTTATATTGTTTTTGTATTGCTATTTATGTGATTTCTTTATTTCACATCTGTATGTGCATATATATATATATATATTATATATATACACACTTGTGTGTGTGTGTTTCTGTGTGTATATATTAATGATTGTACAACTTTGTGCATATGTCAGTATGCAGGCATACATACATATGTAAGTGTGTCTATACATGAATGTCTACATGATTATATGTATAATATTCATCTCTATGTTTGTGCATATGTATGTTTCTATGTATGTACATATATATGTATGTATGTATGTGTGTGTTTAGTCAATGTTATATTTTTTTCTAAACCGGAATAAATACAAAAATGTAACTATTCCTGTATTCCTGTACTTTCATCTTGAATAATCGATAAATTATTTTTTCAAATTAACATCTCTGTCACTCACACACACTGCTGTGTATATATATATATATATATCATCATTTTACCATTCAATTTCCCTGTAGCAAGATCATCATCCTCATCATTATTTCACGTCCGCTTTTCCCTGCTTGCAAGGGTGGGACGGGAACTGATTCTGGCTTGATTTCTACAGCTGGATGCCCTTCCTAACACCAACCTCATTTACAGTGAGTGCTGGGTGCTTTTTGCTGTGGCACCTCCACAACCACTTTGCAGTGGAATGATAAGGACCCCAGTCCCTATCATCTCATTTCTACAGCTGAGTAAACTGGAGCAATGTGAAATAAAGTGTCTTGCTCAAGGAAACAACACATCACCCGGTCTGAGAATTGAACTCACAAGCTTTCGATTGCAAGCCCAATGCTCTAACCACTAAGCCATATATATATATATATATATATATATATCATCATCATCATCATCATCGTTTAACGTCCATCTTCCACGCTTGCATGGGTTTGGACGGGAGTTTTCCCACCTGAATCAAGATTGGTTGTCCTGCTTGTATAGGACTGTCTGGCGGGTTTTCTACGGCTGGATGCCCTTTCTAGCACCAACCACGTTTACAGTGTGGACTGGGAGGTTTTTACCGTGTTACCTACACGGCCACATTACAGCGTGAACTGTGATATATATATATATATATATATATATATATATATTAGAAAGTGAGGTTTTTTTTACAAAATGAAAAATAACCGAGGTGTCCTACACGAGTGAAAGTATAAAGAAAAAGAGATGAAATCGAAAATGCAACTGGAGTCTTATTTTTTTTAAAAATATATATATTTATTTGGTTCCTTTACCGGTTTCGCAGTTCTTCTGCTTTTCAAAAGGTGAGTTGAGATGGAGGGTCTGTGGTTTTTCTCACATCTGGTTGGTCTCTGAATGTTACTTGTTTTATATGGAAAAAGTGGCCTCGAAATGCCAGGTTTTTCGAGAAGTAATTTGATTGGTTTGTCAATAATTATAATAAATAATAACGCTCATATATGAAAAAACAACCTGTGACACCCCCCCCCCCCCCTTATTTGAAGAACTATTGTAACGCGAACTGGCGCAAAATTTATTATAATTATTGACAAACCAATCAAATTACTTCTCGAAAAACCTGGCATTTCGAGCCACTTTTTCCATATAAAACAAGTAACATTCAGAGACCAACCAGATGTGAGAAAAACCACAGACCCTCCATCTCAACTCACCTTTTGAAAAGCAGAAGAACTGTGAAACCGGTAAAGGAACCAAATAAATATATATATTTTTAAAAAAAATAAGACTCCAGTTGCATTTTCGATTTCATCTCTTTTTCTTTATGATGATGATGATGATATATATCTTATATATATATATAAAACTGTGGTTGTCTGTCTGTCTATCGATTTTTGGCACACATCTCCTCTTAGAATCTCTAACGGAATTGCACCGAAATTGCTATACTTGTACATTGAGCCCTAGCGAAGACATCGGAAAAAGAAAATTTCAAATTGACCCACCCTATGTGACGAAATCGAATATAATGTATCGATTTTTGAGCGTAGGTTATCAGTTATTTCCCTTTGTTCTGTTTACATTGAGCGTCTTACGTAAAAAATTACGCTGGCTTTCTCAGCGTTTAAAATGACATTAACACAATACACGAACAGACAGTTGTCGAGCCAGCAAAATATTGGCCTGCAAAATTCATCAGTCCGAACACTAAACTTCCGTTTTGCTTCATTTCCATTTAAAAGCATTTTAAAACAATATTTTTACTTGAAAACAAGTCTATTTAAAGACTACGTAAAACAAGCAAATATTTCGTCGTTAGGCGTGCAGACAGACAGTCGTGCAGACAGACAGTCGTGCAGACAGAAAGTCGTGCAGAGAGGTGATATACGCGTGCAGACAGATAGTCGTGCAGAGAGGTGATATAGGCGTGCAGACAGACAGTCGTGCAGAGAGGTGATATAGGCGTGCAGACAGACAGTCGTGCAGAGAGGTGATATAGGCGTGCAGACAGACAGTCGTGCAGAGAGGTGATATAGGCGTGCAGACAGACATAACTGATAATTTGGTTACGCTAATGTTTTTCTCTGCGTTGCAGTGTTTACATTTTCGATCTTTGTTAATAAATAACCAGTGCAGTTTTTATCCCCAGCATCCTCTTTTGTTATAACATTGGGGTTATCGTTATGTTTTCTTAACTTCATAAGGCATATTGTTGGTTGAGGGAATATTAATCAAAAACACCACATGCAAGTCTGCACAGTAGACACTACAGTTTTTAAGCCAATAAAGAAACTTAACATTGTAACTTTAATACAGCTACTGAGCGACCCCGAGCAACGCCGGGCTTTACTGCTAGTCTATATATATAAAACTGTGGTTGTCTGTCTGTCTATCGATTTTTGGCACACATCTCCTCTTAGAATCTCTCACGGAATTGCACCGAAATTGCTATACTTGTACATTGAGCCCTAGCGAAGACATCGGAAAAAAAAAATTTCAAATTGACCCGCCCTATCTGACGAAATCGAATATAATGTATCGATTTTTGAGCGTAAGTTATCAGTTATTTCCCTTTGTTCTGTTTACATTGAGCGTCTTACGTAAAAAATTACGCTGACACGAACAGTTGTCGAGCCAGCAAAATATTGACCTGCAAAATTCATCAGTTCGAACACTAAACTTCCGTTTTGCTTCATTTCCATTTAAAAGCATTTTAAAACAATATTTTTACTTGAAAACAAGTCTATTTAAAGACTACGTAAAACAAGCAAATATTTCGTCGTTAGGCGTGCAGAAAGACAGTCGTGCAGACAGACAGTCGTACAGACAGATAGTCGTGCAGAGAGGTGATATACGCGTGCAGACAGATAGTCGTGCAGAGAGGTGATATAGGCGTGCAGACAGACAGTCGTGCAGAGAGGTGATATAGGCGTGCAGACAGACAGTCGTGCAGAGAGGTGATATAGGCGTGCAGACAGACATAACTGATAATTTGGTTACGCTAATGTTTTTCTCTGCGTTGCAGTGTTTACATTTTCGATCTTTGTTAATAAATAACCAGTGCAGTTTCTATCCCCAGCATCCTCTTTTGCTATAACATTCGGGTTATCGTTATGTTTTCTTAACTTCATAAGGCATATTGTTGGTTGAGGGAATATTAATCAAAAACACCACATGCAAGTCTGCACAGTAGACACTACAGTTTTTAAGCCAATAAAGAAACTTAACATTGTAACTTTAACAGCTACTGAGCGACCCCGAGCAACGCCGGGCTTTACTGCTAGTATATATATATAATGGTCATTTTTCCCATTCTTGTGTGGGTTGGATGTGTCTTTTCTAACACTGCATATCTCCACTCTTTGTGGCCTTTCATCAACTCGACTGTGAGATTCAGGGCTTTGAGATCAGCTCTCACAAACTGATGTTCCTACTCCTCCAAGAGATCAGCTCTTCTGCTTAAGTATTGAGTCAATCTATGACAACTGGTTCAACTTTTACTAGCATGTGAAATCGACTTTACCTGATGGTGATGGTGATATATACTATAATGTTTATCTATATAGAATAGGATTCTGTATGAATGTTGATATTTTCCAGTCTGGATATTATACAAGCAGTTATATAACTATAATTTTTCATCAAGTTTGTTTCTTAGGGCAAGTATAAATGTAAATATTGCTTTCTCTACCTTGGACCCAGACATTTTGTTAGTCTTAGAATAGTGTTTAATAACTGGGAGACTGGAAGAAAAGAGATTATGATGGCAGAAACAGTGGTAATAGAGGATGATATATGATGGTGTCATGGAAGAGAGACAGTGATAGCTACATAATTTTTGTTGGTAAAGAAATTGAATAGAAAAACAGCCTGAACAGTGTGATGAGATAGCAATAAAGATGTTTCATTGTAAATGGATGGGTACTACTAGAGATGAGCAATAATAAGTGTATGTGTGTCAACTGTCACATAGAATGAAATGATGCATGGTAGCAATGATGGATGAGAGTAAGAGGTACAGCATATCAACAGATGTGATGTCTTGTTACACATACACATATCTTGATGGAAGATAGGTGATAATGATAATGGCATGATAGTGCAGGGTATGTGATGATGATCATTATCCTCATCATGATAGTATCTGTATTTTCTTTTCTATGTTGGCATGAGATGGATGAGATTCTTTTACAACCAGGTACCATACCTGATGTCAAACCTATATATATATATATATATGGTTTGACATCTGGTATGGAGAAAAAATGTGTATTCAGTCAACCATATATATATATATATATGGTTGACTGAATACACATTTTTTCTCCCCCAAAATGTTTGCTGTTCCCTCCTTTCATCACTTCCTTTATATTTCATCTTTTATTTTTCAATCTATCTTCTGATGAAGGACTAGTGTCTAAAATCTTTTCCTATTATATCAAGCATTAATCTTTTGCATTCCTTCATTGTACTGGGTCGTTTGATTTTATATTTCTGCTTATCTTCTGTTCTGTGTGTGTGTGTGATAGCAGGGTTTCAAGCCACAGAAAGCATGCTAACCAAAGAAGCAGGGGGAATTTTCAGTTGCATCAAATTGCAGGGCAACCTCCCATCATATAGCGAGTTCATTAGCACCGATTAAGTACTAAATTCACCAATCATAAACCATCCAGCCATTGGTAGTACTGAAAATGTATATTAAATGATGATATATATATATATATATATATATATATACGCACACGTACATATACATATAATATATATATATATATATATATATATATATATATATATATATATATATATATATATATACGCACACGTACATATACATATAATATATATATATATATATATATATATATATATATATATATATATATATAAACACACATACAGACACACACAGACACGTTTATACATTACTGATGCCTTTCTATGTTATTTTGCCTGGAATACAAGGTTGTCTGAAGCTGTAGGCAAAAACAAATGGTGAGAATTGAGAAAAATAGTAAAATCTATCATATACTATGCACACAAACATATCTATCTATATATTTACACACACTATTATTTCGACACACGCATACATGCGTACTCATATAGCCACACATAAACACACACATACAAATACATATAAACATACTGCAGACATCACCTATTTCTAACTAAGAATTAAAAACTAACTTAATCTTTCAAAAATAACACAAAAATATAAACACGCTGACACATACTTTGTTTATAAGGATTATATATAAACACACAGACACTCATCATCATCATACATATGTATATATCATCATCATTTAACATCCGTTTTCTGATGATGAGGAGGATATAAAAATGTATGTATGTATGTATGTATGTATGTGTGTGTGTGTGTGTGTGTGTGTGTGTGTGTGTGTGTGTGTGTGAGTGAGTGTATGTGTGTGAGTGTGTGTGTATTTGTGTGTGTGTATATATAGATATACATACATACATATATGTGTCTGTGTTTATATATAATCCATATAATATATATTCATTCTTATGTATATAAGCATATTTTTGACCAAAACTTTATTAAAATTATATAATCTGATGGTAGAAAAAAACCCCTCACAAATTAAATTATTTCTGAGAATATTTTGAATTCAGATTTTCATTGTTTTTGGCTGATGGTTTTAGTCTTTTTTTAATATATGTTTTAATGATATTGCTATTATTATTATTATTATTTCTTTCATGTTTGGTGGAACAATTGTCTGTTCACCTGTAATATTTCACACAGCTGCCTTCTTAATCAAATATTAAAATGAAAAGAATTTATTCAGATGATAGGACACTGGACATGACATTAATAGCTAACAGTTTTATGTCTCCATAGTTCAAGACAATAGTAGAGTCTTTTCAACTCTACATGGTCGCTTCTTGATCTGCTAGAAATAGCAGATAATTTCCCCCCAAATCACGCAATTTTGTTTTAGAATATGTAAAACCTTTGATAATGTAGATTTAGATGCATGATCATCATCGTCATCATCATTTAAACCAGCAATATCTGGGCAGAATTATCTCAATTCTTTTTGTTCAAACTGGCAGTAACCAGCCGCTCATACTGATGGTAAGGTATTGTTCTCAATATAAATAATATAAATATCTCATTGATTCGATATTTTGTGAGATAATTATGTGAGGTAAAGCCTTTACCATGGAAATATAATAGTATATATAGAGTAATGTAAATGCTAACGGGTTAATGTCAACGTTTCCAGGCTAGCATGAGTTAGATGAGTTGTCCCGTTGTGAGACAAGTCAGATCAGATGACCATATTTTGCTCATACTGAACTAGTTCTTGTTTGGTTTCTATAACTGGATGCCCTTTCTAATGCCAACCACATTTACAGCAATGACTGTGTGCTTTTTATCATGTGACAAACACAACCAACTAAGTGCTTAGACTGGGTGCTTTTTGTCATGTCATCAACACAACCACTTTACAATGTGGACTGGGTGCTTTTTTTCATGTCACCAAAGCTTTACGGGGGTAGGGGTGGGGGACTTTTTGTCAAGGCAACAACTTGACCACTTTACAGGAAGAACTGGATGCTTTTTGTGTGTCACTAACGAGACCACTTTACAGAGTGGACTGGATGTTTTTTGTCCAGTCTCCAATGTAGCCTCTTTACAGGTTGGACAGTGTGTGAGAAAAGAAAAAAGGATGACCATGGCTATAATGTTTTTGATTACAGAACTGTTGGATCAAGGGTGATCTGGAGTTAGACATCAAAACATTATAGTCCTTTACCCTTTATCCCCCCCACACACACACACACTTCAACCACCACCCTTCCTATCCTATCATAATTGCCCCTTCTCTATTATTATAACTTCCTTCCTCCACCCAAAGACCTCCTTATATACATTTCGTCTACCATTGAAATGTTAGTTTATTTCCGATGACTCTGTGATAAACAGGCAAAACTCCAGAGTAACAAGGCTCACATTTTAGCTTTAATAATATTAAATATTAAATCTCTACTTAGGTATTGTGTACTCCTTTCTCTCAGCCATCAACTGCATAAGGATACATACATGCACACACACACACACACACATATATATATGTGTGAATAAATCCCAGTAGAAGGAAGACGCAGTAGAGGAAGACCACACAAAAACATCGCTGAAGCTCACAGAGGAAATGACGAAGGACCGTGACAAGTGGAGAGATGCTGTGCTGAATAGGACCTGTCCCACCCTTGCAAGCAGGGAAAAGCGGACATAAAATGATGATGATGATGATATGTATTGGGAGAGAATGAGAGAGGCATGCTTACATGCATATAATGAAATAAAACTGATAGTAAATTAGATATAAACTTTTAAATCTCCAGCACTAGTTAAATTGAATTGCTCGTTGTAATAGAAAGTTAAATTCTTCAAAGAAATAGTGATATAGTTTTTAATGAAGTGAGAGGGATTTTAATGCGTACTTAAGAAGGAACAGAACAATAATCCGGTTGCCATGTTAACTCCAAGAATTAATGGTAGTGCCAGTTCTTAAATCCACACAGAAAAGTTAGTGTGTGTGTGTGTGTGTGTGTGTGTGTGTAGGGCTGGTGTAGGGTTGGAGTGAGGGAAACAATGTTGAATAACTGACTAACTGTAATGACCCATCCAACCAATGACAGGATGGAAAGAAGACATGATGAGGATGATTATTCTCTGGGCAACTATTAATGAAGTTAATGAAATAATGTGTGAAGGTGCATGGGATAATGATTAGGAATCTTGTTGTAGGATCATTATTTCATCAGTTCAATTCCTGGATAGGCTTTATTTCATGTTGCTCCAGTATATTCAGTTGAGAGTGAGTACCAGCAGTAGCTGGGCAGTTAAACCTGTGATAAACCATTGTTTTCTCCAGGGAGAGTCTTGTACTTGCTTCACATCAAAGAATCCAGGGATAAGTAGTAGTCTGATGAGACTTCAGCTTAGACCAGACTTTAACAAAGAGTTAATGGAGAGTGGTTGCAGTCCGAGTGAAACCTGTAAAGAATAAAAAGTATGAATTAGACCTAGTTTGATCTTAGATGAAAACTAAATTATATCTCAGATCATGACATGAATTAGGGTCAATAAATACAATTGCAGTCTAAGGCAGAAGTTTGGTAAAATCATTAGAGCTTTGTAAAGAGTAAAACGAAAATAGAAACAGGTAAAAAAATGAGGACAATAGTAGATACTGAAGTGTTTGGGGAGAAAGTTTGAATGCACCAGTGTTAACAATATGTGGAAAAATGAGGACATTTGGTGACAGAGTTAAGTGTTTGAAAGTAGCAGTGTTGACAGCCCACAAACTGCTGTCCTTTGTGAAGCCTATAAACACATATGTCAAATACTCTGTTCTAAAATGAAGATAAGTAGATAACTTTGTGAATTATGTTAATGGTGGTTGATGTTTCATTAGTAGAAAACTGGTATTTGAAAGCAGTGATTTTTTCTATTATAGAGTAGATATTAATAGAAAATGAGTAATTTGGGAATTATTTTTATAGATTATATGTTTCAGACAAATAAAGAAAATGTGATGTTTGAGGGAGATGTGAAACACATTTAAAAAATTATGTGTGTGACACTAACTGGTGAGCTATTGTGCTTCTCTTTTTAGGAGATTTAGCAAACAAGATATCTATCATCTATATATATAAAACTGAGGATGTCTGTCTGTGTGTGTCTGTGTGTCTGTCTGTGAGTTTTAATCCCTAAAACTTGAGAAGTACCCAACCGATTTTTTTCAAACTTTACATGTGTATTACTTATGTTTCAGGGATGTTATGCACATACCATGAGCAAAGAAAATCCAACTTTTTTATGGCCTAGATTAGATGAAAAACTTCATTTTTTCAGCTTTTTAGGGCTTTTTTGAGGCGTTACGTCAAGCCGATTTTCCCAAAATTTCAAGGCATATTATGCACATAAAAAAATTCATTTTCTTGATCCCCTAGGGCCCGCATTAGGTGAAAACCTGCATTTTTCCTGCTTCATCGAGGAAAATCTTAAAGATTATCCAGCTATCAGAGTATTCGGTTTATTTTCTTTACATATTGTCCAGGCATGCAGTTTTTCCACGATTAGGTCTGTTGGCAACCCGCATTCCAAAACACCTTATCCCGTGCAACGCGGGGTACCACTGCTAGTTATTGATACAAAGATGGGTGGTGGATTGGCAGTATTAGTAGAGCATCAGACATGCTTTTGCGGCATATAGTTATGTCCGTTTATATTCTGAGTTCAAATCCTGCCAAGTTTAGCTTTGCATTTCATTCTTACAAGGTTGATAAAATAAAACTGCACTGGTGTTGACTGATTTGACATTCTCCTCCCAGAAAATTGTTGGCATTGTCCCTAAATCACAGGTTGTTTGATTGGCAGAATCAGTAGAGCATTGGACAAAAGGAATTGAAGTATTTTGGTATTTTGTTACAACCCTTTATGTTCTGAGTTCAAATTCTGCCATTTTTGACTTTGCCTTTCATCCTACTGAGGAGTCAATAAAATAAACTACCTGTCAACTGCTGGGGTCATTGTAATCAACATTCCTCTCGACACAAATTGTTTGGTTTTGTACCTAAATCAGACTTACTGGCAGTATCGGTAGAGGGTCGGTCGCTATGCTTTGCAGCATAGAGTTACAGCCCTTTATGATCTGAGTTCAAATCCCGCCGAGGTTAACTTTGCCTTTCATCCTTACGGGGTCGATAAAATAAAGTACCAGTAATGCACTGGGATAATTACTGGTCTTGTGCCAAAAGTAGAAACAATTATTAGGGGACTGGATTGACAGTATTGGTACACATTTACGGCCCTTTATGTTCTGAGTTTGAATCCTGCCGAGGTTAGCTTTGCCTTTTCATCCTTATGGGGTAGATGAAATAAAGTACCAGTCACGCACTGGGTCGATTCAATCGACTTTCTCCCCTCCCCAAAATTGTTGGACTTGTGCCTACATCAGAAACCATTATTATTATCATCGTTTTTATTATTATTATTATTGTTGTTGTTGTTGTTGTTATATTTGTATCTTCAGGCAGATTTTTAGTTTAGAATTGAAAAAAAAAAGGTGTGACTTCTACATTAAAAGAAGTGAGATAAATATGTGTAAAAACAATATGTTTAAAATGTACGGGATTTTGAAGAGAAAAGAGAGGAAAGAATGTTTGTTTGAAATTACCATTGCAATCTTGGGAAATGCATATTTAAATATTTTGTTTCCCTGTAGGATTCCCGAAAATATGGAAATGGCAACGTAAATTTATTTCAATCATGCACACATCTCTTTTCAGAGATGTGGAATATTCTAAACATTCTTTTGGTGAAGCTGACAATCATATTTTTAATTACTGATCTTTGATATGGAAAAATTTTCAAGTTATCCAAATAAATATTTACAAGGCTTTCACGCAGTTATGCTACAGCAGGGCCATTATTTTTATTAATACTAATATTATTGTTCAAATTCCGCCAAGGTTAACTTTGCCTTTCATCCTTACGGGGCCGATAAAATAAAGTACCAGTAATACACTGGGATAATTGCTGGCCTTGTGCCAAAAGTAGAAACAATTATTACTAATATTATTAATATTATTATCATTATTTTTATTGTTATTTGTTATTTAAAATAAACTGAACCTGAAGAAGAGAAACTGAAAAATCCATTTGAAGAATATAAACAAACAAACAAATATATATAAAGAAATATAGAAGAAAACGAAGAAGAAAAAGAAGAAGAAATAGCTAACTCAGCAGTAAGCCTAATTCAAATTATTGATTCCTATCACCATTCCATTTTGGAATATAGAACAAAATCACTTTCAGATTAATCCAAAATTTACAGCTTATACAAATGTTATCATTATACCAGAGATATACATATGACTCAATTTGAAACACTTTATATCTTTGATAAATGTGAAAATAAATAGCTCCATCATCTCAATTTTAAAATGCCTAGTAATATATACTGCTACCAAGTATATGAAGAGAATTAAAATTAAGTTATAATTCTGTTAACTGATCTTAGATGGGGATTACAAGTAATATTGCAATATTTCTGTAAAGATATCCTCACGTGATTCCCATTATGTATACAGAGCAATTGTAAAGCAGACCAATTTCATTAATCATTATATACACATGCATATATATGTATATATATATATATGTATGTATATATAGAGAGAACAATGAAAACGAAAAATTCAGAGATAGGTAGTTTAATTTATTATTTTATGATCGTTTCAGAGGGCTGATTGATCATGGAAGATTGATATATTGACTAGTATAGTAATAGTTATGACGTTACCACCTTCTAGTCATGAAATTCCTGATCAATTGACTGTCATCTTCAGAAACACTAAACCATGATTTTATTTGATATATTTATATATATAAATAGATAAAGAAGCAGGAGCACACGAGTTCAGTGGCAAACAGTTTAAACCCCCTATCTATATACATAAATGGCAATTTCTGTCTGTTTGTATGTGTGTTTATTTGTGGATTTGTTTGTGAAACTAAAACTAAAAAACTACCCAACCGATCTTGATGAAACTTAACACGGGTGTGGCTCTCATACCCATTTGATTTCTCATGTACTTTGAAGTTCAAAAAATCGATAATTTCCAGTTTGCATCGATTTTTTATAAATCAATATGACATTTGCATGTAAATGCTCATATGAATGTTATTATCTCCCAAAGAAGATAAATTATTTGCGAAGGATGGCTTTAGGCTAAGAAAGAATTATCCCAAACAACTCACGGAAAGCAAAAAGCTGCACAAACCTATTTTTCATTTGGTTTGTTTCTTCTGATACGAGCAGCCAATTTGCTTTAAATTGTACAGGTGCATTACTTATGTATCAATAAGGTGTTAAAAGTTTCCCCAGGGCACCTTAATAAAGTGAAAACACTGCAAATATCGAATGTCACAAATGCTTTTTACAAACATCATAGATACACCATTTATGTGCAGTGGATGGTTTTCTCCAGCGGGACAGAGGGCTGTACAACAATGGGATGGATAACAATTGAATTTTCCCTCCATGGGCCCGAGTTTTACCCAGACAAATGTGATTTATGGGCTCTGGTTGGGTAATGTGGGGGTATTTTCCAAAAATGTATACCTGGCGGAACCCTTTGCGAATCGAATAGATATCTTCAACGGGCCACAGTTGACACACGGGCCATAAGGATATTAAAAAATGACCTACCCACCCTAGGCTGTGTCATCTTTACTGCTAACATGCATATATTTAACCGAATGGAACATTTTACAGGATGGATAGAAGGCGTCTGCGGGTCGCATTAACCAGTTGACCGTGGTGTGGGCATCCCCGATGATGACCATGTTTTCCTATAAGACTTAATTCAACTGAGAGCTTCATCAAGTATTTTTTCTGCACAAACAATTGTATTACCCTAGCAACACTGGGTACCTCAGCTAGTATATATATATATATATATATGAGTGTGTGTGTGTGTGTGTGTGTATATATATATGAGTGTGTGTATGTATATATATATATAGAGAGAGAGAGAGAGAAGTTAGACTTTATTAATATAACCCACATAGCTAAAAATATAGGAAAAGAAAAGAAAAGAAAAGAAAAGTTGAAAATGCAATTGAAGTCTTGAAGAAGATTTATTTTCAAAAGTTAAGAAACCGGTAAAGTTATACAAGTCACCCTGTTATTATATAATCTGTTATATTATTAAACCGCTCTCTGGCAATATACCAGAATGCAAAACAACTGTGTGCCAGTAAATGTACCATAACACTGATGGTAAACACGGTGAGAGAGTGATGGCTACCCTCTTTGGAAAATGTCTGGAGACTATAGCATTTAAGAGGACTCTTTCCTCTAGTTTAGTGGTGCTATCATAAAATGTACGAGTCCCCTCTTTAAAGTAGTTGTACTAGCGTCACAAAAAACACACTCAATGCACTTTGCAAGGAGGTTAGTGTTAGGAAGAGCAACTAGAGGGGTTGCTCTGAGCCATTTAGTCTTGGATATAAAATGTTGATGATAGAGATAATACAGGGTAGAAAGGATATAGTCTTATCCAAAGTTATGACATCCTCTTTAGTGCTGGTGCTATGATAAAATGAACATAGCACAGTAATAAGAGGTTAGAGTAAAGAACATCCAGCCCTTGGAACCATACCAAATATGGAACAAATGAGTAAGGGAGACCTGGTCCTCTGATTTATTTAAGAGGATAGTAACTCCAAATACAAACTCAGACTGTAATGTCCTCTTCAACCAATTCCTTCAGGAAAATCTGACATAAAACGGTGGTGATGATGATGAAAACGATGTTGATAAGAGAGTTCAGTAGAAAAGATGTTGGGCTTAAAATGCCAATATTACAAATAGAAGCACTAACATTAGGCAAACATTAGCAACAGCAGATCTTATAAAATATACTAATTCACTGACTAATGGAGATAGGAATCTCAGGAAAACAATACTTAGAAGGAAGCTGACAGAAAAGCAACTGAAATAAACAACAACAGGTCAACATGCCAAACTGTGTCTGTGTGTGTTATGTCAGTAAAGAAAATATATTTATTTTAACAGCCTTGCTAGGATACTAATATCTTGTAAACTTAACTGGTTAAATGATTTTCAGAGGCTATTTTACATTTGATCTGATATTTTGGTAAATATGTGTGGTCTAGGCAGCAAATTGGCAGAATTGTTAGAACATTGTATAGAACACTTTGTGGTGTATGTACTGGATCTCTGACGTCAAATCCTTCTGAAGACAACTGTCTTTCATCCTTTTGTGGTTGATAAAAAAATACCAGTTCTGTACTAGTGTCGATTTTGTTTTCCTTTATATCTCTCTCTCAATTCCTCTCCTTTCTCTGGAAGAAATTGGCTGAGTTCAGACCTGGGTAGGGATGGGCTATGTCAAGTTTTAAATGTCATGCTGCAGGTCACTACAGCACCCCTATAACTCCATCACAAATTGTGCAGGAACAACACAGCATAGATGAGCTTATTCTTTTTCTTCTTTGCCCAATTATTCCTGACTGGGTCATGGGGCACAGTTCTCAAACACTTCCTCCAGTGGGTCCTGTCAGAAGAAAACTGTCTCCAACTGATCAGGCTGGATCCCCAAGCGTGACCAGCCAAGCTCATGGATGTTATCCAACCAGCTTGCTCGGGTCTACCCCTGGATCAGTGTAGATGAGCTGAGAGAAAAAACTATGTATAAGAGGAATCAAATGTAGTGTGCAAGAGATAAACTTGGGCTAGTATGAATGATAATCATTGGAGGAAGTAGTGTCAGAAGTTCTCAGTGGAAGGAAGAAGCAATAGAGGAAAATCAAGGAAGACCTGGGTAGATGTGATGGAAGCAGATCTCAGATCTCAGAACCTCAAAGAAGAGATGAAGAAGGAATACACCAAGTTAGATGAAGGCTGCGTTAGAAAAGACCTGTCCGACCCATGCATGTAAGGATAAAAAACCAGAAGTAAAACAATGATATATGTATGTATCTATATGTATATCCAATGTTGGACATGATATATGCACTGATGATGGTGGTGGTTGTATGGGGAAGAAGCTGAATAAAAGGATAGCTACATATAGTTACTGTGAGGTTCCACTACAAGTTGAAGAATCTCTCTGAATAACAAATTCTAGACAGAGGTTCGGTTGCATATATTTTTATTGATTCTGAGTGCAGGTATAGTATTTTAATTAACCATAAACCTTATCTTTTCTCTGTTTGACTTACATAAAACAAGTCTTTAAGGCATCACAGCCTGTTCTATTGCATTCTGTAAATGAAATCATTTTACACACACACACACACACGCACACACACACACATACACACACATACACACACATACACACACACACACACACATACATACACACACATACACACACACACACACACATATACATACATACATGTACTCATATGTGTGAGTTTGAATGCAATTACATACAAATATATATATATAATTTGAGTGTATGAGGTTTAATACATATATACATACATATATATATATATATATATGTGTGTATAAAATGTATGTATGTATATATGTTTATAATCTTCCTTGCAGCCTAGCTTGATATGTTACACAAATTTAATAACACGTCGATCAATAGTTTCTATTCTGAGAACAGCAATAAATTTTAGTATGATAGGATCAAATGAACAGGCAAGAGAGCAGCAACAGAGAATCACACCACAGCTATACTACAACAGCAACAACAACATACAACACTATAACAATACCACCCCCAAAACAGCAACAGCAAGTACAGCCATACCATTACACCCAACAACACCAAGTACACCAATACCACTATTGAAACCCAATACCGGCATCACCCACCAATATACAACAGTCATACTATTATACCCAACACCAGCAATACCACAAAGTACACTGACGTTCCCAACACCATCATCATCACCACCACAAACAATAACAACAAATACACTGTTGCCACCACCATCAGCACCACCACCACTACTTTCTACAACATCTTCATCACCCACCAACATATAATAGTCATACCATTACACCCACCACCATCACCACAATCATCATCACCATCATGAACAACAACAAGTACACCAATACCACCACAATCATCATCACCATCATGAACAACAAGTACACCAATACCACCACAGAAACCAGCACCACCACCACCCCCACCAACAACAACAACAACACCAACAATAACAACCAAAAATACTATCATTAATACCACTGTCACCTACAAAAAAAGCTACCATCAACAATGATACTACCACCACCATCATCATCACCGTTTTACGTCTATTCTTCCACACCAGCATTGGTTAGACGGGTTGTCCTGTTGTGGGCAATGCCAGGTCAGGTGATCATGTCTTGCTCATTCGGGAACTGAGTTTGGCTTGATTTCTACAGCTGGATCACCTTCCTAACACCAACCTCATTTACAGTGAGGACTGGGTGCTTTTTTACCGTGGTGCCTACACAACCACTTTACAGTGTGGACTGGGTGATTTCTGCCATGACACCTACACAACCACTTTACAGTGGGAGCATACTGTCTATATGCTTCAGCTTCAGCCTGTACTCGTGGGAAGCCGGGTCTTCTGTATTATAACAAGAAAACTACCACCACAAACAACAACCTCAACAAACCTAACACACAGCAATGTCAAAATCAAGTACAATAAGGCTAATACCAACAACACCATCACCAACAACAACTAAACTTCATAAACACCACCACCACCACCATCAACAACAATAATATCTATCTACACCACCAGCACCAGCACCAACAACAACAACAACAACAATCAATAACACTACCACCACCACCACCACAATCAATAACACTATCACCACTAACAACAACGCCACCACTGCCATCAACATCAACACGACCACCACCATCAATAACACTATCACTAATAACAACATCAACACCAACACCACCAACAACAACTTCATCACCACATGACTACCACCAACAACAACAATAACGCCATCACCAATAATAACACCACCACGACTACCACCAACAACAATAACTACATCCCCACCACTACCAGAATCACTACCACCACCAACAATAACAACACCACCAGAACTAGCACCAAACCACTATGGAATACTATTTATTAGTATAGCAACCCAACTCTAGTATAGACAGTAATCTGACTCAAGAGAAGTTATCTGTTCTCTACCATGTTTAAACATGTTTATTTATTTGAACAGAAAATAAAAGAGAGAGTAATGAAAAGAAAGGGAGGACAGGTCATTTTGTTTAAGTGAAGGGTAAAGAAAGGGGGCAGACTCTCTACCCTTGGCTGGGTGGTATATCTGAGCTGGGCCCTATGGACATGAGGGTGAAATCATTTGATGCAAAGAATAGTCAGCAATACACAATACAACAGACATACCACATCTCAGAGCAAACTCTACTCTCTTACTGGCCCTGTGGACATGATGGTGAATACAGTGTTATGAATACATTGTTATGAATACATTGTTGTGAATAACAGCAAGTGACATCCATTTCATCAGCCATTCTTCCTCTCAGAGCAAACTATTCACCTTTGGCAGTGTTGTATATCTAAGCTGGGTCCTACAGACGAGATGATGAAAACATTGTTATGGAGATGAGCCAACAACACCCACTACTACAGGCATTCCATCTCTCAGGGCAAAGTCTACACCTGTGGCTGGGTGGTATATCTCAGCTGGGTCCTGCAGACAAGATGGGGAAAACATTGTTATGGAGTAGAGCCAACAACACTCCCTACTTCAGTTATTCTATCTCTCAGGGCTCCTTCCTTGGGCAGGATGCACTACTTCTTCAGTCAGGATGCACTCCATCCTTGGGCAGAATGCACTCCTTCTTCAGTCAGGATGCACACCGTCCTTGGGCTGGATGCACTTCTTTCTCAGGCAAGATGCACTTCTTCTTCCATCAGGATGCACTCCTTACAATTTTATGGTGGAAAAAGCAGTTCAGAGCCCAAGGACACTCCTCTCCTCTGGTAGTAGTTGTGGTGTTGATAGTAGCTGTAGTAGTTGTGGTGTTGATAGTAGCTGTAGTAGTTGTGGGTGTTGTTGATAATAGCAGTAGTTGTTAGTGGTAACAGCAATAGTAGTAGTATAGTAACAGTAGTAGTAGTGGTAACAACAATAGTAGTTGTAGTAGTAGTGTTGGTGGTAACAACAGTATTAGCAGTAGTGGTGGTGGTAACAGCTGTAGTAGTAGCAACTGTAGTAGTTGTGGTGGTGTTGATAATAGCAGTAGTTTTTGGTGTAACAGCAATAGTACTAGTAGTAACAACAGTACTCAACTGATAATATACAACTCCATGAGTGACCACCATTAAAACCAGTTCACAGATGGCGGAGAAATAGAACAACAACAATACAAGAAGTAGCAGAGGAGATAAATTGGTCAAATAACAATTTAACAACTATTAATGTAATGAAGGCGTTGGATTGGCAGTATCGGTAGAGGGTCGTACGCCATGCTTTCCAGCATAGTTACGTCCCTTTACGATCTTTGGATAACTTTGCCTTTCATCCTTACGGGGTCGATAAAATAAAGTACCAGTAATGCACTGGTTAATTGCTGGCCTTGTGCCTAAAGTAGAAACAATTAATGTAATGAAACATTCTGATGGATTAGTGACTAATATTGAGGACCTAACTGGTTTGGAGATGGTATTGTAGTGGTGATGTAGTGGTGGTGGTGGTGTTGTAGTGGTGGTGGTGGTGGTGGTGGTGGTGTTGTAGTGGTGATGTGGTGGTGGTGGTGTTGTAGTGGTGATGTAGTGGTGGTGTTGTAGTGGTGATGTAGTTGTGGTGGTGGTGTTGTAGTGGTGATGTAGTGGTGGTGGTGTTGTAGTGGTGATGTAGTGCTGGTGTTGTAGTGGTGGTGGTGGTGGTGGTGGTGGTGGTGTAGTGGTGGTGGTGGTGTTGTAGTGGTGGTGGTGTTGTAGTGGTGATGTAGTGGTGGTGGTGGTGTTGTAGTGGTAGTGGTGGTGGTGGTGGTGGGGGTGTTGTAGTGGTGATGGTGGAGTTGTAGAGGTGATGTAGTGGTGATGTAGTGGTGGTGGTGGAGTTGTAGTGGTGATGTAGTGGTGATGGTGGTGTTGTAGTGGTGGTGGTGGTGGTGGTGGTGGTGTAGTGGTGATGTAGTGGTGGTGGTGGTGTTGTAGTGGTGGTGGTGTGGTGGCGATGTAGTGTTGTGGTGGTGATGTAGTGGTGGTGGTGTTGTAGTGGTGGTGGTGGTGATGTAGTGGTGGTGGTGGTGTTGTAGTGGTGATGTAGTGGTGGTGGTGGTGTTGTAGTGGTGATGTAGTGGTGGTGGTGGTGGTGGTGTAGTGGTGGTGATATTGTAGTGGTGGTGGTTGTGGTGGTGGTGTTGTAGGTGTGATGTAGTGGTGGTGGTGGTGTTGTAGTAGTGATGTAGTGGTGGTGGTGGTGTAGTGTTGGTTAGGATATAGTAGTTGTGGTAGTTTTGTGGTGTGGTGGTGGTGGTATGGCAATGGTGTGGTGTGATTTAATCAACTTTCCCCTCCCCCCAAAATTGCTGGCCTTGTGTCAATAATAGAATTCCTCATATTCTCTCACGGTATTCCTTGTAAATGATAATGAAGATATTGGCTTAAGAAATATTATTTTATTCTACAAACCTCTTTATACAAAAATAAAACCCACTATTAAAGGATTTGAGATCAACTCAAACCACCTTTGCCCAGGTCTTCTTTGCTCTACATCTTTTGCTGCTTTCTACCACTGGAATATCCTGGGAACTCTTCACCCAAATCCATGAGCATCACACTGCAGTTTCCTCTCTTGCACTCCACTAACCAGTGGTGTATTGTTGGGAGTGCTGCTGCATCTAAAAAAAAATATATATATATTGTCAGAAAATACTTAAATTTTCAAAAAATATTGTTTACTTTGTTCGCTTTTTTTAATTGCACGAAACATAAGTTTGTATTTTATCATATTATTAATATCATATTATCTCTCTTTCTCTCATTGATTTCTTTTTCTTTTTCTACCTCTGTCAATATATTTATGCATATGTGTATATATATATATATATTAGTACACCCTATACATTGTTAGTGTTGCTGCCTTCATAGAATATACTTCATCAAGCTTGTGTTGCAAAAAATGGATCCAGTATACTCTCTAAAATTAATCATTTTTTGTTGGAAAATTATGAATGCCTGCAATTTCTAGGAATTTAATATTATAACCAACTTCCTCATTATTAAGATGCTATTTTAAGCATAATATAACAAAAGTTCTGGCATAAAATTATGATGAAAGGATTTTTGATAAATACAAACATTTTAAAACAGTTTGTAGCATAGTCAATACAAAGCATTGAGAAATTTGTAGTAAAATACCAATAATTGTTTTTTTTTAAAGCTGGTACAATGAGGTTGAAAATACGAAGGGTGAATGATGACAAATGAGACAAAACAAAACAAAGTAATGTTTTATCCAGTATATTTTAGAAAGATATTTCAGGGTTATTACCTTCTTTTCAGATGCAAAGCTAAAACAGTCCAAGACAAAAGAAAATATTTTGTATTTTAGGAACAGGAGCAGGTTTTGATGGTATTAAAAGGGTTAAAACAAACAGCTTTGTATGATAAAACCAAGGGTTGCTACAAGTACTTTGGTATTAAAGGGGTTAAAACAAACAGCTTCGTATTATAGAACCAGGGGTTGTTACAAGTATTTTGGTGTCGAGTGTTAACAAAATAGCTGAGAACCTTCTTTGTCATTCAGCAACAAACTTTCTGTTCTCATTAATCTTTTGATAGCAATGTGGTATTAATTAGATTACCAGTAGAATTTATATTTAGTGAATGACCAGAAGCTGCCAGTCAATGACATCGCTATTCCACCAACTGTTTTTGTAGACAATGTGGGAATTGTTCTGAAATGCTAAACACTTGATTCATCAATGTAATCACATATCTAATAATACAATAATTGGTAATCTGCATATTTCAATAGTTCTCATATTTGTATCCCATTACTGGTAAAATAACAAAATATTTGTAGCTGTATTGATCCAGAAAAGTATTAGTTGAGTATAAAGAAGATGGTCTGGTGTGGATACTGCATCGTTGAATGGTTAAGAGGTTTGCTTCACAATCATTAGGGTCTGGGTTCTGTCCTACTTCATAGAATCCAAGGTGTCATTAAACATAGCTGCAAGTTGACACGTGTTGTGAGTAAAATTGGGTTGCCAGAAACTGTTTGAAAGCCTGCCAGATTGACTGTACCTGTAATTCAACTCTTGTCACTGTGTCATGTTGAATATCCCCAGGAAATATGTTAAGGGTACACGTGTCTGTGGAATGCTCAGTCACTTACAAATTAACTTAATGAGGAAGTTCTTCTACTGATCAAATAACTGGAACACTCATCATTGTAACTGATGGAGGTCCATTTCAGAATGTCTAGCTCTCCAACGGTAAAATAGCAGAATGGTTAGTGTGTAGGGCAAAATACTGCAGTGGTATTTGTTGCAACTGCCTGTGATTTGATATGAGTGTTTGCATATCCCCATCAACACTAGGTTTTTGCACTCAAATGATTTTTTTTTATCATTTGATTGGCCTGATTTCTTGAACTCGATGGCCTTCCTATCTTATCACCAACCTCTTCACAGAGAATGCCAGGTCCATTTTCGTGCTAAAATATCAGATTTTAACAATCAATATCCCAGACTTCATTTGCTTACTGAGTTTGGTGGAACTCATAAAATTGGACCAAGGAAACAACGTTTCCATTGGTTTTCCATCGCTGATACTCTCTACCAGAATATAATCATTATCATTTAACATCCATTTTCCATGATTGCATGGGTGAGATGAGTCATGTTATGAGGCATGTCAGATCCAGAGACCACCTCTTGCTCATATGGATCTGTATTTTGGCTTGGGTTCTAAGGCTGGATGCTCTTCTTAACACCAACGATGTTACAGTGTGAACTGAGCATTTTTTATCATTACACTGAAACGCCCACTTTATAAGATGAACTGGGCGCTTTTTGTCATGTCACCAACATGAACCTTTTACAGTGTGGACTGGTTACTTTTTGTTGTCGCCAGTGCAACGACCTTACAGCGTGGACAGGGTCCTTTATCTCATGTCACCATCATGATCACCTTACAGGATGGACCAGGTGCTTTTTCTTGTGTCACCTGCACAACCACCTTACAGTTTGGACTGGGTGTTATTTTCTCGTGTCACCATCATGATCACTTTACAGTTTTGACTGGGTGCTTTGACTTGTGTCACCATCATGATCTCCTAACACAACGAACTGGATGCTTTTGCTGTTGTGGTACTGGATCAGCATACAGGGTGGAATTTGCACTAAAATACTTATGGCTGGATACCACTTGTGAGACTATTTGACAAACAAACTCCATTGAAATGAACTTACACCAAGAATTCCTTCGATGGAGCTGCCACAAGTTCAAGCCAGTAAGTTAAATAATTGTTTCTACTTTTTGGCACAAGGCCAGCAATTATCCCAATGTATTACTGGTACTTTATTTTATTGACCCCGTAAGGATGAAAGGCAAAATTAACCTCAGCAGGATTTGAACTCAGTCTGTAAAGGGACGTAACTGTGCTGCAAAGCATGGCGTCCGACCCTCTACCGATACTGCCAATACACCGCCCTTTAAGTTAAATAATAAACCAAAACATGGTCTGGATCATTGATAGCCAAGTATATTCAACTCAAGTTAGAGCCAACCAAACCTTAGCTATCAACCATACACACTTTGTATGTCTTCTACCATTCAATAACATTCCATTCTATTATCTCTATTGTCAAGTCAGGATAACCAACCGTCTCATAAATAAACTTCTTGGAAAAAGAACGACAAATTTATTACAAACAAAAATGAAAAACAAGATTCTTAATTTTCAAACTGTGTGATTTATCTACAAGTCAGTCGATTTCTTCAAATGATAAAGGTAATATAAAGAAATAATAAAAAATTAAATTAAGAAAAACAAACTGCCGAATGATAGAGAAGCTGGTTTAGATGACATCAGAGTATTT